>JARHVA010007362.1:375000-607500 GCA_037957365.1 Torreya grandis
TTTTAGGATTAGGATGTTCATCTTGGGATTGAAACCCTAGATTGGTGGAGAGGTGGGTATTCATAAACCATCTACTATGGACCAAGTTTTCAAGAAGGTAGTCAAATAGGAATAGAAGTTGAAGTCCCTTGATCAAGTTAGGGATAAGTTTAATAAAAAAATTTGAAGTTATAAACCGACTTTAAAAAAGAAGAATTGGAAGTAGAGGAGTGGAGACTCAAAGAGCTAGTTCAAAAATTAGAATGCTAGATTCAATAATAGTTCAAGCAATATGAAACCAGGCAATGGTTTCAAAAGGAGTTTCAAGGTAAACCACTAGGATGCCAAGAAGGGACCAATTGGAGGTTATTTAATTTGTGGAGGCGACCATTATTCTCATGAGTGCACTTAGGATAAGTCAAATAATAAATGTCCTACTCCTTAGTAGGGAACTTTTTATCATTGTATTCATGTGGTAGTTGATAATCGACAACCTAAATTTTAAGCTTCACATATAGAGTTGTCAGATATTTTGTTTGAACATCTAGTTTCCATTTTGATAGATACAAGGGCTATATAATGTTTTATAGCTCTTAAAATTCTTAATAAGTTATCTAGAAGAGATGGATTAATGTTAAATTCATGGTTGATATAATATGAGAACAATTCAAAAGTCAAGGTTAAAAAGTGTTTAGTTGAAGTAGAAATTAGATTGCCTAAATTCATAATAGTAGTGGATCTTTCTGTAGCACCACTAGGTACATATGATGTGATCCTAGGGTTCTACTGGATTGCAAATTAGAAGGCCAAATTTGAATTCTATCTAAATAAGTTTGAGTGTCTAGATGATTCTAAAAATCAAACACAAATTTAAGGGGAGAAGATAGAGTTGAGGCTTAGGTAGATTTTTACAATGCAACTCAAGAAGGACTAAAGAAAAGGATACCAAGCATTTATTATTAGGATAAATGAAATGGAGAAAAATAAGGAACCATCCCTTGAATATTATCCATTCCTTAGTAATTTTCATGATGTGTTTCTAAAGGAATTTTGAGGATTGCTTCCTAAATGTGAGTTTGATTTCTTTATTGATATCATACCTAGATCAGAACCTTGGTCTAAGGCACCATATAGGATGATAACCACTAATTTGGTTAAATTAAAGGCTCAACTGTAGGAATTATTGTCAATGGGGTTGATTAGATCAAGTGTGTCACCATAGGTTGCACTAGTTGTCTTTCTCAATAAGAAGGATGGTATTCTTTGACTTTGCATAGATTATATAATGTTAAATAAGGAAACTATCAAAAATAGGTATCTATTACCTCGTATAGATAATATTTTTGATCAAATGTAGGGGAAATGATATTTTCTAAGATTAACCTTAGAGAATGATATCATCAGTTGAGGATAAGGGATGAGTATATTCTAAAGACAACATCTAGAACTCATTATGGGCACTATGAGTTCATAGTGTTACCGTTTGGGTTGAAAAATGCTTTGGCAATGAACAATGTGTTTAAAGATTATTTAGATCATTTTTTTGTATTTATTGATGAAATTTTTATATACTCTAAGAATGAATAAGAGTATCTTCAACATTTAGAATTGGTTTTGCAGTGGTTGTAAATGCATAAGTTGTATGGCAAGTTGTCTAAGTGCATATTTTTTTAGGAGATTGAAATATCTAGGACATATTATCTCTATAGATAGTATTTTAGTAGATACAACAGAGATGAAGGCCATTATGGAATGGCTAGCACTAAAATATGTGCATGAGGTAAGAAGTTTTATGGGATTAGTGGGATATTATAGGAAGTTCATTTTGATTTTTTCTAAGATAGCTAATTTGATTACCTCTCTAAAATGTAAAAACTAAAATTTTATTTGGTCAGATAAATGTGAAGTAGCTTTTTAGGAATTGAAAATAAGGCTTACTTTAGCACCAGTGCTAATATTTCCTAATCCAAATGGTATATTTTTGGTGATCACGAATGCATTTGGGGATGGACTTGGAGGAGTCCTTATGTAAGATGGCATAGTGGTAGCTTATGAATAAAATAATCTTAAGCCTTATGAGGTGAACTATGCCCCGCATAACCTATAACTTATAGCCATTGTGTATATCTTGAAATTTTGGAGGCATTATTTGTTGGAAAAACTATTTAAGCTCAAGACTAACAACTTGGGACTCAAGTACATCTTCGCCTAACCAGATATAAATACTCATTAGATATGCTATCTAGATTTATTTTCTAGTTATGATTTTGATGTCAATTATATAAAAGTTAAGGAAAATAGAGTAGTTGATGCCCTAAGTCATAGAAGGTACATATCAGCCATGGCTACTATTAGGAGTAATTTTAGGGATTGAATAATTGAATTCTACCAAGAAATGAATTATATGATTAGGTTAGGAAATAATTATCTAAATATGATGATAATCTTAATTATAAAGGATTTATATTAGATAATGATGGTCTTTTATGATGTAATGAAAGAATGTATGTACCATATCGAGAGAGTCTAAGGAACATAGTGTTAAAATAGCTATACAATGCCCCATATTCAAGACATTTAGGAGTAACCAAACTTATGATAGATATTTTATCCCTTTATTTGTATAATGGAATCAATAAATATGAAGTGTATTTTGTGTCACATTATCTGGAATGCCAACGAGTGAGAACTAAACATGTGCATCCAACTAGATTATTATATACAAATGATATACTAGAATGAAAGTGTCAAGTGATTAATATGGACTTTGTCTAATTGTTACCATTGTCACAAAATAGACATTACATGATCTTGGTATTAGTTGAAAAACTAACCAAGGTATCTCATTTTATATTAGATAATTTGATAGATGGTGCACCTATTCTTACGAAGAGCTTTGTAAAGGAGGTTTATCAGTTGAATGGATTTCTAGACAAGATAATTTCATATCATGATCTAAAATGACTTCTACATTTTGGGTAACTCTGAATTTAGCTTTGGGTATGTAATTAAGCTTTAGCATGACATATCACCTAGAGATTGATGGTTAGACTGAGTGAGTTAATCAAGTGTTAGAGGATCTTCTTCATATTAGTATTGCATGGATCATAAATACAAGAGGGAAGATTACCTTATATTGGTTGAGTTTTCTTACAATAACTCATACCAATTATCTTTGAAGATGGTAATGTTTGAAGCACTATATGGAATAAGGTGTAGGACACTAATTAGTTAGGATATTTAGAAGATAGGGTAGTATTTGGATCTAAAATGCTTTCAAAAATGGAAGATCAAGTTAGATCAATCAAACAAAGATTTTCCAAGGCCAGTGTTAAGTAGAAGAGTTATGTTGATATGAAGAGAATAGATAAATAGTTTCTAGTAGGTGATAAAGTATTCTTGTTGGTTAAGCCATAGAAGAGCTTGATTAAATTCAACAAGTTAGCAAATTTTCCACTGAGATATGTGGGACCCTTCAAGATGTTATAAGTGGTCAATCATATAGTGTATAAGCTTATATTTCCACCATCCCTAGCTCTATTGCATATTATCTTGCATGATTCTTATCTGAAAAAGTATATAGTTGATCCTTCACACGTGTTGGATTGGAATGTTTTATAGGTTCTAGATCTTATGGTGGTCATGGTAGAACCAATCAGATTAATTGACACTCACAAAAATCATTTTCATAATAGAGAGATGTCCCAGTGTAAGGTCTTATGGGACCAATACTCTAAGGATGGTGCTACTTGGAATGACTATGATGAGTTCTACAAGTGATTTTCACATTTGTTTGCTTGATTTTATGCATCATACTATATTATCTTTCTATTGAATATTGTTTTTAATTCAAAACCTATGTTTGAATAAGTTCCATTAGGATGATGACCAACTTTAAGAGAAGGATGTCACATCTTGATTTCTAGCTAGGTAAATTTATTTGATTATCCATGCTTTTTTTATGGATGGTAATTTGATTTTATTATTGTTAACTAAGTTGTAAGTCATATATTATTATGGGATAGTTATATGTTGCTTTGATTACATGATTACATTGATATGAGCTAACTTTATGGTGTAGTTTTTACAATATGATCATGTTGATTTGTTATTACAGTATTATTTTATAATAAATATTATGATGTTATAGAATCACTACCATTTTGTCATGATTTTGACATAGGAGAGATTAATCTCTCAGAGCATGATGGAGGGAGATCATCATCAAAAAAGGTGACATAGATAGAGGTATTAGTGGATGATAGAGGAATGATTAGAACTCATACACAAATCACATAATATAGTACATGTTATATGCATTGGATGAATTAATAGATTTAATATGTTTTTGGATGATTATCTACATATAGATGATTGTTTATGCATGTTAGTTGTGTTTTAGTTTATATTTATGCCTATGTGGAATTAATATGGTATGATTACATTATGGATATTAAATTCAGATTTATTGTAGAATGTTACTATGTGGTGATGTTATTATATTCATAATTATTAATGTTTTAAAAAATATAAATTTACACGAATAGTGTGTGAAATACCAATCACTTATAAAAATTATCATCGACCTTACATTAGTCATATTAAATATAAGTCATTATGATTATTTATTTATCATTAATTTATATGATTAAGTCATTAGAAAATAAAAATAGGAAAAGCAGAAGAAAACACAAAAAGAAAATAAATAAATAAATAAACAAAGCAAATTGTATTATAATTAGGAAAAATAAAAACACAAAAGGAAACAAGAAATCATTAAAGGAGGGTGGTGAATTTTAAAGGAGTCTTTAAATAAAATAAAGAAATAAAGAAAGCCGATGGAAAATAGAAACTAGATTTTACCTTGGATGAAAAGGAAAGAAAG
This sequence comes from Torreya grandis, assembly GCA_037957365.1. Taxonomy (NCBI): domain Eukaryota; kingdom Viridiplantae; phylum Streptophyta; class Pinopsida; order Cupressales; family Taxaceae; genus Torreya; species Torreya grandis. Next base: position 379,865 of record JARHVA010007362.1, read on the forward strand.
TCATATAAATAAAAACAATGATGTTGGTGACATAAAAAAGGATAAGAAAAGAGCATGAAGGGGAGAAGAAGGTTTGAAGTGTGTGAGAAGGAGTAGAGTGACTTGGATAAGAAAAGTAACAATAGGGTGAAGGATGGAAGATTTTAGAAATTGTGCCATACTAGTTTGAAAGCTTGCAAGGTAAGTGATATTATTAAATTTTGTGAATTTTTCCAAAATTTTGTGTGTTCTAACAAAAACAAAACCTAAAAATTGTTAAATTGTGGACTAATGTATATGAAATTTCACCCTAATATATTTTAGACTGAATATAATGTATGAAGTGTAGTTAAATATGTTATATAGTTAAATAACTTAGAATTATGTGTAGTAAAGTGTATGAAGTGCAATGAACTATCATGAATGAGCATATAGTGAAATTATAGTTCACTATATAATACATTAAATCATATAACCATGGCTCTAGCATACATCATTATATATTTTATATTTATAAAGTTATCATAAATATTCATGTAGTTCATTGTATCTATAAAGTTAGCATACATTAAATTATATTTATAAATCATAGTTGTTAAACCCATAACCTTTGGCTTGCCTTGGGATATGTGTGGCAAATTTGTGACTTAATACCTCTTTTATATTCTTGTTACATTTTTCTATGTTCTTTGTTAGGTCATCCTATGAAATAACCATGGCTAAGTAGACTATATACAAGAGGTATTGGTTAGTATTTGATCATCATATTAAGTATTCTTCTCTTAGTGCATTATTTTTGAGGTTGCCCCCTCAAAGTGGCTTTACTATATTATCGAGTATTCTGTTATGTTGTTAATTATTGTTGTGTGATATTTCATATTTTCTTATTATATGTGATATAAAATCATTCTATGTGAACATCTAAGTAATTTCATTACAAGTGGTATCAAATATTTTATTTGGTCAAGATTCTTACGATGTTTTTTTGAATCTGATGAGGTGCAACTTCTGTGAGGTGGAGTGAAAAAACTTAACTTGCAATATGAGAAGAATTAGTTTTTTCTATCAGTGTAGCATTGTTTGAAACACTTTTTAAAGTAAAATAATATTAAAAAAATTAAGTCTAGGGAAGAAATTACTTTTTATAATTTCAGTCATTAGATTTGTCTTGATGAGATGATGGCAATTGTATATTTTTTTGGTAAGCTTTTTTATGCCAAACATTTTTACCTTAGTGTGCAAAGGAAGTTATTGGATTCATCTTGGTAAGGTGATCACAATGGTACCACCTCTTGGTATATTTTTTTTGGGGTAAAAACCCTCCTAGGGTTTGCATATGGTTGGTCTTTCTACATGGAGATGAAAAGGGTGGAAAAAACTCCTAAGACTCCTTTTGTTGATGACATGGAATCTAGAACTTTAGATCCATTGATTTATCAACTTTGGGCTAATATAAAGGGATTGGTGTGGCATGATGACTTTGTTGTAGTTCAAACTAATGTTTTAGAGATGCATGGAGATATTAATGGGTTTCATAATTAATCGAATCAAATCACTACTTCATTGGTTTCTCTTTCATCTTAGTTATAGTCAAACAACCCTCCACTTCATCATTCAGGTCTTCCTCCTCTCAACACTTATAACTCCAATTCTAGTGTGAAATTGATGTTACCCAAAGTGGACATGCATAATTTTTATGGTAAGTATCCTCTCACTTAGATTACCCAAATTAATAATTTATTTGATCTACATCAAACTCCTATTTCTTAGAAGGTGATAGTGGCATCTCTATATCTGAAACTTGAGCAATTCATTTGGTATCATTGGTTGTGTGCACAAAAGAAAAATAATGGTGATCCTATTACATGGAATATTTTCACTAATTAGTTATTAGTTTATTATCAAATTAATGTCTCTAAGAACTAATTTAACCAATTATCCAAACTATGGAAAATGGGAATTATAATAGATTATATTCATCAATTTTAAAATCTATCCTTATAGGTAGAAGACATCACTGAGGAAAATTTGATTGATTTGTTTTTGGGTGGTCTCAAAGATAACATCAAATTAGAGGTTCAGATGTTTAACCAAGAATCTATATCATAATATATCCCATGGGCATGTATGGTAGAGGAAAAAGAGGTGGTAAAATGAAAAACCTTCACTACTAGTCATGATCACACCTTTTCAACACAATCATATCCTCAAGGCACCAGTCTAACACTTCTATAAATTGAGGAGAAGTGAGACAAAGGTTTGTGTTATGGTTGTGATAGAAAATAGAGAAAATACCATCATTGTGTTTAACATAAGCTATTTTACATCGAAGGTACCAATAAGGATGACGATGATGAGGTGGTAATTAGAAAGGATGAAAAAAATCTTGAAGAGGAATCTAAAGACTCTCAGCCTAATATTTCCTATCATTCCCTTTCAAGTATTAGTACTCTCCAAACTCTTAAGGTGGTGGCTTTATTAAATAAAAAGGAGGTCACTATTCTAATTTATTTTAGGAGCACACACAACTTCATCAATAATAAGTTGGTTTCTCACTTAAAATATTTCATTTATCCTACTCCAAAATTTTAGGTCATGATTATAGATGGTGGTGCTATCAAGTACTTAGGAAAATTCCATAGTATTAATCTAGCCATAGGAGACTACTTGTGGGATTTTCTTATGTTTGTTATTCCCATAGGGGGAGTTGACATTTTTTTGGAAGTATAGTGGCTCACCACTTTGGGCACTATTGAGATGAATTTCTAGGAATTATTCATGCATTGTCATTCTAAGAAAAGGGCATTTGAGATAAGGGGATTAAGGGCCAAATATCCATAACTTGTTATCTCCCATAAAATGACAAATATTCTCTAAAAGGGTACTAAAGGATTTTTAGCTTCTTTTCTTTCCATGGAAGTTCATCTAACTCAACCATTTACACCTCCTAATCTACAACAAGTAATTGATGCCCATTCTGTAATTTTTGGTGACATGCCAAAAGGATTTCCACCTAGCCACACACATGATCATGTTATCAAAATTATTCTTGGTAGTACACCACCCAACATTAGGTCATGCAAGTATCCCTATGCCCAAAAAATGAAATTGAAAATATGGTACAAGAGATGTTGGATGTAAGAATCATTCACCATAGCCAAAGTGAATATTCTTCACTAGTTGTCATGGTGTAAAAGAAAGATAATACTTAGAGGATGTGCCCTGACTTTAAGGAACTCAACAAGTACACTATCAAAGATAAGTTTCTTATTCATATCATTGATGATTTCCTAGATGAATTAAATGGTGCTCTTTATTTTACCAAGTTAGATCTACATTCTGGGTATCATAAAATCTAGATCCATGATGAAGACATACCCAAAACTACTTTTAACACTCATGAGGGCCATTATGAGTTTTTAGTTATGCCTTTTGGGATAAAAAATGCACCATCTACCTTTTAGAGTTTAATGAATACTATGTTTACACCATTTTTGAGGAAATTTATTTTGGTATTTTTTTGATGATATCCTCATTTACAATAAAAATTGGGCACACCATTTGTACCATGTGAAATAGGTACTCTCAATTTTGGAATAACATCAATTGTATGCCAAACCTTATAAATGCACTTTTAGATCTTGTGAGGTTGAGTATTTAGGTCATCTAGTTTCACATTTAGGATTAAAATTGGATCTTAAAAAAAATCCAAACAATGGTGGACTGGCCAATTCTTAGGACACTTAAGAAACTAAGGGGATTTCTAGGGCTCACTGGTTACTATCATAGGTTTTTCAAAATTTATGGTAGCATTTCATCCCCACTCACATCTTTTTTGAAGAAAGACTCCTTTTAGTGGACTGATAATGCTACCAGGGTGTTTGAAAAATTGAAATTGGTGATGTGCACCACTCTAGTTTTGGCTACTCTTTATTTTTCTAAGACTTTTGTGGTTAAATTTTATGCATCTGGGTATGGTATGGGTGTTTTACTCATGTAAGAAGGTATACCAATTGCATTTGAAATTCATCAATTGAAGGGTAAAAATCAGCACAAGCCCATTTATGAGAAGGAAATAAAGGCCATTTTACATGCATTCAAACAATGGAGGCCTTATTTGATGGGTCATCACTTTTAGGTAAAGACTAATCATGATAGTCTCAAATAATTTTTAGAACAAAGGTTATCATCTAAAGAACAATATAAATGGATAACTAAGATGTTAGGATATGATTTTTAAATAGTTTACAAGAAAGGCAAGGATAATGTAGTGGTAGATGTACTATCTAGGAAGGATGAATTAGTTACGGCATTGCTTATACTATGACCATTCTGTAGGCAGATTGGCTAAAGGATGCATGATCATAATGGGATAAGGATAGTGCTTCCCATGATCTGATTTAGAATATTAAGAAAGGTTTGGGTGTATTTGAAAAATTCACATGGAAGGGTGATTCATTATGGTATAAAAATAGATTATACTTATGTAATAATTCTCTTCTTAAATAAAAATTCCTTCAGGAACTTCGTGCAACTCCAATTAGGGGTCATTAAATATTTTTGAAAACCTATCATAGAATTAAGTAGGATTTTTTTGGGAAGGGCTCAAGGGGGATGTCTAAAAATATGTGGCTGAATGTATGATCTGTCAACAAAATAAAGGAGAAACCATAAAAACCCCAAGTCTTTTTCAACCTTTATCCATCCCTAGCCAACATTGGGAAGAGGTGTTTATGGATTTAATTATAGGGTTACCAAGATCTAATGGTCAAAATATTTTTATGTTTGTGGTAGATCATCTCAGTAAGTATGCTCATTTCTTTTATTTATCATAGCCATTTGTTGCTAGTATAGTAACTTCTACTTTTTTCAATATAGTTGAAAAAATGTATGGTGCCCCTAAGATCATTATCAGTGATAGAGATCCCATCTTCACTAGTAATTTTTGGACTAATTTATTTTCATGTTTTGGAACCTAGTTGGCTCATAGTTCATCATATCATCCTCAATCAAATGGACAAACTAAGGTAGTCAACAAATTTCTAGAAGGATATTTCCATTATTTTGTTTCTAATAAATAAGATAAATGGGTTCATTGATTTCCACTTGTTGAATGATGGTATAATACTTCTATTCATAGTTATTTCAGAAAGTCTCCTTTCTTATAACTATATAAAGACCACCCTGTATCCATCACTTTAACATTGGAGGTCTATCCTAATTTTCATTTAGTGGAATAACATATCACCATCAACAAGAGGTCCTTACCAATTTGCATGAAAATTTAGCCATGGCCCAGAATCACATGAACTAATAGGTAGATCAACACAGGAGTGAGAGGCACTTTGAAATTAGAGATTTAGTCTTTGTTCACTTATATCCATATAAGCATATGTCTTTGAAGCAATAGAAAAAGGATAAAAATATATCCCCTAAGTATTATGGGCCTTATCAGATCTTACAAAAAATTGGTAATGTGGCCTACAAGTTAGATTTTTCTTCCTCCACTCACATACATCTAGTATTTCATGTCTCATGCCTAAAAAAATTCATTAGACACAAATTTTATATCCAAATTGAGTTACCAAAATTAGATGAGGAAGGAAGAGTTATTCTTGATCCTAAAGCAATCCTTCAAATATGCACTGAGTAGTTACAGTGTTGAGTGATTAAGGAGTACCTGATCAAATGGAATAATCTTCCCTATGAAGATATTACTTGAAAGGATGAATATTTTGTATAACAACATCTAGAGTTGATTCAACGTTGAGGACAATATTGTTTTGAAGGTGAGGGGCATGCTACACCCTAAACCTCTGGCATGTCTTAGGATATGTGTGGTCAAATTATGGCTTACATACCTCTTTTATATTCTTATTACATTTCCCTAGGTTCTTAGTTAGGTTATCTTATGGAATAACCATGGCTAAATAGATTATATATAGGAGGTAGTGGTTAGTCTATGATCATCATGTTAAGCATTCTTCTCTTAGTGCATTGTTGTGGAGGTTGCCCCCTTGAATTAGCTTTGTTATATTATCCATTACTTTTCTCTATTGTCAATTATTATTGTGTGATCTCTCATATTTTCTTATTATTTGAAATATAAAATCATTCTATGCAAACATATGAGTAATTTCATTACAATAATTTATTGTATAATACATAAATAATACATTAAATCATACAATGCAATTATAGTTCATTATCAAATTAGTAAAATATATCAAAATAATTATAAACTTGGTATAATATATACATGAATTATCATACAATGAGTTGTTTAATAAACTCTATGCAATGCATAGTCAATTAGGTATGATGAATAGTAGACTAAATAAATAAAAATAATGATGTGTATGCTTTTGACTCCAAAAAAAAACAATGATTTATATATGTATATATATATGAACTAAGGAATATTATTTAATTAACTTGTGAAAATTTATGACTGTATATAATGTATAATGCACTAGGTATGGTCTAAAGAGATTTATGTAAGAAAGTGAGTTGATTTAGATAAAGTTGAACTATTTGAAATATTGTGGATTATATAAAGCAGTCTGAGTCTAATGTTTTGTATGTATGTATGTATGTATGTATGTATGTATGTATATAGAGAGAGTGAGTGTGTATACATACATATACATATATATATACAATAACAAATATATATATTAAATTTAAACAGTGAAGCCTATATATCAATGAATATGATGTTAATTGTTATTGAATTCATATGACTATGCAAATTATGTATAGGGAACTGCATAGCATCTTTATAGTATTTATATCATATAATATTGTTAGGAAGAATGGCACAGATGAACAAAATTGAGTTAAGGTTAGTTGTTTATATATATTATTTATAAATATAGTGTTATATATATATATATATATATATATATTCCCACGAAGATATCTATCAATATATTATTTATTAACTATATCATATTTACAGATATTGATCATGTGATATTGATTCGCATATATACTATGATATTATTTATCAAGCAAAGATATTAGGTGATCCATATATTTATACATTGATTAAACCAAGCAAAGATGACATATCGAGAGGTTGACATATTATAAAGTCTTTGATTAGAATTATAAATGACTATTGGCATTTACATATAGTATTTATATATTATTTGAAAACTTGTGTGCGGTGCATTCTATGAGTATATTTATATGTACAAGTGTATATACATATATAATATATATTAGTACATTGGGAGGTGTGTTTAAGTTTATAGTTTATTGTCTCTTATAAACCAAGTCATAGATTCCTAAAGGATTAAACACTATGCATACAACCTTCTAAAAATATAATAAGTTGATTAAAAGGAATATTATGTTGTTATGAGCATTATGAATTTCTTTAATAGGACTGGTTCTTGAAATTGAGTAATGTGTACATGAAAATGATGGACTATGACATTATTTTTTATCATAGAATGTACTATATTTGAATCTATTTATAGAAATTAGAATATGTAGTGTAAATATGAATTATACCTAGTTGGTATAAATTGTACTTGTTATGCTTATTATTTATGTGATAAATAATATAATGGAGATTCATTCATATGTTTGATGGACTAAATGTATGCATTTTGATTATTTTTGTATTTATCATTTTTTATGCATGCTAGTAGGAAGTAATCTATATGAATCTATTGGTTATATTCATGTTAACTAAATCTTGTATTATTGGTACTAAGTAGTGAGATAAACTTCACTAGCTTACTAGGATCACCAATACTAGATGAGATTAATTCTATCAAGTGGTGTGTATGAATTTGATTGATTCTAGAGATCAATAAATATTGAAAACTTTGGCCAAAGTAATGTTAGATAGACATTGTCATTTCATATGTATGATTTACATATTTATGCAATATCATATTAGAAAGTATTTCTTTATCATACACTTCATGTTCTTAGAAATCATATAGCACATGGGTACTATCTTATCCCTCTAGATTCTTGTACCATTATTATCTATTCATCTTTTAAAGGAGGAACATTCCCTGATGGGGGATTGTGTGAGGGATCTATGGTCCATGGTTGGTGTGGAAAGGTGCTTGGATGATGTTCTCCCTCCCCATAAAAGTACTTATTTGGAGAATACAATTGAGATTGCCATAGATACTAGAGTTTGTAAAACTCATTCTTTATGGAGCCTTATATCTTATATTTTGTATTGTATTATTATTATAAAAACATTATCCTTGATGAATTGTAATTATTTACTTATTATACATCAACAACAGTGGCTATATGTTTTTACCAGACATGGCTAAAATTCTATAATTACTTTTTATATTTAGCTATGTTTTATTTGATGCTAGTGATTAGTGACAAATAGATCTTTCATGCTTAGTTTATAGTTAAAATACTTAGGGTGTTTTATCTGGATCTCTAGTTAGATTATTGTGGTGAAATCTAATGAAATAATATGTTGATTAATTTTTTTATAAATCATGATATTCTAAGTAGATCTCAGAGGGGATGTTATAACTTAAGAATGTTGTAGATGGTTGTATGAAAAAGTAAGTTAGAATAGGGATTGATAACATTAATTTTTCACAGCTCATTCTTAGTTTGTATGTGTAATTTACATCTCATTTTTTCGTAGCAATTAGTGGGCTAAAATTCATGTATATATACTATTTTGGTGATTGTTTAGGTGCTAAAAGAGTTTTAGGTCAATCTTAAATGGTATAATATTTGAAAAGATATCCATTTTTTTAAAAAGGAGGGAAAGGATAGTAGCATCAAAATAGGGACACTAGTGTCATTTGGCACTATTTTACCTATTATGGTGTTAGGGTCCAAGTAATGTAACCTAAGGCATGAAGAGATAAGATGTAAGAATGAGAGTCTGGTACTAATTTAGGGATGATGAGGGATGCGTGTGGCCCACATAAAGGTTGGATAAGTGTGAAATTAGGCCCTAAGATAGGTTTATGGATAATCTAGGGATAGGTGGTCTCAAGTAACACTCTTATAACTCAAGTGTCACTTTTAATTGATTACAAGTCTCAAATATTATTTAAACTATTTGCACATATAATAACGTGTCAAGAATTTTCCAACACAATTAAAATAGGGTCAAACTGACATCATATGTGAAATTTGGGACCTATTGAATGTGGCAACAAATAGTATAAAAAATAGAGTAATGCCAACACATCATTTTATTAGACCTATATGACCTAATATGTGGACCAATCATAGCCTTTAATGTGGCATTCACAAAGCTACAACAAGTTATATGAGTCTCAAGGAAAATTCCACATGATATATTGTCTTTTGACCAAGTTAAAAGGGATTAAGTTTATCTCTAAAACAACTCTTTATTATTATCCCCACCAAAGTGGGATAAAACATTATCCAAAGTTCAAATAAATCCTCTTCATGAGATAATGCATGGGAGTTGGAGTGGGGATCCATCCCCTCACCTCACTGTCCTATTTGTAAGCCCCAACAATAAACTACACCATATTTGGCAAACCAAAAGCAAGACTTTGTATTTATCCCTTAATTTTATGATTTCTTAGTAAAAACAAAGGAGATGAGGCATATTCCAATGAGATTTGAATTTCTAACCCCATGTGAAAATGATAAAACTTTAACCCATTAATCAAGGGCCTTGTAAATACTATAAAAGGATTAATATTGTAATTAAAGACACACAAGAAAGCTTTTAAGATTTAAATTATTTATAAAGGAGAAACAAAAGAGAAATAAAAGTTTGTATGTCTAATGTTATAGGAGTAGAAAATTGAAGGCCAAGATCCCATTTCACAGACATCTTAGAGACATTACAAGGAAATTTTAACCCATTATTTTGAGATAAGGAAATTTTTTTATCTATATTTTTTGAGTAGCAATTACAAGCCAAAATCAATTTAAATAACTTCAAGAGACATTACAGCAAACTTATGTTGCCCCTCATTTGGGAGAGACAAGCAAGAGATAGTCCAAAAGATCTAGAGATAGAACTAAACTTCCTATAGAACATAACACACTTATATTTAGATTGATAGGCCCTTATTGGGATAGTTTGATGTAATAAATGGTATTTTTACATAATTTTAATTGATCATTTTAACCTTTGAGTGGATATAGAGATGTAACTCAGTTTTGGGTAAACTCTGTTATCAAATTGGTTTGTGAATTATCTCTATTCTTTAGTAATTGTTTATAATTTAGTTTTTAAATACTAAATTTTATTCATTTACGCTATTTTTCACATAAAAATATAATAAATTCATAAATTAATTAAAGTATCTGGATAATGGGTAATTAGTGATCATGTGCATAAATAACCATTTTTGGATTAATATGATGCCCATGCATTTTGTGCTATGTACAATAGTGTTTGGATATCCTTATATGATGTAGAGGAGGTAGTTGGATCACTTTATTTTAAATCATTTTTATTTTACTTTCATTTGGAAACTTACTATCCTTTGGTATAATAGTTAAATTACATTTTTAATATGCATTCTATTGTTGTTTTTCATTTAGAAATGAAACATTGTTGGGTATAACATTGTTAGATGAAGATGTAAACACATGATTAACACTAGCATATTTTTTATTCTATAGTTATGTAATCTATTTGTCCAATGATATGATCTTTAAACTGAAATATTTATCTTACTTTTGTAAATATTCTCTTAAATTTTTTATATTGATGTTTTGATCTTTGAAGGATTCATAATTACAAACCCCAATTAAATTGAATTGAATATGCATGTACCCATCATTTAAATTGGATGTGGGGGGTGGAGAGGTTTGAGGAAGGACATATTGATTACCTTCAATTGAAACCATAGAATGGGATACCTTACCCTTGAAGTAGTGATAGGATGGACCTAATTAGAGGGATGTTATTTATCACCCTCTTTAGGGTTATGAGGAGGATGAGGTTACTTTTTATCCATTTTAAATGTTATAAATATATAAATGAGAATAGAGTAAGAGACACATACAAAATCTATGTAACAATCCAACATGATAGGAAAAATTAGAATTGAATAATAACTAAAATATGAAACCCTAAAAGGCTGAAAACCCTAGGGTTATCTAGGTTTTGCATAATAAAGATATATCTATTTTAGAATATTGTGTATGTATTTTATAAATATGAGAAATATTTTTCATAAAATATGAAAAATATGTAAAACCTATAAAAATAGGGGAAAATAGTTATCCCTTTCGCCTTATATCTTCAGATGTACTAAAAATAGTAAATTGAACAATTTTAAAACTCTATATAGAATGCTAAAAAATGAAAATATGTTTGTGATTATATAAATAGTAACATGAAAATCCTATGAGGAATTTTAAAATTAAGTTTTTGTGAATTATAAATGAGCTAAATAATTTGGGATGTTTCACAATCAAAACCATAGAATATTTCCAATAATGAATCATAAATTTATATAAATAAGGAATATATTTAAGATATTTTGAGAGTGGTTTTTGATTAAAATATTCTTTTTGACAATATAAATTAATTTTAAAATAGATACACCATTCACCTTGTATGTCAATAGTTACTAATATAATAAAATAGAAAAATTGTACATAATTTGGATGAAAAAAAGAGGTTATCTATTATACCAATATAAGTATAAGCAACCTTTGAGGAATTTTAAACTAGATCTATTATGAAGCTAAAATAATCCAATCAAGGAAGAATAAATTGTAATTGTATGAACATGAAACCCTTGGAATAAGATGTGTAAAACCTTAGGTAGAATTTTAGATCTCGAAATCAATCATAGAAAGGTGAGACCCTAAGAGGTTGGAAACCCTAGATAAAGATATGTTTGCAAAGGAATACTCAAAGGTTAGGTTCACTAAATGTTTAACCCTAAAATTTAGATAGAAAGGATAGGGTTAAGGATAGAAATAGTTTAATCATAAGGGTGATAAACTAATCTATAGCATGTCAATTAATTACAAACATAGATAAATGAATATTATAAATCATAATATTGATATATGATAAATATAGACATTAATAAATTATAAATATGTTAAATTAATTACAATGTCAAAGAGAAATGATACTTAGTTGGGTTTATTATGCACAAGTAGATCTGGATTGGAAACAAGTGAAAAGTATGTAGGATAAATATTATTGACCATTGTTCAAATTCTATAAATTTTACTTCTATATCCACAAGCACTACCATCAAATTTGGACACTACCATCGATGTTAGTATCTGACTATGATTCAAGCATCTAGTATGGAATAATGACTAGATTTTGATGTAACCAGCTTCATTATTCCATTTTTTGGCTTTTCTATTGATATATTTAGATTTTCGATATAGGTTGTCACTCTTTGATAATTTATCAAACCCTATTTCTTCACTTATTTTCACCCTTAGAATTATTTTTCTAAAAATGTGTTAGTGGGCTCATAATGTTGAGGTGACATCAATGACCCATCTATCATAAATCACAACCTACATAGATAATACTCAAAAAGGGGCCTCGAACATGTGTATTTCTACACTATATATGTGAATGTGTGTGCACAAGGGTGAAATTTACTATATGAAAATTCATGTAATGATCTAGTTTGTAATTTAACAAATATCACTCATGGAATACTCTTTGAATGCTTCAGACCTATAATATGATTTCTCCTATGCTTGATATAAAAATAAAGATGAATAAAGTAGAATAACTTAGTTTTGTAGTTGATTGATTAAGATTTAGTATGTGTTTTCTTGGTATTTTATAGATGAGGAATGAGAAGGATTAAAATTCTATTTGTATCACACATTTTTAAAATATCTCGTGATAGGGTGAAATAAAAATAGGACAATCCATAGGTTTTGAAACATTTGTAATTTGGATGACTTTTGTCAACTAGACACTAGATAAGAATCTAGACACTACCATTGGTGATAACGTCCCTCTATGGTATGTAGTATTCAAAAGGTTATAAAATAGGTATGTATATGAAACTAATAGTCAAGGTTATTTATTAGGTTTTAAGATTTTTTTATAGTGCAAGAGACCTAGGTCATTATAATGATATGGATATGAATAATAAATAAGTAGACATGATGAGATGGAAAATGTGAGAATTTCAATAGCAGAGAGGTCTAAAATTGAAGGGTAGATCCCTAATTAATATTTGTAAAATGTATAAGATTGAGATGCTATAAATATTTAGTTTTAGTATCTACACTAATATCATAACATAGTCATAGTCAGATAGTCAGTCAAAAATTATATTGTGTGTATCCCTTTGTTAGACTTAATATATTTAACATATGCCACTTGTCAAATCATTTCATAACTTGTATTATTCTACATTAAGATGTATTCTTTAATTACATATCTATCAATATTAAATATTCTACTAGTTTCTATCCTATTATAGTTTCTAAAAACAAATTAGTGTAAAATATATTAGTGAACACCTACACCAATTGAACCATGTCAATCACAAGGTATCCATTAGGGTTATCATCCTTATAGGGTTTCAAAATTAAATATTGGTGTTTATCAAATGTTCTTATTATTAATGTATGTTTCCTTTTAATCTATGGATCACCCTTGTACTTGTATTTTTTGGTATCCTAGGGTTTTATGTAATCTATATGACTACGACTCCCAAAAACCCTAATCACTCTCCTATTATGAATTATTTTATGTTTTATTTGACATCTCCTAAATATGTTGATATCTAATTTCCATTTAAGGATGTCCATGCTACCACATACCAAAAGTTAGTAGGTATATCATGAATGACAATGATCTAAGAAATATTGTATCTAATGTAAGGGAAAATAGAATCTCTTTGAAAACATGTTGAATATTTGAATCTCTATCCAACACATGGTAATGAAATCACTTTTAGAAGCAATGACATACATTTTATCCCAAAAAAAATGGGATATGTAAGACATTGAAACATGCATAAGAAAATACTCATCCCATTATAACATCCACTCAAAAAGGGAAAAAATGCCTATGATACATAATATATTTATAAAATAATTAATACATTAAAAATGTAGAGAAACATTGTATACATCTCCTAAATTCAATATAAAAATATCATATTGACTTGTATGATACACATATGTCTAACACTCTATAATATTATTCTATTTAAGATAATTTCATTAAGGGATAATAACAAGATAACATAGGTATCAAGTATACAATGGGCCAATATGATGCACTATTTATATAGGTTATAATATCATTCAAGCTTATCAAACGAGTCATTGTTGACTTCAAATCAACTAGAAATGTTTGCAACATATCATTATTTTATGCATTAGGGGTCCATATGAAAGAGATACCATCAAAATTACACATTTTTATTACATTTACACATGATGGACATATGTATAAATATTTGGTATACAATGATCCTTTGACATACTATACTTTACCACCACTTTTTACTTTACATGTCAAAATGGTTCACAAGAATGAGGTGAAAATGAAACTTAGTTTAGTGACAAATCAAATTAAATTTTAAACTCCATTAAATAGGTAGTTTTCCATAATACCATCAACTCCTCATATATTTTTAGATATATTACTTGATGGAAATGTTATCATCCTTCCTCATCCCTAATAGTTAGATCTAAACAATCATACACTAAATTATTATGATAGAAATACATACTATTACTATCATCAAACTATGATAAATTATACAAATAAATAATTTAGATTAATACATTAATACATGATATTATTGAAAAAATATTATTAATATTTATACATCTTTAAAAGATTCAATATTAAAACCAAATGATAATTAAAATTTAAATCCTATTAGAATTACTACAAACAGTCTCCATATATGTGAGCAACTTAAATATGATAGTGATGAGGAGAATTAAACAACATAATATTATTATAAATATTTATATTATTTTTCATACTCTAATATAAATATAGTTTCATCATATATATTTATTAGATTACACCAATACAATGATACCACCAGATATATGACCTCTACCTAAGCTATTTTACTTTGCTACAACACATATCATTGTACATATATTATTCATGTTTTTTTTTATCATCCTTTTTGATCCTTATATCTTTTACACATAGTATATATTTAATTAGTCTTATATCCCTTGGCTTTGTTTTCACTTGGGCCTTACCTTTTAATTATTATCTTGATCCAATCATATAGGACACTTATCCTATAATGATTCTAGTGCACAACATTTTCAGAATTATACTTGCTCACTCTTCCATATTGAATACTTATACATCCTTTGTGGCTTACATTGAGCTTAAATGATCATATACATTTATATCTACATATCACATGAGAACATATTGATAATTTTCATTGGGGAAATGTACATATTTAACTCCGCATATGTTATTGATCAACATTATTATGATACACATATACATATGGGAATATTTATTGATTTCACTTCCTCCACATTTACATGTTGTCTCATATAGTGCACACTCTGACATGGCATATGTTTCAAATATTTTGGATCCCTCTCATTATTCTATATCTGAAACCATTTCCACTTAGCCTTATTTTTCAAATTTTCAAATCCAAAAAATGTTGAACATATTTAAAAAATCAAATCATGACCTGAGTATGGCATGAGTTACTATAGTAGACTATCTACATATGTTAATCAACCAATTTTTGGTATATGTCATATTATTTTCATACACACATGATTGTCACAATATATGAATGTGATTCAAGACATACAGGTTACACAAAGACATATAGATGTTGGAATTGAATATACCCAGTGGCCATGCCAATACTATGGGAATTTTATTCCACAAGTCTCACTATTATAATAAATACATGTCTATAACCTTCCACCATGTTTAACTATCTATATTTATTTCAAATCTTTCTAGATACTCATATCTACATAATGCTACATAGATATGTTATTATACTACGATGTGAAATAAATACATATGGATGGTGTAGACTAATATTTATTTATCTATGTTTCATTGATGTTTCTACTCTTTTAAATAATAAGATAGTTTGTTCATTATATTGTGTGTGGCCCTTAGACCTTATCTGATGTGACACATTTATGTTCATTATTTATGACATATTTATATCCCTTGTGTTTGGCCCTTATCATTATTTATTTCAACATATTTATGTTCATTGTGTGTGTCCCTTGAATTTATTTATTGTGACATATTTATGTATCTTGTACACATCCCTAGGCCTTATGTGTGACACTAAGTTTATATATTGGTGTGCTTTTTATCTTGATGAAATTTAGTGGTGCCATAATCCATATCTTGCACCTTTAATGAATAGTGTTATTTAATTATACTTTTAGTGATGATTATTGTTGTGTGCTTTATTGATACATCAATCTAGACATGATACCTATATGCCCAAGATTACATATGCTACATACATGCATTATTTTACATATACATTAAATGATTACATACTCTCTACATGTTCACATGAGTATGTACGATCTTATCTTTATATGTGACATGAAATAATTAACTCTTAATTTGATATGAGTTACTTACAAGACACATCCCTCATCTTAAAAAGGGGGAATTATAGTTGGATTTTTGTAAAGACATAATCTTCCATCTAGATAAAATTAGATAAGACTACAAATTTTATAAACTCATAATCATTTAGATATAAAAAATCTCAATTACATGATAGATAGTTTCACTTCACTATAGATTATGGAATAATATCACATGAATATGCTCTCACTTTATAGATACTTGAGTACATATTTATTTAAAAACTTAGGGTTTTACAAGTGTAATTACCTATGCTTGGTTAAAGGGCTGAGATGTCTAGATCAATTAAATAAATTGTAGTAATTAACCTACTAATTTGTAAATGATTTTGACCTTGTTTGAATTTATATAAATAAAAATAAATATGTATAATTAGAGACTTATCTAAAATTTGATTGCCATGGATGATCTATGATCTAAAACTAGAGATCTGAGTAGTTGTTTGTGTCACCACTAGGATTTTGATGTTTATTTATTCACTAGATAGTAGCTCCCAATTTGGGAAATAGAGTCATCCATGTGTAGTGTCATTAATGTCTATGTTAATGTCACATTTATTATACTATTCCTATTTTTTATGATCACCTACACCTATGTCTATATTCTTTATTCCTACCTGACCGAAACCTATAGCTATGTATTGTACCTAAAAAGCTTGATTTGATGTGTAAACCCTAGCTCTCTTTGTAAGTGTGATATGAAAAATAATTGAGTGTGTTAATAAGATGGACTAGACATCCTTAACACCCCTTGTGTAGATATTTTCCTACATACCAATATCTAAAGAGGGATCAAGTTTAATGTAGTTCTCCCACCTAGTGCTTGATGTATGTTCAAGTGAATGCTAGAATGAGAGTGGATTTAGATGCCTTGAATGTGTTAGGGTTTTGAAATACTTTAAAACTATACTTAGGGCTATTTTAAATGGTATTGTATAATAATTAGGGCATAATAAGGATAATTTACCCTAATTTTTCATAACTTTGACTTTGGTTTGAATAGATTTTGCATCTATTGTCCATCTAGTCAATAAAGGTGGATTAGACTTGTATATATAGCATTTTGTTGCTTATGTGGATAATAAAATGAGAGTAGGACAACCTTAAGAGGGGAACACATTTGAAAACCTATCCTTGGTAATATTTGGTGTTAAGGACATTAGCACCTAGATGGGGACACTAACACCATGCGGTTGTAGTGTTCCAAATGCGGTGCTAATGTTATTTTGGTAGACTACTGAGAAATTTGGATTGGGGTGAAAGGTGATAATTCAAGGACTATGTCTTAACTAGTTGTAAGTGAATAAGGTCTATTGAATGGTTATAAATGTAAGTCTAAGGATCTATAATAGGTTTATGGGAAGCCTAGGGATAGGGTAACTCAAATGACACTCTTAGCATCTAATTACCACTTTTAGGTGATTACATTTTCCCCCTATTTATGATAGTAATGCAACAAAGTGAAATGATTAGTATAAATGAATAGAAGCATACCTATACTTAACTTGGAAGTGAATCTATATATAGCTAATTTGAATATGTGAATCTGGGTCTACATATGTGAAACATGATCCAAAACAATGTCCTATAATGAAACATGAAAAAATCATTCCTTATTAACAAGATAATTAAAAGTAAAAGATTATGCTAAAATGAAATAACTGAGTAAAGAGAGAGGAAAATAAAAAATGAACCTCATTGGTTATGTGAACCAATGCATAAACCTGGTGAAACCCTATGTGTGAATGTGCATAGTGATCATATCATTAAATAACTTTAAATGAGTTTATTCCTTACTCAATCCTTATATGGGTGGCTCAAGAAATCAATCAAGTTTTGACTCCATCATTTCCCACCCTTGCTTGGTGGATCTTGATCTTTATGAATAGCTTGGATAAGACTCTCTAAGTGTGTTAAACCCTCTTATATAGGTGTCTTAAGAACTCAATTAGGACATGACTCCATCATTTCCCTTATGTAAAGAAGATTCATCTAAAATTGTACTACATAAAGTCTTGAAAGTATCTAATGGAGTAATATAACTATATATTTAGCTCCATAACCACTCAAGGATATTAAGTGGATCTCTGTCACTCAGGAATGCTAATCACTACAAATGGAGTAAGACATGACTCTAGTGACAACCTAAAATTTGATAGTAAGTGTATATAGTATATAGAATTACATGGAGTTTTCTAATCCATCTAATCAACCTTTGTGAAGCTGATTATATGAAAACTATGTATTACACACATGCCCCCAATATGTTATCTGAGTATACTTAGTCTAAATCAAATATTTAATAGTTGAATCTATGTAACTAAATTGAATGCATGAGTGATCATGATGCACATGATGCCCTCAAATTTGAGTAACTAGTATGAATCTAAACTAAAATGAATGAATCTAATCTATATTTTAATATAACTACCAAACCAATGACTATATCTATGTAAATCTATATTGTACCTAGTTTACTAGTCTGAATGATATGGACTATCGTAAAGTTAGGGATACTAGATATTATCACCATGTAGTGGATAGTAGTGCCCTGTGGCACTAGTGTCCCAATCTAAGTGCTAGTGACTACTTGGTTAGATCTTTGTGTGGTCTGAATTGACTAATGAGTCTCTATTCTATTATGTGTCTTCCCTGAGTCCAATATATAAAACTGAGCCTATGTGCTGAAATGTATCTATGAAAAGAAATATATGAGCTTGATCTCTATAAAACCCCCTATAAATGCCCCCTCTTTTGAGGGTAGTTGTGAAATGTATGTAATAACTTCCATCTAAATAAGTATATCTGTAAAATGTGTTAGCTGGATCCTGTGCATGGTATTAAAATATAATGTACAAACATAACATTAGAATGTAAATATATCTGAGAAATGGTAGGAAATATAAGATGTATGTTGTAATATATCATTAGAGAATAGTTTTAAGGTAGATGTAATTAATGTATAACAATATTAAAATATTAGTTACTACTTTGGGTGTGGGTAATTATTTCTACCAAGGCTCCCAAGTAGGATAGGTAGATGCATAAGGACCCTCATGGCATCAAAAAATTGTGTGTGTGTGTGTGTGTGTGTGTGTGTGTGTGTGTGTGTGTGTGTGTGTGTGTGTGTGTGTGTGTGTGTGTGTGTGTGTGTGTGTGTGTGTGTGTGTGTGTGTGTGTGTGTGTGTGTGTGTGTGTGTGTGTAACAAGAAAATACAATTGTCATGGTGTATAAGTATAAAAGTAAGAAAACATACAAACATAAAGCACATAAAAATTAGGCCAATGGGCCGCAATACAAATGACATGGGCACATGTCACTAAGTATAATAATGAATACATATAAGGATATGTTCAAATTTCCACATATGCAAACAACAAGCAATTTGGCATAGAGCCATAGAGAAGGATATATTCAAATGTCCACATATAGAACCATGAAAGAGCACATATAAGGGAAATTGGCACATGTCCAAGTCATACAAATAGTGAAGTGGAATAGAATCCAAGAAACAGTGGCATATCAAATGCCCTCAAAGATGTAAGAATCATAGGAACACAATCAAGTATAATCTAGAAACGAGAAATGAAAACATGTATAACTATGTAATATAAATATATGTAGATATTAGGGTGCATATATACTGAAGCTAATTAGGTATAGTCAAAAAAAATCTAAGCACGGAATAGTAATAATCAATATTAATAAAAAATCAATGTGTAACTAGAATACATAGTTTGTAAAGATAAAATTTGGTTATAGAAACTTTTTAAGAGATGACCCTAAGTGGGAAGATTTACCAATGTATAAACTCAAATTGATGTAAATACCCTTAGACGATAGCTGATCTAGATTAGTATAGTGGATCAAAGTCATATCTAGAATCTATAAGCACTCGACAAGAATAAGTGAAGCATATGTTTGTGATAAAACTAACTACACTAGGATATCTTTCAATATGTAATATTTGGTAAGTAGTAGAAATGTAAACAAAGAAATGCATATGATATATAAAAATTTGTGCTTTTGAAATATATGAATGTTTTTGTATTTTGACATGTTATAGTGTTTTTGTGTTTTCTAAGTATAATCTGTGTACAATCATATGAAAATAAATTATGTATTACGAGAGAGAGAGAGACAAGAAAGTATGTACAAGGATAGGAACCATACTAACCAATGAGTCTTATGAGAGACTCATTATAATTGTGGCATCTATCAAAAATAGGAATGGTAAACTCTCATGAAGTCTAATTGATATGTTGTAGTTGAATGTTATTGCAGTAAAAATTTGAGTATTATTCATCATTGGAATCATAATATTGTTCCACATTGACATCATAATAACCTAGTGTTCTAGAGAAAACTACCTCATAATATGGATTTATCCTTTTTGAATTGTGATTTGACATATTGATTGTGATTTTTCCCTTTTAAACTATGTTTATTGTAGACATACTATGTTGTGGAGGCTCTTTTGATAGAAAGCCTTGTTGAGAATGCTTTTTGGTTGAGCATGATTTTGACTTTGACACTGAAGCTCTGGCTCTTTTTTAACATTTCCTATGTATTTGGATGTTTTTCCTTGATAAATTGTATCTATGAATTATGTGCCTTAGGATGTTCAATAAACCCCAAACCTCGTTGACCAATATTATCAACAATAGAATATGAGAAGTGATGCCTTGGGTATGTTTTCCCAAACCTTGACCATGATAATCAAATTGTTGTAGATATTTATGAACAAAATTATATCATATTGAATGTTGAGCCTCATATTATAAATCTAGACTTACTTGATTTATCTATGCTTGTTTTAATATGTCTTGATCTGATTGTTCTTTTTAAACCTTTTGTTATTTTGGCTTATGCTTTGCTAATCATTTTTGTATTATTTTTGATTTTGAACCTTTTTAAATTGGTATATGTTCCATTGTATGTTGTGTGGATTAAGTGTGATCATGTGGGTCATTTGTATCCATTGTCTATTGTATTTTCATTTTCAATGCTAAACATGAATCAATGTGGTGCCCATACATTCTATGATATGCACAAAAATATCTAGTTCTATTCATTGGGTGTAGAGGAGGTAGGTTAATTGACTTAGCTTTGATCATGTCCCTTAGTATCTCACTTGAACTCTTATTACCCTTTGAATATTTTTAGAATCACTAGTTATAGATGTACTTTGTTGTGATGTTGTGTTCTAATATGTAACATTGTTTGGCATAAATTGACTAGTTGAAGATGTATAAACATGATTTACACTATTGTGCCCTAGAGGCCTTTGTATTTTAAATTGCTTTTCTAATGTTTTAATATTTTCATGCAATATATTATTTACCAAGAATTTAGTATATGCAAGAAATAATATAATATAGTGTTTTTGAGAAATCCACCTATGTTTAGATCTATTATTTTTTAGTGGTATTTGCTTAATCCTACATAGATATGTACCAAACTTATCATTTGGCATCAGATCAGGTTGGTCTTGCACCATTTATGGGGTTTATATGATATTATATAGAGGATAAAATGTATCAATCTAATGATCAGTTATATTTTCAACTATTTGTTTTTGTTGAAATCTATCCAAAAAATCATATTTGATCTTGATGTCAAGCATGAATATGTGAGTATGCATTAATCTTATGTAGTTAGTTAATTAATGTCAGACAATATAGGAGTACAATGCATTAACATCACACCGACCTCTTTATTCTCATCACTCATATCATGTGAACTAGTGATTGTAGCATTCTAATATATTTTGTATGTTTTTAGTCCTACTAAGGTGTCATCTTAAAATCTCTATTATCACCACTATTCTTCTAATCTCCACTCCATATTATTTCATAGTTTATATTATCTACCATATCACACAATTTTTGTTCACCATTGTGACTCGTAGACTGCTTAAGGTTATGCAAATTTAGGCTCTTGTACATAGTGGTTACAACTAAAATCAACCAAAAAATAATGTTGCAAAAATAAGACTCCTCAACTATAATATTAATTAGGTTTCACCTATGACTTGGCTTGTCTATTTTTCAATGTCATTTGAAGTTCATAGATAAAAAGATTACCAAATTATGGATTATGAGATTTATGTGGTGCTCCATGCAAAATAGACTCATAGTTGATCACCTAAATCCATTCATAATTTATGTCTTTCTTCCAATCAACCATCTACATGCATGCCATGCGTACATATCCAACTATCAATAGGCACTCCAAGTCACCAATTCAAATCTCATAGTTCTCTTCTCTTAGTTTATTTTTTGAGTCAATAGTTTCCTTTTTGGTCTTTAGTTAAGGTTTTATTAAGTTATTTAGTTGATTTGATTTGTTTTTACAGATCATTCTTTGGTTATTTAACAATAGCATGTCATTATATTAAAAAAAAAGAGTTATGTCATTTCTTATTTTTAGTCTTCACAATTTAAAAACTTATATATTGAGAGTAATGGTTGTCAATATTTTTTTTAGTAATCATAGTTAATTTTTGAATCATTATTTTTTTGAGTTAGTGATTTGAAATACAAAAATTCTATTTGTTTAGTTGTGTGTTTATCTATTCAGGTCCATTGTCAAAAATTAGTCAAAACTCTTAAAAGAGTCATTTTTGTCAAATATTTATTTAGAGTCAAGTACATTGAGTCATGTTTAAAAATGAGTCAAAAAATCATTTTTTATGTCTTGTCAAAATATTTGATTTTTAAATGTGTCATATTTTTCAAAGGTATGTTTATCTTGTCATTTAGGTGAATTAGATTAATTGAGTCACTTTTTGTAAAGTATTTTATAATATTTGAAAAATGTCAAAAAATATTCAAAAGCATAAAGATGCATTATCACTTAAATGTGACATCAAATTTATTCAATCTAAAGATAATAAAATCCAAAAATATCTTGAAGATGGATATGAGGCTGATACTGGGCCCTAGAATGCTTGATTAATAAAATGTCAACATTTGATAGGAAATCCATGCATTCGACACCTAAAGAATAAATCTTTATCGTCTAAGTGAGTAGCAACATACTAAAGGCTAGAGGATACACAAAGGAAGGAGGTCTTTCAATGAGCTATCATCAGTCACCAATGATGGGGCCCCATTAATGTTTTGGTGACAAGTATGGTGTGTTATTTTAAGATTTTAGTTTTTCAATGTGGTGTGGTAGTTATTATTATTTTTATCATGTGTAAAAAATAAGAACCAAAGTATATACATGTTCACTTGTGATATTCCCATGTAACCCTTTTGTATATTTACATTGGAAAATATTGATCTAAAAATAATTGTATCAATAATGATGAAAGGTTAGTGGTAAACCTATGAAAACCACATTGTAAGGTTAGTGGTAAACCTATTGAAACCATTCTGTAAGGTTAGTGGTGAACATGAGAAAACCATTTTGTAAGGTTATTGGTGAACCATTTTAGAAGGTTATTGGTTAACCTATGAAAACCAATTGTAGATGAGTGTGAAGAAAGAGATGTGTGATGGCACATGTATGCAGAGAAGATCATGAGCACATGGAGGTGGAGTACGCTACAATCATAAATAGAGATATATTATACCATGTAAAAACTATGGGGGGAATGTTGGGATTAGTTTTCACATTAGGTGAAAATAGATATTTATTGGATGGTAAATAGTTGATATTTACTGAGAGGTAAATAATTAATAGGTTAGTAATTATTAAATCAAAATAGTGTTATATATAACAATATTATGTTAGAATATATATATTAAGATATATTTTTTATATTGTTATAATAATATATCATGTGCTTAATTAGTGGGATTCATGTGAAATAATATTGGGGAGAAGTTATAGGAAATACATTTCCTATATATCTATATTATTCTTGGATGTATGATTAATTTGGAGTATGAAAGAATTCAGTATATGCAGGAAATAATATAATATAGTGTTTTTGAGAAATCCATTTGTGTTTGGCTCTATTATTTTTGAATGGTATTTACTTAATCTTACATATATTTGTACCAAACTTATCAATTTTCTTGTTAATGGAATTCCATACAGGATAAAGATAACATACAAAATAAATATTTCAATATGAAAGAATTTTTAGTTGATTTGAAACATCATGTATGCATATGTATATGTGATTAAAGAATAATGTCTTAATTATTTTGCACATAGAAGAAAGATAACATGTTATGGAAAGAATGAAACATGAAATATGTTTGAGTTTATTTTAAACATCATGTATTCATATGTCTATGTGATTAAAGAATAATCTCTTAATTATTTTACACATAGAAGAAATATAACATGATATGGAAAGAATACAACATGAAAGATATTTTAGCTGATTTGAAACATCATGTATGCATATGTCTATTTGATTAAATAATAATTTCTTAATTATTTTGCACATAGAATAAAGATAACATGATATGTAATATGATTAATATTGTATTTTATAGTGTGAATCATCTATACATGTATTGATGTCTTTTCTTAGTTCATTCCAAATTAAATGGAATAAGCATGCAAATGAAAGTATGAAACTTTGCAATAAAAAGTAATTTATTTATTCTATCATTATTATGATGATGATATGAATTATAAGACATGTGAATCTAAAATTTGAGTTTGGGAAATAAAATTTGAGTATAAATATAAAAGGATACAAACCCTAAGTGTGTTTAGGGTTAGGGTTTTTAAATCTCAAGTTTCTTTGCAACAATTTAAATCAGATGTAAAATAAACTAAAACCATAATGTAAAATTGATTTTAATTAGCTAGGTTGTATAAATAAAATCATAAAATTACAATTAGGCAGCCCTAAATTTATTTCATAAAATTTGCATTAATGCAACCTAGGGTTTGAAGTAATATTAAAATTAAGATGGGTTCACCAAATGATTTAAATTTTTAAGTTCTTACAAGTGTAATTACCTGTGTTTGGTTAAAGGGTTGGGATGTCTAAATTAGTTAAATAAATTTGAGTAATTAACCTAATTATTTATAAATTATTTTGACCTTGTTTGAATTTCCATAAATAATAACAAATAAGGATAAATATAGACTTAGTTGAAAATTGACTATCGTGGATGATTTGGGTTATGAAACTTGAGATCTAAGTAGTAGTCTATGTCACCAATAGAATTTTGATATTCATTTATTCACTAGATAGTAGAACCTAATTTAGATAGTATCACCATCCATGTGTAGTTTCCTCAATGTGGTGTTAATGTCCCATTTGTAGGATTGTTCCTATTTTTTAGGAGCACCTACACATGTGTTTGTATGCTCTATTCCTATATGATTGAAACTTATAGTTGTGTATTGCACCTAAAATTCTTTATTTGCTGTGCAAACCCTAGTTCTCTTTTCAATTATGATATGATCAATAATTGAGTTTATTAGTAGAATGGAATAAACATACTTAAAACCCCATTGTGTATAGAGTTACCTACATACCAATACTCATAAAAGGGATCAATTTGATTATAGTTATCTCACCTAGTTCTTAATGTATGTGTAAGTGAATTATAAAATGAGAGTGTCTTTATATGCCTTGAATGTGCTTGATCTTTGAAATAATTGAAAAATAAAATTAGGGATATTTATATGATAGTATGCATAAAGTAAGGTAGAGTATGGATAATGTACCTTTATTTTTCACAACTTTGTCTTTGGTTTGAATAGTTTTTGCATTTTTTTTTATTTAGTCAATAGAGGTCGATTAGACTTGTATATATAAGGTTCTATTGATTGTGTGGATAAAAAAATAAGATTAGGCTGACCTTAGGAAGGGAACATATTTGAAAAACTATACATTGGGAAGAGTTGGGGCTAAGGAAAGTAGCACCTAGTTGGGGACACTAGCACCATGTGCTTGGAGTGTCCCAAATGTGGTGTTAATGTTATTTTGGAAGACTAATAATAAATTTGGATTGGATTTAGAGGTGATAGTTTGTGTACTATGTATTGATTTGTTGTAAGTGAATAAGGTCTATTCAATGGCTAGAAATGTAAGTTTAAGGCTCTATAATAGGTCTATGGCAAGCCTAGGGATAAGTAACTCAAGAGACACTCTTATCATTTAATTACCACTTTTAGGTGATTATACATATTCATACACACTTGGATGCCTATGTAAGGGAATTTGTACATAGTTTATAAGACAAGAATTATAGGTTTCCACATACACATACATTTGAGATATAGGTTCTTAGATTTATAATATAGATGAATAACATTCTATATCAATTTTAATAGATTTATGGGCCATGCTACTAATTCAAAATTAGATTCACATTTTTAGATTCATGAGACATGATACTAATTCATGCATGTACATTATAATAAAATTATAAAGTTGAATTAAAAATGGTTTTCACATTTGACACTTGTTGATATTCAGGTCATGATGGAGGCATGAAAAAAAATTATTTTATTTCAATCATGCATTTATTATACATTGACTAAACTTGAGATAAACTAAGTGAACATGAGGTCATTATGGTGATATGAACATTGTTCATTCTCTTTCAATCTTGTATTTATTTCATATCTATTTAACTTGATAGAACTTGAGAAAAAATATACAATTGAATATATAAGTTATCTATAGTGTTTGATTTAGTTTTAGTTATATCAAATCCATCATATGGTTCCTCCTTTCATTCATGAGCAATTTTTAGGATTAGTACATCACATAGTTTTCCCCCCATTTATGAGGGTTGATGCATGTTATCTTTCCAACCCAAGGGTTTGCATATTTACACAAATATTGGGAATAATCACCCTAAATCTCCATATTATTTAAATAAAAATCACAATTATAAAATGTTTCAATATGAAAGAATCATCTCTAACAAGTTACAAGTGCAACATGGGTTTCACCATCACACATGTCTACTCCTTCCCTACTTTTTAATTTTGAAAATTTAAAATTTATATTTCTAATTTTGTTTTATGGATATTACTTACTAAATGTTTGTTTCAGGTTTTGTTATTAAGTGACTTTCACAATTGGAGTTTCTTACCAAATACAAAGTGTGTTATAGACACTTGGGTATATATTTTATATTGACTCTATAAATTCCATTACCAGAATCACATGGGACATTTTTAGATACTAAATATTAGTATTAAGTACTTGCCAATGAAAATATTGACACACATTTACCACACAAGGATTTAACACAAAAATTTGGTCCTAACTCACCATTC
Organism: Torreya grandis; assembly: GCA_037957365.1. Classification (NCBI taxonomy): domain Eukaryota; kingdom Viridiplantae; phylum Streptophyta; class Pinopsida; order Cupressales; family Taxaceae; genus Torreya; species Torreya grandis. The sequence goes on from JARHVA010007362.1 coordinate 407,646, forward strand.
TCTTACACCTACATATTATCTTATAAGTTGGAACATTCCATTTTGATATTACATAGCTATAGGAGATTCACTATCATTTTAAACATAATTACTATCCTAAATAAACATCTCTAGATTTTTATTTTATTCCACCTATACACTGGTGAGTAACTTCATATTGGGTTAGTATCTCCAGTTAATACTAATTTGAGCCTAGTGGTATTGACTCTCTACCAACAACTACTACTTTTTAAAATCAAATATTTGTTTAGGTTTAGGTCATCTTCCTAGTGTGTCAATAGAGTGATAAATTATCCAATTATATATATATATATATATATAGAGAGAGAGAGAGAGAGAGGACTTGGCACTTATATGGTACACATCTATACACTACTACACATTGAGAAAATCTACCCTATTTTTCCCAAATTAAAAATCAATCACTAAGATTGGCCTTAATCCAAGTCTACAAAATAATAAATCCAAGTCAAATAAATCATTTTCAAGTATCAAATGTATATTAATAGTTCTATTCATATGGTGAAGGAGCACACTTTTACAATCACACTACGTGGTATAATTATGTGTGTCTTGATTTCCATCCTGTAATTATTGGATACGTAGGCATTGGTAAATAATAAATGAAAATTATTGGGGTCAATTCAATCCATTACACTCAATTATTTTTTTAGTTTTATATCGCTTACAACCACACCTAAGGTTTCAATGTGAAGGAGACTAATTTATGAAGTTGTGCACATTATCTAGGTTTGACATCACACCTATAAATATTTTAAATATATGTAAAAGTGATCATATGCTCACAAACCCTTTTTTTGGCACTAATTACTACTGATTAGAACATGTTAGTATTGATAGTGAATCCTTACATAGATCCAATGGACCCAACCTTGCATAACACAAATATATTTCATGAATGAGACAAATTGTATACTTACTTTAGTCTATTTTCCACTATCCTAACATAGTCACATTCAATCATCCAATCATAAAATATAAGTATGTATCCCTTTTTTATACTTACTATATTTAACATATGCCACCTTTTAAATTATTTTAATATATTTCAATCTTTTACATTCATAGTCATGCTTGATTTCCATATTTATTAATCTGAATTCATATACTAATTTCTATCCTATTATGGTTTCTAAAAATAAATTAAGGTAAAATGTCAAGATAAAACTTGGTTCAAAGAAATTGGTTCAATTTTTTGACTTGAAAAATGTTTAGGTTTGAGTTTCATATAAAGGTTAAGTCTTATAGTGTGTTTGGATAAGTATTTATGGTTGTATTGCACCCAAATAAATTGAATTTTGCATGGTTTTTTAGTGATTTCATGGTTTTTAATTAAGAGTAATCATGTGGAGTTAGGGAATAAAAATTTAGGCATAGTTTCTAATTAAGATTTTATTGAGGAATATTTTATTTTAAAAAATTTGTGCCTTATAAAATAATCTAAAAACCTATTTTAATATCTCAAAATTACACATCATGTAGATCTAATAACATTTTATACTAACTTGTTATATTGAACTATTATTCTTGTATCTTATGTAACCCATCCCTAACTAATTTTAAGGTTGTTGTAATTATGATTATATTATATGTATGGTTAAATTTTTATTTTAATAAATAAATAATAATATTCAAAAATATATATTAACATTGAAAATCATCATCTTATATAAAATTTAGGGTTTTGATCTAGGTTTGATGTTATATTTTTACAAAGTGTAGAATGAGAGGGTGATTAAGATCAAGGGTATGGTCTTAGATATATCTAAAGAGAGTATTGAATTAGTCATGGTAATTATTATTTAGGGTGTGAAGGTGTATAAAGACAAACACAAGAAGAAAGATTGTGTTGATAATTTACTCATGATGAAGGAGAGAATTCATGAGTTTGTGGATGGCTTCATGCGTACTTATCTACCACACCAATGGCCAAATGTTTTCCTTCAGTTAATTAAATACTTAAATATTAAAGGTAAGTATAGGGTAATTTAATCCAATCACTTTATGTTCATGAATAATTTTAGGCATAATATGAATATTATCCTACTTTTTTTCCTTTTAATGTCCATATAAAACACAATTCTTAACTACCGATCAGAATGAAATGACTACTTTCTCATCTAGGTCTTATCTTCTAGTTCATATAAATAGATTTATTGACCCTTGAACTTTCTATTGAGGATAGTGGTAAGGAGATTAGGATTTAGGATGAGGTAGATATGTGGGAATTTTAAGGAAATTTTTGAAGGAGAGGGTCAAAATTAAGGAAGAATTTTTTTCCTAGTTTACTAAGAACATCTATCAAAATGGTAATATTCAAGCTAATTTGAAAAAGAAAGATTCTATCAACACCCCTATCAGTTATCCTAGTAAATGGAAAAAATGAATCCTTAGATAAGCCCTATTGGAATCAAAATGACTAAGAGGGTGGGTGAATCAGTCTTTAAATATTTCTTTAAATTCTACTTAAACATATATGAACCATTATAACAAGCATGCACATCTTAGCAAGCATAAGCTTCAAAACATAAAAGTATGAAACACATGAACACATTATATACATGGGAAACCCTCATTAGGAATAAAACACATTGATGAATCAAATAGAATATAGTCTTATAAGCCAAACATAAATATTTAGTGAATCACCCACTTTACGTGGAGCACCAACCTTAACTAGCTCAGCACCAACTCAACTAGGCTTTAACAAGCACCCACTTGCAAGGAGGCACGAACCCCTAGATGAATCAGCACCAAATTAAACATTTTATACACTTTATCACCTTCATAAACCCTTGTTGATCATAAAAAAATGCTGATCTTATTCCTTACCACTTTTCACACTTGTATCCCTCTCAAACTAGCCTCTAGCCTTATTTACTCAACTAGCCCTCTTCATGGCTTGATTAGGTATATTAACCTTGATCCTCATATGAAAAACATATATTAGATATTCATGAAATTTATGTTATGGTCTATATGACCTAATTATTCTCACTAATTATCTATATCAATATCTTGTTCTCTACTCTCTTAACACACATGAATAGGCCTAGTTAGCCTTGCTTTTATACAAATCACTTGATCATATCCTTCTTAGTTGACCAAACATTATTATATTCTTAGTTCAAACATATAATATGTTATAACATATTAAAATAAAATTCCTTAATCATGAATCAATAAATACATTAGGTTGTCCATAACTCAATTAACCCTTACTCCTCTTTTAGGCTTTATGGATACCTAATAGGCCTTCTAAGAAACATGTTACCTTTTGATATTTATTAAAGAAAATTCAAACACATAAAATGATAAGAAAATATAATATTACACTATAATATACCTTATCCAACTTCATTTTATGTCTATAACACCTTTTAGGTCCAACCACCATTTGAACCCTTTCTTAAAACATTGTTCATAAAAGGCTTAGGTATACAAATAAAATCTATCTTGAACAATTGAGGAATAAACACACTTTTTCCAAACAACAATGGAAAAAAATAACATATAAATAAACCTCATTGTTGTAAATATTTTCATTGATGTTAAAGATCTAGCATTGGTGATAAAGGTTGCATAACATTTTTTATCTAAAGGTGTTTTTAATGTTCATATTTTGGCTAAAATGTGTTGATATTTATTTAATATTAATGAATATATTTTTGGTTGCATAAAATTCAAAAGAGGGCCCATGTAGAAGTCAAAGAGGTATGGGGTAAAGATAAAATAGGAATGGGATTCATTTTCCCATGAAGAGTCACCAAGTGAAGACAAAAGAGGGTATGGTGTATTTTTCCATGAAGAATCACCTTAAGGAACTCATAAGGTCACTAACATAAATACAAAAGAGGAAAGGATGCATTTTATTATGAAGGGTCACCATGTGAATTTTCAAATACAAGGATTATAAGGGTCATACAAGTTTGGCACCATTTTCCATGAGGATTGAAGGGTCACAAAGGGTGAATGCCAAAGGTCATTTGGTAAGATATAAATAAAGGATTGGGAAGCCATTTGTAATATGCAAGAGAGTGAATCATTTGTAATTGTTTTATTTAAGAAAAGAGGAGAGAATAGAAATATATATTGTAGATTTCTATCATTTGTTGAGAAATCAACATTGAGAGATAGTTATGTTTTATACACAAGAGGGATTGGTGCTCACAACTATTTGAAAGGAGTTGGTACTCCTATGGGTTGGTGATCAAAAATAATTATTGTGTTGGTGCTTATCAAAGGGGTTGGTGCTCCTACAATTTGGTGCTTACACATTTTTTTAATTTGATTTGGTGCTCATTTTTATACTTGAGAATGTTCTCCATGGTTTTTCCACATTGGTTTTCCATGTAAAAATCTGGTCTCTCTCTCTCTTGTGTGGTGCATATTATTATTTAATATTTATTTCATAGCTTGAATGTATGGTTAAGTGGAGTATTATTAGCAAAAGATTCATAATATATATAATATACTCATTCACCCCCCCTTAGTATATTTTATGCTTAATGATTGGTATTAGAGTAGGTTCTATTGGAAAGAGTTTTAGAGCTTGAAGGTAGATCAGGGAAAGCATGATGGTTAGATCACATGAAGGTTTTTTTAATAAATAAGGCACCTTTGTTTGATGGGAAAAATTATGCTTTTTGGAGCATAAGGATGAATACTTATTTTATTTCTCTTGGATTTGACATTTGGCAAGTAGTTATGGAGGAATACAAAGAGCCATAGACACTTTTGATTACTCTGGTAGAAAAGAAGGCAAGTGAAAATAATGCTAAAGCTTTAAATGTTATTTTATGTGGTTTATGTGAATCAAAATTTGTTACATTTATGTAATGCAAATCTTCTCATGAGACTTAGGTAAAGCTTGAAAATATTTACAAAGGTGATGGAAAGGTTAAACAAGCTAAGCTCCAAACTTTTAGAAGATAGTTTGAGAGTTTGAAAATGGAAGAGGAAGAAAATATAGCAAGTTATCTTTTGTGGGTTGATCAAATAGTTAATCATATTCAAGGCCTTGGAGAAAAGTTTGAAGAATTAGTAGTGGTGCAAAAGGTTTTGAGATCTCTACCAATGATATATGATGTAAAGGTTTTGGCAATCAAGGAGATGAAGGATCTAGCCAAGCTAAAGATGGATGAACTACATGGTATTCTTGTAGCATATGAGATGTGGACTGAACAAGAGAAACCCTCAAAAAGAGAAGCTACTTTCAAGACATCAAAGAAAGACAAGGCTAAGATTCAAAAATCAAATGATAGCTCTAGTGATGATGAAGATGACAATCAAGCTATATTCATATACAAACCAAAAAAGGGCACAAGTAAATATCAAAGAAAATTACTTTTTAAATGTTTTAATTATGTAAATATTGAACATTTTATAGATAAGTTCCCAAATAATATTAATGGTGATAATAAATAACGAAGGTCTACATACAAGAATAATTTCAAAAGTAAATTCAAGAAGGGATTTGAGAAGAAGAGTTTATACTCTAAAGATCCTAACTCAGTCAAAGATAATGGAGTCTATGATTCAGATGAAGAAGAGATTTTATTCGTGACCATAAATGAAGATGCCTCTATAATCAAAATTATAGATGATCAAGAAGAATAACAAGATGAAGCTAAGGTGAATCTAGAAGGATAACTCATTTTTGTCTTAAAAGAATTAAAATCTATTGAAAAGAAGAATCAAAGATTGAAGTGCCAAATTGAGAAAAATGAAAAGGAGTCAAAAGAAATAATTGAATATCTACAAGCACACATTGAAAAATCCAAAAATACTAAAAAATATATAACAACTCAATTAAAAAAAGTAAGTGAAGAATGTGAAAAGTGTGTTGCTAAAATTACCTCTTTGAAAGTATATCTTGAGAAAACAAATAAAGCAATCAATGATAGAGCAGCCAATGATTCAAAATTTGAGAATATCACTAATATGTTAAATAAGATATTATAAATTGAAAGATCAATGTTAGATAAGACAAGTATTAGATTTAAAAAAGAGAAAATGGAGGCCACTACTTTCATAGACAAAGTTAACATAGAAAAAGGGAAGGGTTATGTTGAAGCTCTTACAAAAGAGGAAATGAAAAAGGAATAAGTTAAGAATATAGAGGACATCTCAAACAAAGAAGGCTAGAAGGAGTAGAGATTAAAAAAAAGCAATCAATTTAGATATACACAAATAGGTTCTATTTTTATGGTTACTATTTTTATTTTAATAGATAGGGTCATAAGAAAATAGAATGTCGAAAAAGGGTTTAAAATTTTAGAAACAAGCAGAAAGAAACTCATGCAGAGTCAAGAAAAAGCCACAACTCTTTTTCTCCTCTATCAGGGTTTAATGAAGAGGCCATAATATGTTAAAATTTAAATAAATTAGACACATAGCTTGGTATTGTAGAAGTGTATTTAATTCAATCAAGAAGGACCAAAGTTTCAAAGCTCCATTCATCAAGAAGAAAGTTTAGACATGTTCATGGTAGAAGAAACAACCTAGAAAGTCTATGTTGGTCCAGACAGCTTTGTATGCAAGAAATGAAGAAAAACCATGGTTAATTAGTAGTATATGTTTGAGGCACATGATAGGAGATAAGAGTAAGTTCATAATCCTGAAGAAGATCAATGGTGGCATAGTGAAATTTGAGGATAATACTACTACCAAAAAAACTAAAGTAAGTTTGGATAATGGTAGAACTAAGAATGAAAATGTTCTATATGTAGAAGGTATTAAGACTAATCTTTTGAGTGTAATTAAAATGTGTGATTAGGAAAACACACTAAATTTCTATGTAAAAGGTTGTGAAATTAGGAGAAAATATTTAGATGTGTTGATTGTGGATGCTCAGAGGAAAGACAACAATTTGTATATGTTATCAGATATCAAAGGTCAAAAAATTTATTTAAGTCAAGTTGAGGAAAGTTGGTTATGGAATAGGATAATGGGACACATATTTTTTGATAATCTTGTCAACATCAGCAAGAAATAAGAAGTTAAATATCTTTCAAAGATTATAAAGGCCTCCAACACACTTTATGAACCATGTCAACATGGGAAGCAGGTCAAAAGATTATTCAAAACAAAAGAATAATAAACCACTCAGTTGTTAGAGCTTGTTCACACTAATTTATGTGGACCTATGAGAACTCAAAGTACTCAAGGTGATAAAAATTTCATGTTGCTTATTGATTATTTTACACATATGGCTTGGGTGATGTTTTTGAAGAAAAAATCAAAAGCTTTCAGCCATTTCAAAGCATTCAAGGCTTTTGTTGAGAATGAAACTAATTTGAATATCAAGTGTCTAAAATTAGATCCATGAGGATAATTCATGTCAGATGAGTTTATTGAGTATTTTGAAGACATGGGATAAAGATAGATTATATAGCAACTAGAAATCCATAGCAAAATGGAGTAGTTGAGCACAAAAATAAAATAGTTCAAGAGATGGTAAGGACAATGCTAAATAAATTCAAGATACTAGATAAATATTAGAGAGAGGTAGTAGGTATAACAATACACATCTATAATAGAACATTTCAAGAGTCAATAGTGACAAGACTCCCTATGAGCTATGAAAAGACAAACTAGCTATAGTTGATTATTTTAGAGCTTTCGATAGTAAATACTTCATAAAGAGAACTAATGAAAAATTGGGTAAGTTTGAATCTAGAATAGATGAAGGTATATTTCTTAGATATTATAGCAAAATTAAAGATTATCAATTTTATAACAAAATAACCAAGAATATTGTTGAAAGTGCAAGTGTCAGGATAGATGAAGATGTAGCACAAAGAACTAGTGATCTAGTCGACACTCCTAAAATTATTAAAGAATGATATTTTGAAGAAATAGATGAGGATGAGAAGGAGCAAAAGGAAACCAATACCCCATCCAAATATGTTCATAGAAATCATAATAAGAGTGACATCATTAGGAACATAAATGAAGGATTTTACACCAGAAAGATGATGGTAAGTGAATCTAAGCAAGTAAATTTTTCTTCATTATCCAAAATTCAACCTAGAAACTTTTCAAAAGCTAGACATGATGGGAATTGGTTTAAGGAAATGGATGAAGAATTAAATTAGATCAAAAAAATGATACTTTGGAATTAGTGCCTAGACTAAAAGATCATAATGTGATAGGAATAAAATGGGTATATAGAAACAAGTTGAATGAAGATGGTGAAGTTAATAGGAATAAAGCAAGGTTAGTATGTAAAGGATATGCTCAAATTGAGGGTATAGATTTTGAAGAAATTTTTACACCAGTGGAAAGGCTAGAGGTTATTAGAATGTTTCTTGCATATTCAGTGTTTAAAAATTTCAAAGCATTTTAGATAGATGTCAAGTCTACCTTCCTAAATGGGAATCTAGAAGACGAGGTCTACATTGACCATCTTGAGGGATTTATTCTCTCAAATGATAGCAGCCATGTAGGTAGATTGAATAAATCATTGTATGGATTGAAAAAATCTCCTAGATCTTGGAATGTAAGACTTGATAAGTACCTGAAAGATCAAGGATTCACAAAAGGCTTTGCTGATAGTAATCTCTACATAAAAATAGAAGGTGAGCATCAATTGATTGTTTTGGTATATGTTGATGACATAATTTTTAGAGGAAATATTGAAAAGATGATAAAATAATTTTCTAATAATAAGTAAAAATAATTTGAGATGTGTATGATTAGAGAATTTTCATTTTTCTTAGGGTTGCAAATATTTTAGTCAGATAAAGGAATTTTCATATCCCAAAGTAAGTATGCCAAGGAAATGTTGAAAAAAAATGGTTTTAAGGATTGTGCATCAGTTGGCACACCAATGAGTATAGGGAACAAGGTGAGTAAGGATGAAGATTCACTTGTTGTAGATCAATCTTTGTATATATTTATGATTGGTAGTCTTTTATATTTGATAGCATCAAGGCCAGACATCATGCATGTAGTAGGCATGGTTACAAGATATTAGGCATCCCCAAAGGAGAGTCATGTTTAGTTGGTAAAGAGAATATTCAGATATGTCAAGGGGACATTAGATTATGTATTTTGGTATCCCATAGGTATATGTTTCACTTTAGTTTCTTATATAGATTCATATTAGGCAGGTTTCTTGGATGACAAAAAGAGTACAAGTGGAGGAGCTTTCTTCTTTGATGATAGCCTAGTATCATGGCTAAGCAAAAAAGTAGAATTCAATATCACTTTCTATAACTGATGAAAAATATATTGAAATGGTATTGTGTTGTACTCAAGTGCTTTGGATGAAGCAAACTTTGGAAGATATCAAGGTAATATATGATGAACCTATTTATATTTTTTGTGAAAACACAAGTGTTATTAATATTTCTAAGAATCTAGTGATTCACTCAAGAACAAAACATATTCCTATCAAATATCACTTATTGAGAGATTAGGTTGCAAAAAGTAGGTTAAGATGGAATATATTAGTACTACAAAATAAATTTTAGATATTTTCACAAAGGCTCCATCAAAATACTCATTTGAGTATTTACAAGAGAATTTGGGAGTAAATTATTTTACATCCTGCCATTGAGGATTATCATTAGTTGAGGGGGAGCTAAGTGTTAGCTCCAAGATAGGCCCTTTGCCATTGATGTCAAAAGGGAAGAAGAATAGGAAATAGGTGTAGAAATAAGTACAAGGAATAGGTACAAGATGGTACAATAAGGGGGAGTTATTGAATGTTTTTTATATGGTAGTATGTGTAAGCTGGGATGTGCAATACAGGTTTCAAGATGTGGTAATTTTAGTGTGAGGTTGCCATCAATGATAAAGGGGGAAATTATTGGAAATATTGTCATTGATATCAAAGGTCTAACATTGGTGATAAAGGCCCCATAACATTTATTGTCTAAAGGAGTTTTTAATGCTCATATTTTGACTAAAATGCATTTATATTTATTTAATATTAATGAATATATTTTTGGTTGCATAAAATTCAAAACAAGGCCCATGGAAAAGTCAAAGAGTCATGGGGTAAAGACAAAAGAGGAATGGGATGCATTTTCCAATGAAGAGTCATCTTGAGGAATTTCAAGAGTCACCAAGTGAATACAAAATAGGGTATGGTGAATTTTTACATGAAGAGTCACCTTAAGGAATTTGAAAGGTCACCAAGACAAAGACAAAAGAGGAAAGGACACATTTGTTTATGAAGGGTCACCATGTGACTTTTAAAATACAAGGATTCAAAGGGTCATTTAAGTTTGGTTCCATTTTCCATGAGGATTGAAGGGTCACAAAGGGTGAATGCCAAAGGTCATTTTCTAAGCTATAAATAAAGGCTTGGGAAGCCATTTTCAATATGCAAGAAAGTGCATGGTTTGTAATTGTTTTGTTTAAGAAAAGAGGAGAGAATAGAAAGAGATATTGTAGAGTTATATCATTTGTTGAGAAATAAACATTGAGAGACAGTTGTGTTTTATACACAAGAGGGGTTGTTGCTTCTATGGTTTGGTGATCACAAATCTTTGAAATGGGTTGGTGCTCACAAATAGTTGATGTGTTGGTGCTCAAAAAAGGGGTTGGTGCTCCTAAAAGTTGGTGCTAGTGAACTTTGTAATTTGAGTTGATTCTCATTCTTATACTTGAGATTATTCTCCATGATTTTTCCCACATTGGGTTTTCACATAAAAATCTAGTGTCTCTCTCTCTCTTGTGTGGTGCATGTTATTGTTTCAGATTTATTGCATATCTTGAATGTATGGTTAAGTGGAGTTTGATTAAGTAAAATATTTATAAGATATATAATATATTGATTCAACCCCCCTCTTAGTATATTTCATGCTTAACACTCATGACCTTAGGTTCATCTTAAACTTCATCAAATGCTTCAACTTAGGGTATATAGGCTCAAACTCTTCTCTACAAGATGCTCACCAGAACTACCAACTGAGTTCAAAACATAGTCAAGGAAACATGAACTTATGAGACCTGATATAATAAGTTTAGGGACTTATAATGTGTTAAAAATATCCTATAACATCCTCATATCAATCTCCATCAAACATATCATAATCTATAATGGAAACTACTAGTCTTGAAATCAATCTATTAACCTTCTCTCTTATAGACTCTACTCAACCTGATAATTCATTTTGGCTTCAATGTTCCAACCTATAAAACTAACTTAAAATATTATATAAAACATGTATAGATTATCTTATTCCCAAATAACATCATAAAACACTTCAATCCATCACTCTTACATGAAAACACATCAGGAATCATCTTCTCACTTCTGCTTGATTTTCTTACTATCTGCTTCATTAGGTCTATTAGTGACTAATCAACTTGGATAACTAACTTTTCACACTTAAGATGTGTAACCTATCCAAAAACCTTAATGTATAACAAATATAATTCTCACACTTTGACCTTCATCCATTTAGCAATTTTGAATTGATCAACTCTAACTTTTACAACAAATATTTGAAAAATAAACACTTTCCTGTAGGGTTTGCTCACTCACTTGAGAAATAAATCACACCTAGAGATTCTTGGTAGAGTTGAATTAAATCTCCCATCAATTTTCTATCTATACCAAAAGGTTATGAGCTCTTTAGAACAAGATATTCAACATCGGGTCATTGTTAGGGTTCTTTGAGGGTTTAGACAAACTTATAGCCTTAATGATCATTCATAAAACATAGCTCCTATTTCTTAACACCAATGCTTCGAAATTTGAGATAGAACACTTCCTCATCTACCATGAATATCTTATATTTTCATGTAGATGTTGTGCATGCCAAGAGCACTTGAAATACCTTCTCGAGTATACAAGTCTTCATTTTATTCACTTGATAAATATTGAAACACTTTTTCAAGCCTTTTATTTCAAATAATGACCTAAAAATTCATGCACATACTTAAAATAACTTTAATAACCTTCATAAATGATCACCTACTCACCCATGTCTTGGAAATTGATCTTGGTACCCCATCTAGACACCATCTCTCTCTTTGCTTTTTAGGCTTTGACCTGTAAGTCTCATTAGGTCTTGAAGCTGACCTTGTAACCACTATCTAATCTCGTATCACCTAATATATATGTCATGAAACCTCCTAACATGATTAAATAATATCAAATATTCTCCATATGTCTTTTAAATAGCTCATGATGCCTCATTAGGCTAAGAAAGATCTATAACTAGTCTAGTTGCAAACTTGGATTGAAGAACTTACCCATGTAGAATTCTCCTTGAAAATCTCATGTATGTTCCAATACCTCTTGTGTATGTTCAATCAACCTTATACACTCACTCTTATTTGGAGATTCAACATAGCATCTTTTTTACTAACTCAAAACATATTCAAAGTTGTTTATAGATCTTTGAAGATCAACTAAAGATCTTCGTAGCTCACTTGGAATATCTTCAAATGTACATACATAGATATTTAGAGTTGACCTTTTAATCATTTTCTAGGTCCTCAACACTCATGTACAAACTCAAATAACCTTTCTCATGATAAAAAACTATCAAGGATTATTCAGATCATTCTCATCTTTGTATCTCATTTAGAGAATCTTTGAATCTACTTACATATATCTTCATAGCATACATATTTTTCTTTATATCTCACTCATTTCATCATGCTACCTACACATACCTTCTCACAATGTATAGAAAAATCTTTTCAATAAAATAGACACTTGACATACTAACCTATACTCACTCATATTGGTTCTCAATGATATTTCTCAAGTCAAATAGTACTCTTACATTACTAATTTCATACAACAATAACACTCATTATATTAGCATAAGAACTCATCATACACAAACCTCAAAGATTACTTGAACATGCACCTTAACAAGAACCTTTTGACATCAATGAAATAACCATGCATATTCATAAGAACTTTTGACATAAATGACAACATTAAATTCCAAAACTTAAAAATCAATGACAATGCTCAACAATCTCCCCCTTTGTCATTGATGGCAAACATACTTAGAAAACTATGTCAACCACTCTTGATAGCAATCATCTCTTAGACCTATTTCTTGCCTTTTCTCACCATTTTTTATCTTTCATTTTACTCACCTTTTATGATCTTTCTCCCCCTTAAACATTAATGACAAATGTCTTCGATAACTATCATCTCTTTCAAAATGAACTCAGATTACAAGATCACTTCAACATAGATCAAGATTAGTTAATAACATGAATAGTTCCCTCTCAAACCAAGCATCCACCATGCTTCTATTAATATTAGGCATTAATGGTCACATATACCTATTAAAAGCATACATTTTCCCTTTGAGATGATATTATCTCTCAAAGACACTATATGGCACATAGTCTTCAAAAACTATGGCAACCACCTATGACAACCATTCTCAAAAACTTATCTCAATCAGTGCACTCTCCCAATTGATCCATCAAAATGTCAATAAATAGAGTCTATAAATCATATCAGACATAATCTCTCCTTAACTCTATCCATATCAAAAATTAATCACTTAATTGATAAAGCATTTAGAATTACCAAGCTCGCTATTGGACCAAGCATATCTTCTTTAACAAAACTAAAAACTTAGATCACTTACCTTCCTTATCATGATATAAGAATATCAAACTCTTGACCACATACAAGGTTATCCCATTATTAACACCAAATATATAATTAGAGACTCCCCCTTTATCTCCATAAAACAAAATCAACTAGTCACACAAATAGATATAAATAGCTTACCTCTCATATATCAATTGACTATAGTTTGACCTTAGAGATACCAACACAAGAATGGATAATATTCATCTTCATCACCTTTCTTGCAACATAAACAAGTTTGAATATTCAAAAAGAAACATTCTTTGAATACAACCTCATGCTTCTGATAATAGAAGAATGTCTCCACGAATCTTAATGGATCCACCCCATTTCACAGGGCACAAAAACAACATGAACTTAGGAAATTTCCAAATCTCCATACTTTCACAAGACTAAACATTCTTTAGCTTCCTTCTAGTTTTGATTGGCACTATAGGATTGATCTCATCATTAACCATTTTATCATCAATGTGAGATGAAAATAGACATTCCTTACTTGATTTCACATTTGGCGCATGCTCTATCTTGAAAATTAATCTATTTGGGCTTGTAGACTGATCATGACTTATTTTTACTACCTTTGGTTTCCATACATTTCTTTGCCTTCTATCTTGCAGTCTAGGGGCTTCAAACTTCTTATTTTGACTTGATAATCTTCTAATTCTATTATAATAAAATCTTTAAATGTGTCTTACATTATGATATCTATAACACACCACCTTATACGTATCATTTAACTAATGTGAATTGTGACTCCTTCTATAGTTCCATGAATACTCATTATTGGAGTGTTTTATACATTATATTTCTCTATGACCAAACATATTGCATACAAAATAGTAACCATTAAAATAACTAGCATACCTTATAGCATTGAGCTATCTGATAGGTATTTTTATGTTTACCTTATTATCTTCAACAATCTTCTCCTTGATTTGAGATGCCTCCTTTTGGTCTTTTTTGAAACCAAAACTTGTCTTGTCATTTTTAGACTTTTGACTACTCAAGATATGATCTAGAGCCTCAATACTCTTTTTAAATTTCACAAAGATCTTCACCTTTCTAGATGCTTGATCCAACTTGGATTTCAAGGATTTTAATTTAGTTTCATACATGATGCATTCTTATTCTTTAACCTTTAGGCTTGTTGTCATAATATATATCTAGGTTTCTACTTGTTGGATGATTTCTTCATACTCCTTGGTGTTTCCACTTAGTTTTTCTTCAAACAAACTGATTTTTTACTCATAATCCTAAACTAATGATTTCAATTTTTAATTCTTCTTCTTCATAAGCTTTAACTCTTATAGGGCACTTACCAACTCTGCCTTAAGATTCACTTCTACGTTTCCTTCTTCACTTGTAGGCACCAAAATCGTGTCTACTCCCTGGTCATCCTCCCCCCTTGGTCCCCTTGGTCCCTTTCCACTTCTAACCATGCTTAACCTATGTCTTATTAAATTAAAATAATTATAGTATTTTAAATTAATAATTCTCTCCTTCCTTCTCACTCTCCCCTTGCCACCTCACCCATGCCACCTCTCCTCTCTTTGGATTCCTTTCCCTTGGATACCCTCATTTATCACCCTATGACCTATTCCAACTTGCCCTCCACTACCCCTTGCCAAGTCTTAAATGATTTAAGACCCCATTTCCCTTATCCCACTCATTTCCCACACCTATTAATCCACCTTCGACGTTTTCTTCCCCCGACCCGCCAACCCGACAGTTGGGAAAATGGATAAAAGGCTATTTTTAGCCTTTTCCTGCCTTCCAGTCACCGGTGTCGATCAACTATCGACCGATGTCAGTGATATTTCTACCGTCAGTTTCATTCATAACAACATTCTTGACCTAAATGCAGGATCAACTCTTTCAATCTTTCGATCCACTTTTCCAATCTTTCAATCCGATCTTTCACTCCTCAATCCATCAATCCTTCCAATCATCAGACCTCTCACTCCCTCTCTCAGGTACACATAGCAAGCTACAACAATAATAGGTACTCTACATCAGCCACTCCACCAGCAATAGGGCCTTCACACTAGCAGCATCATCAACAGGTACAACCAGTCTACAACACTCTTTTCTCAGCAGGGAACAGGTAAGTATTTCCTCTATGTTTTCATTATGTTTTCAGTTATTGCTTCTAAGTAATATCACCAGCCCAGACCCAACCTATTCTCTGGGAGCCTTCTCTCATCCTTATTTTCCCTGTTTCCTCTGTCCACTCCATCTAGTCCCTTTTCAGACCACACACTCTATCCATTATCCTTACACAGACTCTCAGACCATTCAACTAGACCCAGAGCCCTTCTCAGACCCTTATTTAGACCCATCCACAGTCCAAAAACTTGACCAGACCTCATCCAAAGACTACTGCCCCAACCGACGCTGGTTGCAGAGACCACTGCCCTAACCGACATCGACAAACTAACTGACATCGGCAGACTTGACCAACCGATGCCGGCAGCCTAACCGACGTCGGTGACTATGACCAGACTGATAGTAGCATTCAGGTAAGCATTTGCTTCTATTTCTATTTCAGTCTTTAATCATTTCAGTCTTTTATCATTCTACCTTTTATCAGACATTATTTTTATCAATCAGTGGGTTGACATCCCTTAAGGAAGTCTTTGTACTTTTGGGATCAAGCTTTTGCTTGGCAGCCCACCATCTCCTCATCTAACAACTTCTGTGTTTTAGTCTCTTTCTTCTACAAGTGTCATCCTCCACAACCAAAGAGGAGTTCCTGTTATCATCTGAATTTGGTGCACAAGACTTCATCTAGGTACATATAAGCCTTAGACCATCTCTCTTAGTTTCTCATTTCCTTTTTGAATGTGAAAGCAAAAATCATATAGAAACATTCTGGCACGCCCATTGGGACCCTAGGATCTTCCTTGGGTTCTTTTCATTTCTTTTCATATAGGTGCATTAGATTTCTCCTTTTCACCTCTTTATTCTATCTCTTCCAAAAGACATCATAAGCAAAATTAAAAAGAATCACTCTTGTTCTTTCTTTTCTTGCATATTAGACTAGTCAAAAGTCATACTCTTCAACCCTTTCTCAACTTGTTTTCATCCGAACTCATATTTCATTTTGGGCTTAAAATACATTGCATTTCATTTCTCCTTAACTGCATACTTAGTCCACATCTAGTAATTAAAAATCACATCATGAATTAATCATAGGCCACTTATGTTACACAGCCAAATCACTTGCACAAATCAAACATCAAAACTTACCTGAGACAAGGCCTGACTGGGATTTCATCACCCAGCGAATACCTTACCCGTCCCGGCAATCCCACTTGGACTTCACTACCAAGGGGAAAGCCCACTCTGTTCTCTAGTAGAGGATAATCTCTAGGGAATGTATATTTTGGCTAAGCGAGACCAGCTCATCACTGGGCTCATGAAGTGAGGGGAGCTTGCTCCTTAGCACCAAGCCATGTATGGAACCTAACACAGACTCTTGAAGCACCTAAACAAACCTGAAACCATCTTTAGACTACCTCTTCTAAGACCCATTCTAATAGCCAATCTCCTAAACACACTCTAAGGCATAATCCAACATGATTCTAAAAGTTAATTCTTAGGATTTAACACTTAGGGTCTACCTATCTCCATCTATTTTTTTGTTCTTATCTGGTTTTTTGAGCTAGTGAGGATGTTTTTCTTCCTTTTTTTCCAAAAACTTTCAAATTTTTTGAGTTTTTGGAAACCACAGTAATCGACATCGATTTTATCACTGACGTCGGCAAAATTTCTTCACCGTCATCGGTCATCTGACCGATGTCAACCATCTATTCTCACTGGCATCAGTTTTTCAATCGACATTGGTCACTGTCACAGTCCTTTTTTTCAAAACAGCAGCTTAAAACCTGACCCTTTTTTTGCCAAAACCACATTTTGAGTTTCTAAAACTAAAAAAACATAGTTTCTCAAACCTGACCCTTCTTGCCTTGAATGGTTTTGACCCATAGTCAAACAAGAACTCTTCTTGACCACGCGAGGCATCAACCGCTTCCGCCTTCACCGTCCATAACTAGTCCTTTAATGGAGTTTCATTCAAAGACCAAATGAACTCCAACTTGATCGACCCCAACTTAGACCCCCATTGTCCCTAAAGGGGACCAAGATTTTGAGAGATTCTTGGACCTCAATGTCAAAGCCCTCAAAAACTATCTCGCAAGAAACCAATCGTGAGACCTTTCGGGTGAAGCGGTGATGACATCAACACCATCCACTACCTAGCCTTTTATGACTTGAACTATTGCCTCAACCATTAACCCAACCATGGCCAATATGCAAAGTTTGGCCTCCCCATCTATTTTTAGACTGACCTCCATCGGGGTTTCATTACCCCCTCAACCATACGCAATTCAACCAAGTTCTACATCATACCAGAACTTGATTGTCTCAACCCCACACACTCTTGCACCCATAAATGCAAGAGTGTCTACCTCCCCTTTTGCCAATGCCACCATGCAACCACCTTTGGTGGTATCTAGTCAATTTATGCCTTCTACCTTCACAACGCAACCACCCTTGGCCTCCACTTCTATCCCAATGACTAGTTATCAATACGTTGTGCCCCTACAAGCACAACCATCTATGTCATATGCCTCTTCTAGCACCTTCCAAGTGCCCTACAACCTAGGGGGCACCCCATCCACCAATCCGTCAGTAGATCTCATCAAAATGCTGATGGATAAAATGTCTAGTCTTGAAGCTTCTATTTTTGGTTCACGCAATGCCCTCTCATATGAGCAAATTTGCAATGAACCCATTCATCCCTCTGTCCTGATCTGACCATACCCCAACCAGTGGGAGCTTCCTAAATTTACTCACTTTTAGAGTAAGGAAGACCCACAACAACATATACGAGCATTTAGACATGCTTTTTATCTCATAGCCCATGACGATGCATTACTTCTATGCACATTCCCCATGTCGCTTTCTAGCCCCACCCTTGACTGGTATAGCTCTCTTACCAAACATTCTATCTTTTCATTCACTCAACTCACCCAATTATTTCTCAACCATTTTTCTATCAATATCACCAAACAAGTCTCGATCACAGACCTCTACTCCATCAGGCAATTTGACGACAAATCAATAGTCAATTTTGTCGCCCATTGGAGAGGCTTGATTAACCAGCTCTCCTTCTCCTTGCCTCAACCTGAGCTCATCAAGCTCTTTTCTCGAGCATGTGCCAGGCACATCTCATCCACCTTGTAGGTCTAGACATTCCACACTTTTGACGAAGCTTTCACCATGGCTCGATAGCTTGAACTCTGCACCATTGAAGAAGATAAGGTCAAATTGCATAATACCAATGCAAAAGCTGATGACCCTTCTTCTTTCAGGCCTTCTTCTTCCCATTCTAAACCCAAAGGAGTGGCCAACACTATGGTCGTTAGATCACCATCCTCAACAATGACCAACCAATCTCAACCTTCAACATCCCAAAGCATCACAAAACAATTCCAACAACAGTACATACAGCATAACTACACTCCACTTGGAGAATCATACGCTTCCATTTTGGAAAAACTTGTCAAGCAGGGGGTCCTCAATCTCCCTCCAATCTGACCAACTCAATTCAACCATTTAAAATCCCTCCCAACATGGCATAAGGAGGCTGACTTCTGCCACTATCATCGCTTCCAAGGCCATGACATCAACAACTGCCGAACCTTCAAGAACATCATTCAAGACATGCTAGATAAGGGTGACCTCATCTTGGACAACCTGAATGCCCCACCCAATCAAAACATCAACATCTTTAAACAACCTTTTCCTAATCATCTGCCTACCCAAAACAATGTCCAGACCATGATCAATGACCCTCAAGACCATGATATACACATGGTCAATACAGTCTCACCTCTTGTCCCTGACCAACCTCCTCCATAGGTAGAAGAGTCTTCTTTTCCTATTAGTTCTCCATCCACCTCTCTTATACTGGAGGATGTCTTGACAATACCTATGCCATTAGCCCCACATTCATCCTTCCTCCCACCAATGGAGGACCCTACCTTGCCTACTCCTCAACCACAAGTCGAAGGCACGATTATCCCTGCCCTCTACCCTCTTGAGGAGCCACACTCTCCTATTTCTTCTCCACCAAGAGAAGAACCAGTCTCTTCACCCATTTTGACTGAGGAAGACCCAGTCACAGTTTCCTCTTGCCTTTTGCCTGAGATTGCTACATCTCACTCACCTCTGTCCACATCTAAACCCAAACCCATATCTAACCTCACCTCACACAATGATGGCCCTCAACCCAAACCAAAGAAGGCCACTAAACCACACTGGAGGACTCCTCCCCCACCTTCATCATTACCTTCAATTTTGGGCCTGCATCCATCCACTTTAATAGGAGTGCTTCCTACTCCCATACTTCACATAGGCAAGTTGCCTCCATTACTCTCTCAACCCATCAGACATATATTTCCTCAAAAACATCCAACACCTATCACCAACAAAGTGTCATCTACACGTGTGGCTACACCACCCATGAAAATGATGGTACGACTAATGCCTCTCACACCTCTCAAACCAAAGTCATCAACTCTTACTACAACAAAACATGCAGACCCATTGGCAGGTTCTTATGCCTTGCTGTTACGACAATTATTGGAGTCTTCTCACATCAATCTCCTGCCTCTTAAACCATATCAATCTCTCAGACCAAAACCACCCTGGTTTAATGACACTCAAATTTTTGCATATCATCACATGCTTGGGCACGACACCGAGCATTGTTGTGCCCTCAAGGTTGTCATTCGCCAATGTTTGGAGAAAGACACCCTTCTTCTTAACCATATTATCAACACACCTTCAATACTGCCCCACTCTTCAACTCTCAGATCAAGACCATCTTGGTTCGGCAACTCTAATTTTGTCACTATCATCAAAAACTAGGACATGACACTGAGCATTATTGCACTCTTAAAGCTGTCACTCATCAACACCAAAAAAAGGATACCCTTCTCGTCAAGGATCCTCTTGACCACCCCTTCGACAAATCGTCAACACTGACCCATGCTTCTCAAACCTCATCACCTAAAATGGGATCTCCACTCCAGACTATGGTCCCTTTACCACCTTTAACCCCCTTATTCGACATCAACACAGTCAATCTGACCACCAAGCCTCAGCTAACCTTAACCAATTTGTCAAACATTCTCCCTAGCCACTGGGGGAATTCAACGTTCATCCAAGCCTCGACCAACCTTTCAACCCAGTCTTGACCAAATATCAATCACTCTCTTAATCACAAGCCTTGACCAACCTTTCAACCCAGTCTCGACCAAATATCAATCACTCTTTTAATCCTAAACCTTGACTAGGCCTCAACCAAGCCTCGACCAAACAAGCATCGACCTGACCTCGACCAAACATTCAACCTATCTATGACCAAATCATCAACCCAACCTCAACCAAGCCTTCGACCAAACATTCATCATGACCTCAACCAGTCTCGACCAAACATCAACCAACCTTTTCATCAAAGCATTCAACCTGACCTCAACCAGACCATCAACCAAACCTCAATCAAACCTCAACCAAGCACCAACCCGACCTCGAACAAACATTCAATCGACCATTGACCAAATATCAATTGACCAACCAATGACTAAATAATCAACCAAACATTCAACCAGTCTCGACCAATCAGTGACCATATCAACCAACCAATCATCAATCAATAGGTGACCAATTTAGAAACAGGCAAATGGGGCAAGTTTGCTCCTAATTGACTCAGACCTCATCATAACACACAAGCATGGACCAGGAACTTATCAGAACCTGAGCCCTTTAATGCCTTGCATCTGTGACCATTCTACTATTAGTCGAGTACTCATCCACTTGACGTTTAACTTGAGCTCATCCTTTGAGCAACCCCATCCTTTTAATCCTCATTCCCTATTCCCCTAAACAAATCCTATATAACCCTTTTATAACATATGGATGCTTTGTCCTAATAAAAGGGAGCCCTTGAACTTCTATAGTCTTGTCCATGACTCAAAATTCTATCAAAAAATAATCAAGATGTCAAAATATCCAAGGTCACAAAATCAAAAAGCAAACTGCTCCCTTGAAGGATAGTTATACTATCATTGTTGTAGCTAATAGACTACTCCCTTGAAGGACAGCTATTCAAAGCCCTCATATATATATAAAGCAAAAATATAGACCACTCCCTTGAAGGATGGCTATGACTAAATCTTGCTACAAGTAGCTACTCTCAGAAGCTTCTCGCATCGATTAGCTTCACAACCTGACCATAAAGCAAATGACATCTCTATGTAGACTTCTCGCATTGATCAGTCTGCACCAAAAAAAAACTTTGGGTCATGAACTTGACTTGTAGTCGTCTCAAGGTCTCCTATCAAAAAGGGCAAGGTTCTCTATGCTCTAAAATAGGTTACCCTCTCCTCTTATCACATTACCTGCTCAAGGGACTTCGAGCTCACTTTAATGTCAAAGTGATTTGTTTACTTCTCTAACACAACCCATGGTCAATGACATAATACATGAATGGGGCTCTCAGTTCTAACAACCCCTATCTATGTTATTTATCTGGTCCTTGTCAATAAAACGGTGATTATGCCTTTCACTTCTACCTACACTTTGGTCACATTTAACTACATCATTTTCCAAACCAACTCAACCCAACATCTTCAGACCAACAGCATGACATTATGACATCATACATGACATAGTCCATTTCACATAGTTTCTATGGACACCAATACACATGGAAACTATCGACCAGACACAATTTGTGTTAAGCATGAACCATTACTTGCTAAAGCATAAATAGACCTCAATTCATTTTTAGCATACATCCATCATGAATATGGAAAATTGCTAGGGATGAAAGACCCCTCAACCAATGTTATAGAATACACCATCACACAGTATGGAAAAGGCTGTAGCATCATCTTATCCTCATCATTTCAACACATGACCAAAACCAATCATTGACCATTTTGCCTCTTCATCTGAACTACATTGGTCTGAGGCCCTAAGACCATGGCTATGTAGGCAGCACTCAAATGACACAATGTCCTCTAGGGTTAGCTCAACCACCCTCATTTGTTCATCTACCTGATGGACAAACTATTCTCCCTTTGACCATGACTTGACCTCGTCCAAGACCATCAACCACTTTAACCCTTCCTCCCTTTGGGGAGAACTACATTGGCCTAAGGCTCTTCACACAAGGACTATGTAGGCAGCACTCAGATCACACGATGTCTTCTGAGGTTAGCTCAGCCACATTCTTTCATCCATCTATTCATTTGACCAGCTATCTATCTTGGCCTGCCTTGACCATCAACCATGGAGATCGCGACTATCTCCTTCAACTCTAACCACTTCCAAGACAATGTTGCCTTGGTTGTTTTTGCATGTATGCTACCTCATGAATGGTTAGCAAAATTGTCCACAACCCATATTTTGACCTTCACAAGTATAGGATTGCAAGCTAGTTGATCCCCACTATTTGTGACATTTTTGTGTTTCCAGGAGCACTTCCTGAGCCTGAGATACCTGAAACACGATGACCATTGGAGCTACAGCTTAGATTGAATAACCCGATAAGCTACGACTAATGTTGGGGCCTGGTTACTTCAATTTTGGCACTCCTCGACCCTTGACCTATGATAATTTGACCTGACCATCCTGTGAAGTGGTATGCATGTAATCACAATTATTGTAGCATTCTCACTCCATCTTCACCATTTTCATCCACTCTCTCTCAAATCAACACGTGACTTCAGGTTCCCTTCCCTCGACTCTCGCTTTGAGGGGAGATACCTGATCCCATATTTGGTGTAATCAACCTCCTATTTTTGTCTTGTAGTTCATTCAAACAACCAACAAGACAAAATCAACCTTATCCCACACTTGGGGCAACCAACTCCTATTTTTGTCTTGCAGTTTGTCAAGAATAACCAACAAGACAAAAAGGGGCAAATGTAGACAACAAAATCATGTCTACTCCCTGGTCATCCTCCCCCCTTGGTCCCCTTGGTCCCTTTCCACTTCTAACCATGCTTAACCTATGTCTTATTAATTTAAAATAATTATCTTATTTTAAATTAATAATTCTCTCCTTCCTTCTCTCTCTCCCCTTGCCACCTCACCCATGCCACCTCTCCTCTCTTTGGATTCCTTTCCCTTGGATACCCTCATTTATCACCCTATGACCTATTCCAACTTGCCCTCCACTACCCCTTGCCAAGTCTTAAATGATTTAAGACCCCATTTCCCTTATCTCACTCATTTCCCATGCCTATTAATCCACCTTTGACCATTTCTTCCCCTGACCCGCTGACTTGGTAGTTGGGAAAATAGATAAAAGGCTATTTTTAGCCTTTTTCCTGCCTTTCAGCCACCGACATCGATCAACTATCGACCAACGTCGGTGATATTGCCAACATCAATTTCATTCATAACTATGTTCTTGACCTGAATGCAGGATTGGCTCTTTCAATCTTTCAATCCGCTTTTCCAATCTTTCAATCCGATATTTCACTCCTTAATTCATCAATCCTTCCGATCATCAGACCTCTCACTCCCTCTCTCAGGTACACACAACAAGCTATAACAACAATAGGTACTCTACATCAGCCACTCCACCATCAATAGGGCCTTCACACCAACAGCATCAGCAACAAGTACAACCAGTCTGCAACACTCTTTCCTCAGTAGGGAATAGGTAAGTATTTCCTCTATGTTTTCATTATGTTTTCAGTTATTTCTTCTAAGTAATATCACCAGCCCAGACCCAACCTATTCTCTGGGAGCCTTCTCTCATCCTTATTTTCCCTGTTTCCTCTATCCACTCCATCTAGTCCCTTTTCAGACCACACACTATGTCCATTATCCTTGCATAGACTCTCAGAACATTCAACCAAACCCAGAGCCCTTCTCAAACCCTTATTCAGACCTGTCCATAGTCCAAAAACTCAACCAAACCTCATCCAAAGACTACTACCTTGACTGATGCCAGCCACAAAGACCACTGCCCCAACCGATGTTGGTAGACTAACTGACATCGACAGACTTGACCAACCGACACCGGTAGCCTAACTGACGTCAGTGACTGTGACCAGACTGATATCAACATTTAGGTAAGCATTTGCTTCTATTTCTATTTCAGTCTTTAATCATTTCAATCTTTTATCATTCTACCTTTTATCAGACATTATTTTTATCAATCAGTGGGTTGACATCCCTCAAGGAAGTCTTTGTACTTTTGGGATCAAGCTTTTGCTTGGTAGCCTGCCATCTCCTCATCTAACAACTTCTATGTTTTAGGCTCTTTCTTCTATAGGTGTCATCCTCCACAACCAAAGAGGAGTTCCTGCTATCATCTGAATTTGGTGTGCAAGACTTCATCCAGGTACATACAAGCTTTAGACCATCTCTCTTAGTTTCTTATTTCCTTTTTGAATGTGAAAGTGAAAATTGTATAGAAACATCACTATCATAGTATACTTCTTAATTTTATTCTACATCAACCATAAGGCCTTTCCCATTTTAACAACCCTCATTGTCTAATTCTATGTCTATGAACAAGGTTTCACTTTTATCATTTTTAGATTTATTAATACCATCATCACTATCAAATGTGCTTGAATCACTTACATTAGATGAATTTTCTTCTTTAGTATAGAAACTCTTCTTATTTTTGAATGACCCTTTTCTACCTTCATTATTATTTAAATCTCTCTTGTTCTTGTTAGACTTATAAGCATATATGTCATCTTTATCATGTTCTTCATTATGCTCAAATTTATCTTTATTAGGACATTTGGTTTCAAAGTGGCCAATCTTTCCATAGCTAAAGCACTTTAATGCTAACTTGCCTTTGTACTTACCCAAGCCAAACCTCAACTTCCTATCAAACATAGCTATGAGTTCATCATCATAAATATATGAAAATATCTCATCCTTAAACTTCTTGGCCTTTGAATTTTTTTCTTTGAAATTTTTCTCCTTCTTGGAAGTTATTCCTTCATTTGTTTTCATCTCATATGTAGTCAAGATGCCATGAATCCCATCCATCTCTAACTTACCCAAATCTTGCATCTTTTCTACTACAGACACCTTAGAGTCAAACTTAGGAATTAGTGATATCAACACCTTTTGGATAATAGTAGACTCTTTCAATTATTTCCCAATACTCTAATGATAATGATAACTTCATCAACCCTCAACAAATAGAATTCAATAGTTTCATCTCCATTCAGATTCATGTTTTCTAACTATCTTTGGTGGGTTTGTAACTTGGAAAACTTCACCTTAGTGTCTCCTTCACAGATGGTCTTCAATTTTTCCCATATTTATTTTTATGATACATAATTCATTATCTTTATAATCTTTACCTCTGATAGGCCACAAAGAATGGCATTTATTGCCTTAGAGTTATTTACACTAGCCTTGTTACTTGTTGTATCTATTGTTAGAATATGAGGTGTAATATAACCATCCACAGATAGCTACTAAATATCATGTCCTTTTGACATCATATATATCTTAATTTTTACATTCCAAAAGTCATAGTTATATCCATTGAATAATGGAGCCTTACTAGTAGAGAAACCACCTTGAGCTTGTTAACGAGCCATCCTTGCTTCTTAGGATCTCCTTTAGGCTTTTACACCTGCTAAAAATGACTAGGATCAAATAAAAAATTTGGAATAAAAATTATTTATATGGGGGTGAATAATTATTAAAAACTTTCTTTCAATTCTACTTAAACATATATGAACCATTCTAACAAGCATGCACATATTAGTAAGCATAAGCAGAAAATCATAAGAGTATGAAACACATGAACATAAAATATACATGAGAACACCTTAAAAGGAATAAAACATACTAATGAATCAAATTTAATACATTCCTATAATACAAACATTAATATTTAGTTAATCACCCACTTTGAATGGATCACCAACCCCAACTAGCTTAGTACCAACTTGTTTAGGCTTTAACAAGCACCCACTTGCAAGGAAGAACCAACCCCCTAAATGATTAAGAACCAAATCTTCCACATAATAGACTTTATTGATTTTATAAACATTTTTTCCTCATATAATAAATGATTATCTTCTTCCTCAACACTTTGTACACTTATATCCCTCTCAAACTGGCCTCTAGCCTTCTTTGCTCAACTAGATCTCTTCATGGTTTGATTAGGTATTTTGACATTGATCCTCATATTCAAAATATATATTATATATTCAAGAGACTTATTTTATTTTCTTCATGAACTCTTTATCCTCACAAATGATCTATATCATTTTTTTGTTCTCTGGACTCTCTTAACACACATAAATAGGCCTAGTTAGCCTTGCTTTTATACAAGTCACTTGATCATATCCTTCTTATTCAGACACACATTATTACATTATTAGGTTTTCCATATAATAGGTATTATCATATGAAAATAAAACTCCAAAATCATTAATCAATCAATATATTAGGTTGTCCATAGCTTAATTAGCCCTAACTCCTCTTTTAGGCTTTATGGAAACCTAATAAGCCTTCTTAAGAACATGTTACCCTTTGATCTTTCTTGAAACATATTAAAACACCTCAAATAGTAGGAACACATCATATTCCACTATAATATACCTTATAAAACTTCACTTTATTTCTATAACACCTTTTATGTCTAACCACCATTAGAACCTTTTTCAAAACACTGTTTATAAAAGGCTTGTGTATACAAAGAAAATCTATCTTAAATAACTGAGGCATAAACACACTTTTTCCAAATAACCATGGAAAATAATCACATATTCATAAACCTCATGACTTTATGGTCATCTTCAACTTCATCAAATGCTTCAAACTCAAGGTATATAGGCTCAAACTCTTCTCTGCAAGATACTCATTTAAAACTACCAACTAAATTCAAAACATCATCAAGGAAACATGAAATTATAACACATAATTTAATATATTAAAGTAATTTAAATGTATTAACAATATACTATAACATCATTATATAAACCTCCATTAAACATATCATAATCTCTAATGGAAACTATTGGTTTTGTAGACCAATCTATTGACCTTCTCTCTCAAATACTCCACTCAGTCAGATAAGCCATTTTGGCTTCAATGTTAAAACCTCTTACATTGAATTATAAGATTATTAAAAACATTTGAATATTATTCAAGTCCAAAATAACATCATCAAATAATTAAATCCATCACTCTTACATGAAAACACATCAAGAATCATCTTTTCACTTCTACCTAATTTTCTTACTGTCTACATAATCAAGTCTATTAGTGACTGATAAAATTAGATCACTAAATTTGCACACATGATATCTATAACATATAATTAAACATTTATGGACAAAAATTATAAGTCCCACACTTTGACCTTCATCTATTTAGTAATTTTGACTCGATCAACTCTGACTTATACAACAAATATCTAAAAGATAAGGACTTTCCTATAGGTTTTTCTCACTCACATGAGAAAATAATCACACTTTGAGATGGTTGGGAGATTCTAATTCAACCTCAAATCACTTTATATCCATACCAAAATGTTTTGAGCTCTTTAGAGTAAGATCATCAACATCAGGTCATTGTTAGGGTTATTTGAGGGTTTAGACCATCTTCCAGTCTTAATGATCATTCATAAAAATTAGTTAATATTTCCTAAAATAAATGATTTTAAATTTTATCTATAACCATTCATCATATATCATTAATATATTATATTCTCATGTAGAAGCTGCACATGCCAATGAGCACTTGAAAATCCTTCTCAGGTAGACATCTCTTCATTATGTTCACTTGAGAAATATTGAAACACTTTTTCAATACTTTTATTGCAAACCATGACATAAAAATTCATGAAAATATTTAAAATAACTTGACTCACTTTTTTCAATATCACCTACTCACTCATGTCTAGGAAATTGATCCTGATACCCCATTTGGCTACCATCTCTCTATTTGCTTTTTAGTCTTTGACCTACATGTCTCTTTAGGTCTTGAAGTTGAAATTATAACCACTATGCAACCTATTATTACCTCATATATATTTCATGAAATATCCTAACTTTTTTAACTAATATCAAACATTCTTCATATATCTTGTCAATAGCTCATGATGCCTCATTAGCCCAAGCAGGATCTAAAACTAGTCTAATTGTAGAATTGGACTAAAGGACTTACCCATGTAGACTTCTCCTTGAAACTCTCTTATGTTTTATAATTAATATTATGTATTCTCAATAAACCTTATACACTCACTCTTCTTTATATATTCAATAGAGCATCTTTATGTCTCACTCAAAACATCTTTAGATATGTTTACAAATCTTCAAAGATTGACTAAAGATCTTCATAGATCACTTAGAACATATTAAAATACACACACACACACACACACACACACACACACACACACACATCTTTATATCTAAACTTTTAATGATTTTAAAATTCCTCAACACCTCATGTATAAAATCAAATAACCTCTCTCATGCTCAAACACTATGAAGTATTCTTCAAAGCATTCTAATCTTTATAACTCATTCAGAGTATCTTTGGAGCTTATTATTATTATCACAAAATTTTACACCTTAGAAGAGGTTTTTCAAGACTATTATAATATTTTGTAAACATTGGAATACCTATAATCCTATGGTTTGCCTATAGTATAAGTAGGCCTCTAGGTTTTAGGGCTAGCTCCCTGAATTTGGAGTACTTATCACCTATACTAGTTGACTGCTTATGTGAAAAGGGGTAGAAATATGCATGGAAATAAAATATTATAAGGGGTTTATACACCATAAGTATTTAAACTATATCATCATAATTCTTTCACTAAGAAAAAATACATAGAACACTAGATTCAAAGTCTTAAGATGTTCTAACATTAGTATTTTAATATAGAGGTGATATGCATGAGACAACTCAAATTAAGTGGACCAAAGGTCATATTTTAGACTCTAAGGACACTTTAAAACTTTAATGGATCCAAACACACTATCTACACTCTATATTACCTATTATAATAGGAACTTCTTGCACCAAACATGAAAGGACAAAGAGAAGAGAAGGATAGTTGTTTATCACTATACATCACCATACATAACTTTTCACACTTAGACACGATGTTTATGAACTCAAATAAAGATTTAATATATTATTAAAATGAAAATTACAACATCAAACTATCAGTATTTCACCATACATGGTGTGGAATTAGTTTACAAGAGCCAAAATGGCTAATATTTATAGAATGTGAAAGAGGAGAGAGAGAAGAGTGGAGCTCAAGAGTCAAAATAATTGGTTTAAAGCTAGGAGAGAGAGAGAGTTATTTTTTATGATAATGGATTATAAAATATACCATGAAAGTTATCTTTGGACAAATATCCCTTAGAATCATTAAACTCACCAGATTTGGTGTAGAACTCTTCAACTATCTATTTAAAAACTATCTTCATCATTGGCTTATTTTGAGCACTCCACAAAATACTAGGAATAATTGAAACAAGTGAAATATTATTAATGGATATATAAAAAAATCCAACATGAATTGGATTTGTCCCTAATCATTAATCTTATTTTGGACAAGTGTTCTCACTTCATGCAGTCATTGTCATCCTTCTTTCACTCTTTTCTCATACTTGTCACCAAGATGCCTATAATTTGTTCAATATCATACATATATGGGATGTTATTACATATATAAAGAGTCCTTATACCCATAAATCCATTTATTATTCCTTAACATTCCTCCCAATTAGAGTTATCACCTTCTCACTTGATGATCACCCTCCATTCACTATGTCAGTTTGGAATGCTTGAAGTGAAGAAGATAGCAAACGTACCTATGTGATTTAATGAAGTAATAAGTGTATATTATGAGTTATTTTAGGTCCCACTTGATATCCCAAAGTTATCATCACCCTTTTAAACTCCTATATACTTGACAAACACCAAAATATATCAAGAAAACTAGTTGTTTACCCTATTCATATAAATAGGGTACAAGTCAATCTAATGGGAAGGATATTGGGGGTGTCCTATATAAGTCCCAATCACTTTCCAAGTCATAATATCTCATATAAATGTATTTCATTCTTTAGATTTCCCATTAGGCCATTAACAAGGGTTTATGAGAGTTTTGAGTGGTGCAAACCCTTAAAGATTGTTCATTAAATTGACATATAAACCCTAGATAAATTACAAAAACTATGGATATGTGACCCCATAAAACTATTCCTAACTCCTTAATCTCCCATTATAATCATCCCTATAAATATGAGCTTCTTAAGGTGGCTTCTCAAGTTCTTCCCTATATTTTGTGTACCTTAAGTTATTCCTAAGCCAAAAAATGACCTCTCTATGACTTTTTATGCAAAAAAAAAGTTTTTAATCACCTTATCACTCCCCATAAAGGTCCTTAAATGAATTATAATTTTAAATTTACCATATAAGTGGTATTATACCCCACTTTAGGCAATAGGCCTAATCAAGGCCTAATAGACTTAGTTTGTGTTTGGCTACTCACAACCACCTCTAAGTGGTTGGTCATTAATATGGGGTATTATTAATGTTTTTCCATATTCAATAAAACACCATAAACCCTTATTTAAGGTTTCCACAACTCTCAACTCACCTTCTTATCATTTGATTACTAAACCTGCATGATTTATCTCCCTAGGAGTGCCCTCTATCTAAGATAGAATAGAGGGCACTTCCCCTATAGTATCATTCAATCCAATGTTATTAGGGGTATTTTTGGGTAATTTAGGTGATATTTACCAATTTTAATAGCTTTTTTATCTCTATAAGGTCATTAACACTTCAACTTTCCAAAATAGACTCCTAGAATGATGATTGTGCAGAACTTTTGCATATTGACTGTAGGTGTATTTTGAAGATGGATCTTATCCTACTTTATTGTGATGAAAACTAGGTTATATGTTCATTATAATCTTAAATATGTTTGTAACATGTCTAAAAACCATTATTATTTTCCAATTCCTCAAAGTGTACTGACCTCCATTTGACTAGGCTAGCCTACAATCAACCATGTACAATGTTTCCACTTAGAAAAGGGATGTATGTAGGTATGCATTGCATAATTAGACATAGTGTCATTTCCATAAGACCTTATAAAAGTATTTTATGTTCATATTATGATTTAAATTTTCTATACCATGTCTTGATTCAGACCAACACACAAATTATTGGGTTCAACTTGCATTGTCACCTTATAATCAACTTGTAAATGTTTATTCTAAGAGAAAAAGAGGTCATGTAGGTTGAATTTCAACATTTAGACAGTTTTGTTTAATCCCCCTTCAATTTTTTCTTGTAAATATGTTATCTTACATCATTTTTGGTTACTTTATTATAGGGTTTGCTTCTATTTCTAATGTCAATAGAGTATGTTGTAGATCTTTACTATGGGCACCTTATTTGAGATACCTGGGGTCCTCCTATAGGTGAACATCTACATTGAGCATTTAATCAAATTTATTGATTACCCTTGGAGGTAAAACACCATATTTTACTTATATAACTCACTTGTCTTTAAAACATACCAATACATATCATTGTTACCTTATATGGTCACTTAAACTTCAAAGTACTATAGATAACACTAAGGGACTACAATCAAATATTGCATGAGTTGGGAGCTCTCTAGTATCATACTCCGTTGGCCAAAAAAACCACTTGTCATGTCAAATCATATCCCCTATGATAGGTCTCCATGATGGAAACATTTAGACCTACCAAGGCTTCATCCATTTCATTATGGGAGGATCAAAAGAAAGATGAAAGCCCTATTTTTGAGATTTTAATGTAGTGTGTCCCTTAAGTAGCTCTCTCACACTATGGACATTATTCTCAAATTTTTATAACACATTTGGGATTCAAAATGATTTTTATTACATCCCTCAACTTCTTAAATCTTAAGTAAGGTTTAAACCCATCTCAAACACCTAATCTCAAATTTTCTTGGACCTCTATAGAGACCTATAGGTGCACACAAGAGGTTTGCATGTGAATATATGACATTTGACTATATACATGATATATTTATTATACAATCAATATTAGGACTCCACCATGATTAATTTTGTGATATTCATCTTTTAAGACCTTAATGGAGATGTAAACAAACTTCAGACACCTCATATCAATTGTTCATCCCTCTGTTAGGATCCTTGTAGGTATATATGAAGGTCATAGGGTAGTGAGGAAAATAATTGGTTGATAATGCATCCAAATAAGACTATTGTTATATTCCATCATGTTGATTCACCTTGTAAAATCTTTCACCACCTTGAAATCTTCTCATTACATCACCATGGCTATATATATCTCTCTCTTTACTTGGCTACAAATGGATATTTGTAGGAAAGTTGACTGTGTGAAACATGACTATGTTCTTGGTCACTGTATGACCTTAAGAATAATTATCCACAATGTATATTGTTCATAATGAAGTGAGTGATAAATATAAAACAAATAAACTTGAATTTACATCCATATTAAGGTTAAAATGATGTTCAATATCTGACAACTGATGAAACTGTCTATAGATTCCATTGGTGATCTTAACTTGCAACCTGAAATGTTTGTCTCATAAAATAACTTCCAAACATGAAATAAAATATGGAAACTAGGAGATAAGTATTTCCAAATCTTATAGAATAACTTTCATCAATTAGTTTTTATAGACAATCTCAAATAAGGAGAAAACCTACAAGGTGTGGGCATGAGCATATAGAAAGGAGTAGTGACCTTTTTAGCATTCATTCATAAAGCATGGGAAACCAATATTTGAACTCATACATGAATATAAATTATACTAATTTTATTAACTCCCCTTAGAGGAACTTTACCCAATTCCTCTCCTATTATGCATACCATGAGCAAACCTATTGAGCATTTCTGCATGCCTATTGAAGTGATGGAGAATTAAAATGGTTTTAGGCCAATTTTAAGACTTTCAAAGTAGATCAAATGAAAAACTAAACTTAGGAAAGCTTAAGATCGATTGTATAACCTTCCATGTGTTTTAAAGCACTTGTATTGTATAGGTTGTACAATTGCCAAAACTTCTTCTTTTCTAACTATTTTCTTGATCTAACTTAATACCTACAAGTTTTTCAATTATTACTAACATTAATAAAAGTAATCTAAACTATAGGACATTGGGAAACATTTGGAATAGTTTTCTACCAATGGAATCCATACAACTTTCATAAATAGCTCAAATATGACCTTATAGTGACATGAAATGACTTAAGACTAAATTTGACTATGACCAAGGTTAATAGCACATCAAATGACATCAAATAGGATCATGATACACCCAATTACATCAGAATAGACCCCTATATCAAGTTTTATACTATATGGGGTTGATTTATTTTGACTTGTGGTCAAAATATTCAACACTTACATAGATATTTGGAGCATACTTCTTTGGATCTCACTCATTTCATCATACTAGTTACACATACCTTCTCACAAGGTCTAGACAAATTATTTCAAGATATTATACACTTGACATACTAACCTTTACTCACTCATGTTGATTCTCAATGATATTTCTCAAGTCAAATATTACTCTCACATCACTTATTTCATATAACAACAACACTCATTATACTGGCATAAGAACTCAGACTTTAACATGTAGCTTCACAAGAACATTTTGACATCAATGAAAGAACCATGCATCTTCATAAGAACCTTTGACATCAATGACAACATTAAATTCCAAAACTCAAAAATCAACGATAATGCTCAACAATTCCATGAAGGAAGAAGTCAAGAATCAGGGTGATGAGAAGGAGAATATGCTTCTCTCATGGATCAAGCTAACAAGTAATTATTTGATAGAGGTAAATTCCATAAATAGAATTAATAAGATTAAACAAGTTTTTGTTTCCTATCTTAACATCCTTGACTTATTTAGTGAAATTAAAAATACCAAAAAGTATATTTTAGATCTCCATGTAAGTTTTGAGGATAATAACAAAGGGTCCATGGACTAAGCTCAAACTCTATGTAACACAAAAATGGAGTTTTTCCAGCTGAAGGTAAAGGTTACCAAATTTGGTCATAGATTATAGGTTATATAGGTTTAGTTGGGAAATATCAAAGAGACATAAAAAGTAAATAACCTATTCCTAAACCCAAGGTGACCCAAGTAGAGGATAAATAATAGAGAACCATAGAAGATAGTCTTGACAAACCAAGTAGGAGATCCAAGGGTAAGAATAAATTGAATGAAGTCAATACTCTAGTGAAAATGGATGATACCCTATACTATCATGTTCAATCCCTAATGGAGTTAATTTAATATTCCATCTATTTGGAGGGGATGGTTGATCAATAGGTTTATTATAGGGTTAGTGTTTCCCAACTCTCTTGTTAAGGGATTATTTTTAGATTATTTGTTATTATGCTTATTTTTTATATCTTTGTGTTATTTAACTAAGTTTTGGGATCCTTATAAAACACACAAATTTACCCATACCAAAAAAATCATAATCTTGAGCACAAAATGTTAAATTTATTTTTTAATAATAAATCATGAATAATTAAAAATTTTAAACATAAGGCAATATTACACATCACTAAAAGCTAATGATTTTCTATACTTCAATTTATATAATGTGTATTATGTTATACATGTTAGAAATTTACATTAGCTATAAAATATACATGCCTATATTGACAACTAAATTTAATGAAAAATTTACTATCATTAAATTCCACAAAAGTGATAAATTTTTAAATAATAATTTGTTTTTTCTTCATGATTGAACATTTGGCATAGTGCATACATATAATTTACTTGATAACACAATTTGGAATAGCAAGCTAACAATTGGTAGTGATGATATTTATTTTCTATGTCAATTTATAATATTAAAATTCAAACATATATATGTCAAACTGTATCATATTTCACACATTTTATTACATTCAAGAATATTAACACAATTTAAATTTAAATTTTTAATAAAATTGGCTCAATAGAGGCTGGGACTAGCCACTATATGGATTTTGTTTAATTTTCCTTTTAATAGTTGATTTCTCTATGTAACTACCTAAACTTAAATATTTATAGTTTATTTCTTTGAATTTTCACTATGGAAATGGAAAAAATATTTTTAAATATTATACCAACACAATATCTCTCTTATGATTAGAAATCAACCTTAGTTTATGACATCTTTAATATGGAGACAATGAAATTTTTAAAAAATGTCACACACCATATACTTCATCCATGATATGATGAAATAATAAATTTATATGGATTGTGATTTAAAATTAATTTATCCTATACAAAATTATGAATCAATATTTTCATTTCTACTTTTAAACTCATGACTTATATAATGATGCCTAGGTTAGATAAGTTGGGGATCTTAAAACTCTTAGACAATCTTATTCGTGATGTTACAATCTAAGCTAGAGTTGTTAAGGCTATAGATTTATAAATAACTTGACTATTAATTATTTCACATTTATACCACTCACTCTTAATGATAATGATTCATTTACATAATTAAACATACATATTAATATTCTTTGGAGTATAAGTTTCAAAAAACCCATACTCGGGCCAAGATGATATGATATGATCTTCAATGTAATCACAATTTTAAAAATATATTACATGGTTAATCATTTTTTTATTAACTTTGGCATTCATTAACCATTCCAAGTTATAAAATATATGACTTCATGGAATAACTTTTTTCTTTCTTTTTGGCCATCCTCCTTTTGATTCCCAATCCAAATAGCGTTATTGACATAAATTTTTGTTGTCCCTTCCTCTTATTCTTTCCACCATTGAGAAGAATACAAATAATTATATTACA
The DNA here is from genome assembly GCA_037957365.1 of Torreya grandis. Taxonomy (NCBI): domain Eukaryota; kingdom Viridiplantae; phylum Streptophyta; class Pinopsida; order Cupressales; family Taxaceae; genus Torreya; species Torreya grandis. Next base: position 444,195 of record JARHVA010007362.1, read on the forward strand.
AATCCTTTTTCTTCCCTTTTTCCCCTATTGGATATCCACCATCAAATCATTACCATTTGGGCCTCATTATATGAATCCTTTTCAATATAAACATCCCCTTTGGATCTACCCATACATATTAGACAATGTTTTAACCTAAACATATTATAAGGAAATTTTCATTACACACATCCAAAATTTGATTTGATTCATATTTATGTATTTGACAATAACTCCCCCACATAAATATCATTATTAGTTATGATAATCTTATTGTAATAATCATCGCTGAGAGAAGAGGTGGATCTCGCTATATGATTGTTGATGTTCAAACCCTTCTTTTTTGGTTAGAAATAATCTACTAAATTATGGCTAAAATTGATAAGGGGTATACTAAAATATTTTTATAATAACTTATCCTTGGAAGCCATAATTATTCACCTCCATCTATAACACTTTTTTCCCAAGGTGAAATATATGATATTTTTACCTTTTTCAAGTCTTATATTTATTTTATTTCTTGTAAGGGTATTAGTGGAGGTTTCCCTCTAAGAAATTATGGATTATCATTATTAAATGACGAATGAAGGTTCTCAATTTTTTATTTATATTCCATCACATGTATGTTTTCCACAACATGGAACTTGAAATGTCTAGGTTTTCTGATACCCAATGTCTTGTGATTCACATCCAATAAATGTGACTCCACATATGCCTTTAAGTTGTAGTCCTCATTAACAAGGTATGGAGTGAATGTGTATTACCCCACTTGACATGACTTGTAAGATTCCATGTTCTAAGGAAAATAGAATGTTTCCATTTTTTTTTAACACAATTGATTATCTCCCAAATATTCCATCTATATCCTCATGTGTGTGTTCCATTGGAAGGAAGCTTACATGCACAATGTTGAAAGCTTGTCATGTTATCAACATGGATACAAATGCAAATAATATACAATTTTTTTCACTTTAAGAATTATCTAATTTATAGTAGATGTCCAATTACTATTTTTTAAATGAATTACTTATGTTATCAAAATTATTTGATTGAGAACACAATACTTTTAATTTTTACCCCTTAAATTTTTCATACAATTCATTTCATATTATGGAGTCATATAATGGTTATTTCAAGGATCTAATATTATACAAAAATAGCCATACACATAAATAATTTATTATTCAAGTCTCTTGAGATGCAAAGCTAATGATGTTAATATAAATTTATCCCCTTATTCAATAAATGGAAGGTTGAAGTGGCCAAGACCACCATTCTTGTATCCATGTGTTAGCATACCATAAGATTAATTGAAACATTTGTAACATTAAGTATTTAATTTTATTTTATATCATTTCTTAGTATTGGATTTTTATTCTTGTCCATATTTTAATGAAAAATGCTCAAGAATTTGAGTGGGTGTTCTTCTAATTATATCCTATAGGCATGATAACTTGTAATGAAGTCATTATGGAAGTTCTAATATGCTACCAATTTTTTAATATATTTGGCAATTTGGTTTATCTATGCAAACTCAAAATATCCTTACACTTGTCTCACTTTGAAAATATTTTATTAATTGTGATTGAAACTATTAGAGTGGGACACAATCGAAGATCAACTGGATAGGGTCAAATGCACAAGGTTGGATCTGTATGGAGTACTAAAATATGAATAAAATTTGACAAGAGGAAGAAGCTTGTCTTCGTAACAAAAAATTTCATTAATGAGCATTCATTCATTATCATTATCCAAAAATTACATAGGAAGGTACATTGTATAGTGAGGAATTAGGTCACCCAAGAAGGTAATTAACTCAACTCATAATTATAAAATGACTTAAAGTACATTTCCCCTAGTGACCTATTATTAATATAATCAAGATAATTAGACCATGTAGGTAAAACCACATAGTGGTAAAAATCATATGCTAATACTCCCCTTAAGCATAGATTAGGTGGGTAAAATAATTAGGTTCTAACACAAAGGCCTAATGAAGTACCCAAGTACATAGATATGATCCCCTAAAGGAAGACGAATATAGAACTACTTGAACCCCATGAAGAGACCACAAATTAAGATACTTTCTCTTAGTGAAGTGTTTGGTGAATATATCAATAATTTTCTTCATTGTCTAAATGTACCAAAGATCATTGACTTTCTCATGGATGAGATCCTAAATGAGATGCATGTGAATCTCAATATGTTTGGTCCATTGATGGAGGACCAAATTCCTATAGATCTAGATTGTGATTTAGTTATCATAGAATATGAATGTTGGTCATTTAAAAAGGATGCCAAACTCATTAATAATCCCCTAAATCTAGACAACCTCAGTGGTAGCATCAACAACTCCTTTATATTCTACCTCAATAAATGATAGAGCAATATCATTTTACTTCTTAATTAACAAATAATCAAACATAAACTGAAGGCAAAAATGTATTTAGAATTAGACTTACAATTCTTAATATTTCCATCCCAATTTGAATCTATAAAACCAATCAAGTTGATGTTGATTCCCACTCCATAGTATATCTTAAAACTATGAGTACCTTGAATGTAGTAGAGAATATGTTTAGATAATTTCTAATGCATATCATGTGGTTTTTTCATGAATATGAGACCATGACCACTGCATATGACATATTAGGACTAGTGTGTGTAAGGTAGATGAGACTACTAATAAGTTATTTATATGAGTTAATCAACCAAAGGAGATGGACAATCAACCTCAAGATTTACACTAAATAGAAAAGGAGTTAAACATGGCTTACAATTATCCATGTTAAACCATCAAAAAAATTAAGAACATACTTATATTATGTAATAGTGATCCTAGATTCAGACTAAAAATTTTCAATCCTGAGGAAGTAATGTAACAAGCAAAATTTAGTCATTGAGAACCTATTAGACAAATTAGTTTTCACTACTATGATGGTGGATGAATAACTCCCTGTGATTTTTAAGTCATCCACATAGAGAACCATAAACAGTAGTGAATCATCCTACCACAAAATGTAGACATTTAGATTACAATGGTATATGGTGAACCCAACTAAAATAATAAAGTATTCGATCTTGGCATACCAATCTTAAGGAGCTTGTTTGAGGCCATAAATAGATTTATGAAGTTTGAAAACTAAGGATTAATCTTCCACAAATACTTTTATTTGCTCTATGTGCATTTCTTCTTTGATGTCACCATGAATAAATTCACTCTTCACATCCATCTGATGAACATCCCAGTATTACGATATGGTAATGGCAAGAGTGACTCAGATTGAGTTAATTTTGTCAATTAGTGTGAATGTCCTAGTATATTCAATATTAGGTACTTGAGAAAACCTCTTTGCTACCAAATATGCTTTAAACTTATATATAAACCCAATCTCTATAAATTTCATTTGGTAGATCCACTTACATCAAATAAGTTTTTTTCCCTTAGGAAGAGTGACTAAATCCCAAGTGTTGTTCCTTAGAAAAGAACCATACTCATATTTCATAAGAGTATCCCACTCAAGAGTACCTAGTCCCTCACAAAATGACTACAAATCAAAAATAGGTATAATGAAATCATGTCAGGCAGTCTAAAATTGTGAATGGGTTCACCTATTTATGGATCTCCAACCCATTGGCCATCACTTTCTAGTGTCTATCTATCCCAAAGATGACCAATTCTCAGATATTTAGGAAGATATTACTCATCCTATGAATATATTTTAGAAAAATTAGGAGGTGAATCTTCATCACTAGTCTCATCATCAAGACTATAAGAAGAATCTAGATCATTAAGAAGGTGCTTAGGTAGAGTTGAATCATCAAAACTATCATCAAATTCTAGTGTATACAAAGAAGAGAGATTAGTGTCATGTGTGGAGTCTTGAGGACCCTCTTTAAAGTGAACACTCCTCTCAACAAACAACTTGTAAGTGGTGGGATGGATAATCTTGTATATATTAAAACCCTTAGGATATATAATGAACATGTAAGACTAACTCTGACATTCCTTTGCCTTAGGTTTCTTCTTAGGAATGTGTGTCATAGCAAGAGATCCAAACACTTAGAAGTGCTTCATTATGGGTTTATAACCACTCAAATATTTAAAAGGAGTGATTCCCTTCAATGCTTTATGGGGAACTTAGTTCTATATATAACAAGCATAGTTGATGTCCTTAGCCCAATATTAAGGTGTAAGATATTTGAAGTGTAGCATATAATTAAACATTTCAATTAAAGACCTATTCTTTTGCTCTATAATAACATTCTTTTGAGGACTATATGGAACTATACATTATAATTAAATCCCTTCTAATGTGTAGAATTGATTAAAAAATGGTTACTAACATACCACTATTATCGATGTGCAAAATCTTGATGGTTTTACCTGATTATTTTTTTACAAGCACCTTGAAGTCCTAAAAATTATCAAACACCTCTAATTTATTGTTAATAAAATACACTCAAGTATGCCTCAAAAAGACATCGATGAAAGTAAGCATTTACTTTGTCATGTTGAATGAAGGTTTTAGAAATGGGCCAATAATGTCACTATGGACAATATCTAATATATATTCATCTCTCTATGATTTTCCCTTATCATACTTATTCTTAAGATGTTTAACAAGTATGAAACCCTATAAAACTCCATCATAAAACTTGACTCATGTAAACCTTAAAACTATGTGTTGATGATTGATTTGATCCATGTAACTATATTTGATATGGTTGAATCACTCATGCCATAATTTACTCACCCCACCTAAATGAGTGAACAGTGTAGTATAGGGTTGATCAGGAGAAAAATGTGATAAAGTATACAATAATTATTGGTGATTTTATTTGACAAATGTAACAATGGAATCACTATCTACTTCCCTAATAACCAAGGAATTGTGTGTGAACTCAACTATCTTTCCTATATTGATGTGAGTAATCTGATAAATAAATAGGGAACATATAGAACATCATGAAATGTCCCATCATTCACTTCAATAGATCCACTCCCACTAACTTATATGGAAGTATTATCACCTAAAAATATGGAAGGTATAGAACATGGATCTAAGGATGAGAACGTGTCTTGTGATGAATCCATGTGGTGAAATGCACCAAAATTAATAACCCAAGTGGAAGGCTAGGATGAAACTTCAATGAATACTTTGACCATATCTTTGTCCTTATTTTATTTGGCCTTAGAATCCTCTTATGCTAATGAAATTTGATTGAAATACTTAGGGACACTAATGTTGTGCTTCTCGAGCATTTTTTTAGTTGGTAAATTTTCTTTTTCATGCATTTGGAGTCACTATTTATTGGGTTTCCCTTATAAAGAGGAGGACTTTTTTGATGCTTTTGACTTAGAACCAGATTTATAACCCTTTATCTACTTTGGGTCCTTATTATACTATTTCTTATACTTGATTCCGAAAGACTTCTATTTTTCATGACTCAAAATCAAGTCATACAATTTATATGACTTCAGTGTACCCATTTGAATGATTTTTTCTTACTCCTAAGTTAAGTTAGTATTAAAATTCATCCAAGGATGGCATGGTAAATGTAGCTAAAATGGCATGTTTGGTGGTATGGAAGGTATAAATGAAGACAAAATAGTTGGGTCCCAATTTGGTAAGGATAGAAAGAATCGATTGATAATCATTTTTGTCAATGTCACATAGTTTCAACTGCAACCTAAGTGATTTAAATTTTGTGAATAAGTCTTATACAGTATCAAAATCATCTAGGTTCAAATTGATGAGCTCATTCTCCAACTCATGACCTTTCAATTATTTTTCTACACCCATCATAATTTAGTGTAAAAATTTATTCCTTGAGAGGATTTACACTTTGGCTTTCCACTCATGATATTTGAATGGTGTAAGAATCAGAACATAACTCAAATCCATGGTATAAAAAGGAAGTATATGCTAAACTACATGTGTTAAAATACTAGTAATATGTAACCCCCTTAAATATATATAGGTTCAAATTTATAAGGAACAATAATATTACCAATGCATAGATCTCAAAAAACTTTCACTTTAAAAAAAATAGCACCTCAAAAAGAGCAGCAGGCTGAAATTTATGCTCATTTGAAGTTATAGATGGCAAGGACAATCTCCACTTTGCAAAATTTTAAATTTTTGGATTTATAAAATTTTGTGGAATTTTCTTGGAATCAATTTTCCATAAAAAAAACATATTCCCTTTAGGAGAAAAACTAAAGCAAATTTGGGTTAAAAGTTATTAGGTACTTAACTCCTATGTGATCAGGGGTTAAGACTTATTTTAAGTGATCCGCCCATTCTCACTTTGATTTATGTGATTTATGGGCAAGTGACATCATCCAAAAAATGCCTATATTTTGAAATGAATAGTGTCACTCTTCATTACCTTCAATTTGATAGTCCTTAGGATATCATTGTGCGTGTAAATAGGGTGGGTGAAACCTATAATGTGTTTTTTCATGTAATGGAATTTGGAGGTTACCTAAGTAGGTGCAAAGTTTGGGGCATATTTGAGAAATTATAGGAGTCTAAGGCATTTTTGAGTAGATGTCAGAGTTTGGTGGGTGTATGAATAGGCATCAAAACCTAATATTGTCTAAATAAGGGTTAGAACATGATAAGTGTTTGAGCAAGTGTTGGAACCTAGGATGTGTTTGAGTAGGAATCAAAACTTGATAGGTGAAAATGCAAGGGTCAAAACCTAATAGGTGAAATAGTATGGGTTGAAACCTGATAGGTTCTTTTATACGGATCAAGACTTGATAGGTGTTTTTCTAAGGCTCAAAACTTTATAGGTGTACATGAAGCCACTCACATGTTCATTGAGGTGTAAATGTCTGATGGGTCTTATTTTTTTGATGAAAAAAGTTTGATAGCTATCAAAATTACTTGTGTGGGTTCAAAATCCCTCTAAACTAGAAAACCTCTAAAAATATGGATTCTGAGAAACTTATCTAAAATATAAAAGAGACCCACTTGGTTTCTTGATAAACTCAAAAAAAAAATGGTTTATCCTCAAAGTATCATAAAGTATGGGTTTTTTGCAAATCAAAAAATAGCCTTGAAACCCTTCAAAAATTGCCAAAAATGGACTATCACAAAACTAACTCATGTTTACAATCATTCCTATGGTTTTGACACCTTATAAATCTAATGGTGTTGTCTATTTTTCACTTAGAGACTCTAGTTAAGTATATTTATATTGATTTTATTATAAACCCCACCAAACCCTAATAATTGAAATCAATAAAAATATCAAATCAATAAGAATTCAAAATCTCATAATAGAATTCATGGATTCATCTACCAAAATATCTTTGATACCATGCCATAATGCATCATAATAAAATATCAACTAGATAGGGTCGAATGCATGAGGCTAAATTTGTATGTAGTAGTGAAATCTAAAGAACAACTCAAAAGAGGAAGAAGCTTGTCTTCACAATAAAAATGTGCATTAATGAGTATTCATTCATTATAATTATACAAAAATTTCATTATAAGGAACATTATATAATGAGGAATTAGATCACCCAAAAACATAATTAACTCAACTCACAAATAGAAAAATACTTAAAGTACATTTCCCCTAATGACCTATTATTAACCTAAGCAAGCTAATTAGAATATGTAGGGAACACCACATAGTGGGAAAAAAGCCTACACTGATATAAACATCTTGAAAATATTTTAGATTTTTTAGACTTTAGGTTTTGATGTGCTATTTAATTTTTAACACAACTAAAAACCCATAAAAGGGATCAAGATTTGTTATTTTTTCCTTAAAGAGAAGGATAATCATTTCCAAAAAAAAATGAGTAACAATGATAAATTTAAGTTAAATGTTCAAAAAATGATTCATAATTCATTAATTAATATACTAAAATAATAACACATTAAAATAGTTTCACATATGTCGTCTAAGGTGATTTTGGTGCCATTTGGGCTCTGAGGTAGCTCTATCTCTGTCTCTATCTTAGATTATATCCCTTGTGGCCATCATTAGTATAAATGTAGAAATGTAGGTTCTCATCTCTGAATAATTTTCAAATTTCTTGCCAAGATTATAATTTATATAAGCATGTTAACTAGATTATATGATTTTTCAAAGTGGAAGGTGAGAAGTAGTTCTTGGATAGTTCACATGTTTTTTGGAACACTTACACACATAAATGTAGGTCTTCACTAGACTATATTTTCATTTAATAATAATTTTTATAAATATTTTTCTTATTTATGGTAAGTGATGGTTGATGATTCCCACTAGGGCTCTTTAGATAATAGTTTGCAGTCAAACTACATTATATGAGACCTAATTTATTAATAAAAGTTTTAATGAATAGTTTGGTTATAAAAGATTTGGGGTCTGGTGTATAGTGAAGTTCAACATTATTTTTGTAATTTTTTAGGGTTTATTGATATTTAATCTAGATATACACAATTTTATTTGATAATCTCGAATAAAGTTTCATTTTTTCAATGACAAAGAGTGTGACAGGAAAACTATTTTCCTAATATTATATAGATAATTCTAGAGATTTTTTAGTTAAGAAATTTTCCTTTAAATGACCCATAGGCCTAAATGTCATTGGATATTTTTTGCTTTAAAGATAGAGAGGTGGGTTCCTTAATTTTATTAATATAATTTGGTAGTTTCAATTCTTTGATTTCTGTGTTATGGAAAGTAGGTGTGTAAATCCCCCTAATTTTCATATAAATTATACATCCCCTTTTGGTTAAGTATATAACATGTTTTAAAATGATAATTGTATTAGAAATTATATTAATTCACTTTATTTTAATAATATATCCATTTTTTTAAGAATAAATGTTCTTTATTTAGATTTGAAATCTGTATGTTTTAATTTAAAATGATAATTATATTATAAATTATATTAATTCACTTTATTTTAAGAGTATATCCATTTTTTTAAGAATAAATGTTGTTTATTTAGATTTGAAATATGTATGTTTTGATAGATATATTTTAAATATATATGTCATGGTAAAAGTTAAATTGGAATTTAAAAATATAAGAGGGAGGTAAATCCAAAGTGTCTAGTTTTATGTACTCTACTCATATCACTTAAATATGTCAATATTTTTTGGTCTCTTAATTTTTCATTTTTGACTTTACCTTTATTTTTCACTTCCTATTGGACAAACTATTTGATCCTTATTATCTTTATTCATTCATTCATCTCTAAAAGTAAATCAGTGTAATTTTATTTTCACTTGATTTTTTATCAGTCATTTTTAAAAAACATATAAACATTTGTACACTTTTACATATGTTTTGTGATCAAGTTTATTGTCAAAGTTTAAGATCAATATTTGTATGCTACTAAAAAGGACCTTTGTCAAATTTTAATATTAGCAGTTGTATGTTCCATTCCCACTTATTCCAAGTACTTTTGGTAAGATATTTTATTGAAAAAGGATCATCCTCTTGTTATTACCCACCTTTATTAGACATCATGTACCACAATGGCTTTATGTAATAATGTAACAGACAAAAACATAGTGGTAAAAAATGTAGCGGTAAAAATGTAATATGACAAAAAAGTCATGAGGACAAAACATAGCAAGGAAAAATTGTAGTGGTATCAGTAATGTCACAAAAATGTCACGAAGAGAATAATTAGGACAATATAGTGATTCTCAAATTGTTTATTTGTTGTCTAGTTCATTTTGGTGATAGTAGTTAACATTTCATGGTGGAAAAGTAATGCACCAAATTTACAAGAAAAATAATAGAGAAAAATGTGATTTTGTGAGTTTGGACCTTGATTTGAAAGTTGTGTCATCTTTTGTGTGAGAGCCTCCTTTACTATGTTTTTTCCTATGATGTTTTATCATCATTACATTTTTTACTTGATACATTTTCTCCTCACTACATTTTTCATGCTATATTTTTGTCTGCTACTTTTTTTATGGATGTCATTACAATTCTATATGATATACCTAGTCAATGTCTTTTGGAATCCCCTCTCCTACAAAATTCTTGTCATTTATTCACTAAAATAATGATAAAGAGAGGCCCTCAAAATTTTAGTACTGGTAAATAGGTTGATTTTGAAGGTTTATGTGTTATATTTCATAAACATAGAATGAAATCCAAGTTATGTTCTTTCCATTAAAGTTATATTTCATGGGTGTACTTCATCTTGACCACAACACATTGTTTATCCTATTAAAAAATATGGAGATATTTATGATCCAATTTAGTATCAAGGTATAATTATTTGTTAATGTTAGAATAATTTCATGGTACAAATACATTCTCTTAATGAATTTGATTCTAGTTAAAAATAACACATAAAAAGATAATATATAGATTATCTTAATATCTAACTATTCATTTCACAAAGGTTTTTATGTTGGTACTCTATTATACATAAATAAACATCACCACAAAAGATCACAATATTTATTAATCCTATTGTCTCTTCATATCATATAAATTTTGACTTATGAGCTTTTACTCTAAATTGCAATTTAGTATGGGTTTTTTTTCATAAAAATTATGGATTTTAGATTAGCTTTTGTATATTATTTATTTTTTGATCTCCCTCACCAGTCTATTATGTTCTCTTATAACATATTTCAAACCTTACACACCATTTTTATGTATCTATCATGTGTATCATGTTATTATGTTTTTGACAAGATAAATATGGTTGGAAGAGATGTATGGAATTTTTATGTTAAAGTGGACAATGAATTCATCATCCCATTGTGATGTTTCTAGCTCTATTTTTTCCTTTCCATTATTTTTTTTGATTAAATAGTGTAATCACCTAAAAATGGTAATTGGGTACTGAGAGTGTCACTTGAGTTAACCTATCCCTAGGCTATCCATGGACCTATCCTTGATAATTAGACTTACATTTCCATTCATTCAATAAACCACAGTTGCCTACATCTAGTCATAACACAGTCCCAAAACTATCTTCCTATATTTCAACCTAGTTTTCTTAGTAATCTACCAATATGACACTACATCTACATAACACTAGTGTCCCCAACTTGGTATTACCATCCTTAGCCTCAGCTCTTCCCAATGAATACTTTTTCAAATGTGTGCTCCTCCTTAGGTTGGCCTAAGCTAATTTTCTTATCTACACAAGAAATATAACCCTATAAACACAAGTATAATCCACGTATATTTAGTATATGGAAAAGAGATACAAAATTTATTTAAATCAAAGACAAAGTTGTGCAAAATCAAGGCATTTGATCCCTATTCTACCCTATCTTCATCATACTACCATCTAAAGCAACCCTAAGCCTAGTTTTCAAGAATTTCAAAGCTCAAGCACATTCAAGGCATCTAAATCCACTCTCATTCTAGTATTCACTTACACATACATCAAACACTAGGTGGGAAAAGTACATCAGGCTTGATTCCTCTTCAAAGTATTGGTATGTAGGCAAATCTCTACATAACAAGATGTTATGGATATCCAATCTATCCTACTAACAAATATAAAAATTATTGCTTATGCCATATTTATAAGGAAATTAGGGTTTTCACATCAAATCAATATCTCTAGGTATAATATAGGGCTACATGTTTCAGTCATATAGGAACATAACGTACAGACACAGGTATAGGTACTCCCCTAAAATAGGAATAGTCTTAAAAAGGGGACATTAGCACCACATTGAGAACACTACACATAGATGGCACTATTTTCTAATGAATAGATGAATATTATAATATTATTGATGACATAGACTACTGCTTAGATCTCAAACTTTAGATCCTAGATCATCTGTGATAGTCAATTTTTAGTTAAATTTATATTTATCCCTATTTATTTTTATTATTATAAAGTTAAAATAAGTCAAAATTCATAACAAAGTAGTAATTATTTATTGATTTTATTTAAATTATTTATACATCTTGGCCTCTTAACCAAACATAAGAATTACTTATGTAAAACCCAAAAAGGTTAAATCAGTTGGTGAACCCATTTTACTTTGAACATTGCATCAAACCCTAGCTTGTAATCATTTAAATTTTATGCAATAAATTTAGGGTTGAATACTTCTAATTTTATAAATTTTATTAAACAACCTAGCTAAATTAAATAAATTTTACATTAGGGTTTCAATTTATTTTACATATAATTTAAATTATTACAAAGAAACCCTAAATTCAAAAAACCCTAACCCTAGACACACTTAGGGATCATATCTTTTTTCTATTCAAACTCAAATTTTAGATCCATATATCTTATTATCATGATCATAATTATAGAATAAATTAATTTTTTTTAGTTGCAAAGTTTCATACTTATATTTGCATGTTTATTCCCTTTAATTCAGAATGAACTTAGAAAAGACATCCATACATGTATAGATGATGCTTATTATCAAATACCATATTTCATAGCATTTTATATTTATCCTATGTGTAATTATATTAAAAATAAAATACATTCACACATAGATCATTTAACACATAAGTTAACAACTATGTTTCAAGCTTCAATGTGATATCTTATGCACATGACAATCTCCTTCCCCTCCTCATCTCCATGAGGGTGATAACTATTTTCCTTCTAACTAGGTCCATATTATCACTCTTCCATGAGATGAATCAACCTATACCAATTTAACTAATCCCCTTACTCAACCTATTCACACCTCTTCCCTATAAGGTGTGTGCTTACATGTTCAAATAGAAATAGCTAGAGTTTGCACTTGTGAGACTCTACATGATCAAATTATTAGTATCAACAAGATAATTATAGGTTTACAAAATCAAAATCAGTTGTTACATTAAAATATTAAAACATTTGTAAAACAACTTATAATATAAAAGGCCTCTAGGGCACAATAATGTAAATCATGTTTATACATCTTCAACTAGTCAATTTGTGGCAAATAATGTTATATATCAGAACATGAAATCACAACAAAGTACATCTACAACCAGTGATTAAAAAATAATTTAAATTTCAAATAATATTTCAATTGACATACTAAGAGATGTCATGAAAGATAAGTTGATCAACCTACCTCCTCTACACCCAATGCAGAGATATAGATATTTTTGTGCATATCATAGAATGCATTGGCACCACACTAATTCATGTTTAGCATTGAAAATTAAAATATAACATATCATGGATAAAGATGACTCACATAGTGACACTACATCCACACAACATAACATGTCATATATATAAATTCAAAAAGGGTCAAATTTAGAAATAGTACAAAAATGGCTACCAAAGTATAACTCAGAATAACAAAAGGTTCCAAAACCATAACCAAATAAGGATACAGTATAACAAGCACAAAAAAATTAAGAAAATCTACCTCTCCAAAAGGATTCTCCACAATCAATATGGTATGGGTTTTGTCAAAAGTATTAACAATAGTAGATTATCATGGTCAAGGTTTGGTAAAATAGGCCCAAAGAATCACATATCCTATTCTAGTAGTTGATAATATTGGTTAACAAGGTTTGGAGTTTATTAAACATCATAAGGCACATCAGTCATAGATGCATTTTGTCAATGAAAAGCATCCATATATATAGTAAATGTTATATAAATATCAAGATCTTTAAGTTTTAACTTCAAATTCATGCTCAAACAACAAGCATTCTCAAACAAGGATTTCTATTCAAAGAGCCTCCACAATAATGTATGTCTATGAAAAACATAGTTTCAAAGGGAAAAATCATAATCAATATTCCAAAGCACATTTTAGAAAGGTCACTCCATAGTATTAGGGAATTCATTTTAGCACACCAGGTTATTATGATTTGGATGTGGAATAATATTATGATTTTGATGATGAATAATACTCAAATTCATACTACAACAACATTCAACTATAGCATAGCAACCACAATGCATGAGAGATTAACATTATTATTTTTGACATAGGCCATAGTGATAGTGAGTCTCCCCATGAGACTCATTTTAAGGGTATGGTTTCTACCCGTATACTTCCTTATCTCTCTTGCTCCTTGTACATAGGTTATTTTCATATGCTTGTACATACCTTATACTTAGAAAACATAAAAATAATATAATATGTCAAAATACAAAAACATTTAGATATTTAAAAAAATAAAAAAAATTATAGAATGTATGCATTCCTATGTTTATATTTTTACTACTTTCCAAATATTGCATGTTACTAGTTATCTTAGTATAGTTAGTTTTATCATACACATATTCTTCACTTATTCCTATTGAGTGCTTTTAGATTCCAAATAGGAATCCAATCCTCTACACTAATCTATATCAGCTATCATCTACCCATTAGGGGCATTTACACCAGTTTAGGTTTATATATTGATGCATCTTCCCACTCAGGGGCATCTCATACATAGTTTCTATAACTAGGTTCTATCTTACATACTATACATTCTAGTTACACATTGATTTGTCTTGATATTGATCTTGATTCTTATTGCTTAGATTTTTTTAACTATCACTAGTTAGACTCATTATATATGCACCCTACCATCTACATATATTTGTCCTACATAGTTATACATTCTCTCATTTCTAGTTCCTAGATTAGACTTCATTGTGTTTCCTCTACTTCTACCATTTAGAGGGCCTCTGAATATGCCATTTTTCATTGGCTTATATGACACCTCTCTATTTTATGCATTGGACATGTGCCCATTACCCTTGTGTGTGTTATTTCATGCTTCTATATGAAGACATTTTAACATGTTATTCTATGTGGATATATGCCAAATTTCTTATTATTTTCATATGTGGACATTTAAACATGTCCTTATATGTCTTCATTCTTAGATTTAGTGACATTTTCACATGTCCCTTGTACTATGTACTCTTTGCCTACTTTTTTCATGTTGCATGTGTTTGTATGTTTAGTTCCTTGAATGATTATACAATGTGACATTTGTATTTTCTTGTTACACACACATACCAAGTTTTGATGTCATGAGAGATCCCATGCATCTACCCTTCCTACATGAAAGCCTTGATAGACATCATGCCCCATCCCCTTAGGTAGTTACTCAAATTTACAATTATTATACATTGCTTAGATCTATCTTGACACCCTTGTGCAATTCTAGATTATAACATACATCTTACATTTCCTACTTATGCTCAAATACATTTACATTATAATTTTATGTTGTACATTAAATTTGAATATCATACACATGCTTTGGCTAACACATTTTATAGGGCAACTTCTTTAGAAGATAGTTATTACATAGATTTCATAACTACCCTCAAAAGAGGGGCATTTACAGGTGATTGTCATAGAGATCAGGGTCCTATTTTTCCTTTCACACATACATTTTAGAACACAAGCTTAGTTTCATATATCAAACTCAAGGTAGGACATAATAGAATAAAGACACAATAGTCAATACAAATCACACAAAAATTAGACCATGTAGTCATTATCACCCAAATTGGGACACTAGCACCATAGGGTGCTACTATCCACTACAAGGCACTATTGTCTAGTAGCCCCAACTTTAGGATAATATAGATCATTCAAAATAGTACACCAAGTATAGTACATATTTGCTTAGATACAATCACAAGTTTGGTAATTATGTTTAAATTTAGCTCAAATACATTCATTTTAGTTCAAATTCATACCAGTTTCTCAAATTTGGGTGAATTATACATGGATTGATCACTCATATATTTAGTTTAGTTATATATATTTAATTACTACATACTTAATTTAGATTCAATATACTCAGATACCATAGTGGGGGCATGTGCATGGCAAATTGTTTATATATACTCAGCTTTAGATAGGTTGATCAAATGGAATGACAAACTCCATGTCATTATATACATTTTAACAATTACTATCACATTCTATGTTGTCACTATATCCATGCCTTACTCCATTTGTAGTGGTTAGCATTCCCTAGTTGCCCAAATCTACCTAATATACCTGAGTGGTCGTGAAGATGAATACATAGTTAGATACTTTTAGCATTTTACATAGTACAATTATAGATGAATCTACATCATATAGGGGGAAATGATAGAGTCATGGCCTACTTGATTTTTTGAGACACCTACATAAGAAGGTTTGACACACTTATAGTCTTATCCAAACTATTTATAGAGATTAAGATCCACCAAGTAGGGGTGGGTAATGATGGAATCAAAACTGGATTGAGTTCTTGAGTAACCCATATGAGGATTGAGCAAACCATTAGCTCAGTTTAAATTATTCAATGATATGATCACTATTCACATTCACACATGTAGGTTTTCACCAGGTTTATACATTGGTTTGTATAGCCAATGAGGTGTATTCATTCCTTTCCTCTGTCTTTACTTAGCTTACTTAGTTATTTCATTTTAGCATAGTATTTTGCTTTTGATAATCTCTTAAGGACTTATATGTTTTATTGAAAGACATTATTTTGGATTTTTTTCCACATACGTAGACCCAAATTTCCATATTCAAACTCAACTACATGGGCTTCACTTCCAAAGTAAGTCTAGGTATGCTTCTTTTTCCGTTATACTAGTAATTTCACTTTGTTGCATTACTAGCATAAAGGGGGGGAAATGTAATCACCTAAAAGTGGTAATTAGATGTTAAGAGTGTCACTTGAGTTAACCTATCCTTAGGCTATCCATAAACATATCCTTGAGCATTAGACTTACATTTCCAATCATTCAGTAAACCATAATCACCTACATCCAATCATAACATTGTCCCAGAACTATCTTCCCAAATCCTAACCCAACTTTCTTAGTAGTCTACCAAAATTACATTGGCACCACATTTGGGACATTATAACCACATTATGCTAATGTCCCCAACTGGGTGCTACAATCCTTAAACCTATCTCTTCCCAACAAATACTTTTTTAAGTGTGTGCCCCTTCTAAAGTCATCCTAAGCTCATTTTCTTATCTATTGAAGAAACATAACCCTATAAAAACAAGTCTAATCCAACTCTATTCAGGACATGGAAAAGAGATGCAAAATCTATTCAAACCAAAGATAAATTTATGATAAATTCAAGGTATTTGATCCCTAGTTTTCCCTAATTTTTTTATACTACCATTTACAAAAACCCTAAGCCTAATTTTTAAGGATTTTAAATCTCAAGCACATTTAAGGAATCTAAGGCCACTCTCATTCTAACATTCACTTAGACATACATTAAACACTAGGTGAGAGAACTACATCAAGATTGATCATTATTTGGAGTATTGATATGTATGAAACTCTCTACATAGTGGGGTGTTGAGGATGTCAAGTCCATCTTACTAACACACAAAATTATTTAGTATGCCATACTCATAAGGAAATTAGAGTTTGTAAATCAAATCAATCTCTCTAGGTAAAATAAATGGCTACAAATTTCAGTTACGTAGGAATATAACATATAGACATAGACACAGGTGCTCCCCAAAAATAGGAATAGTCTCGTAAAGGGGACATTAACACCATATTGAGGACACTACACATGGATGGCACTACTATCCAAACTAAACACTATGATCTAGTGAATGGATGAATATCAAAATCTTATTGATGATACAAGCTACTTCCTAGATCTCAAGTTTTAGATCCTAGATCATCCATGATAATTAGTTTTTATCTAATTCTCTATTTATCCCTATTTATTGCTATTATTATAAATTTAAAAGAAGTCAAAAGTCATAACAATTAGGCACTTAATTATTGTAATTTATTTAACTTATTTAGGCATCTCATCCCCTTAACCAAACATAGGAATTACTTGTGTATAAACCTAAAAGGTTAAATCAAATATAAGTTATAATTTTCTCATTTTGCATACAAGTGACTAAAATACCATCTACCAAGTTAATAATTGTAAATATTGAAATATTTAATTAGGGTTTCAATATCAATTCCACATATTTGTAACATTAATTATCAACATAACCATGTTAATAGTTAGAAATGTGTGTGTGTGAGAGAGAGAGAGTGTGTGTGCACGCGCGCGCGCGTACACGCATGTGCATGTGTGTGTAATGATAGATGTTTTATGTTGGCATATGTATTTTCATTTATCATAGTACATACATATGTGCACCTAGATGCTACATATGTACTTTGGTATATATGTATATATACATATATGTATATTTATGATCTCAATTTTAAATTTCATGAATATAAACCATATTTTTCAAATAAACAATTATTTTTAAAGGGATTTAGCATATAAATAGTGGTTGCTAATTCATTTTACTATTGAAACCAAAAAATACATGAAAATTTGAGGGCATGCACTTAACCCAATAGTTGGGCTTGGGTGAATAAGAACATAGAGGATTATTATGTTCCTTGCATAATATGGATTCTCTTTTATATATTTTTTATAATTAGAAAATTCCCATTCTCTTTATTTTTGGAAATGGGTGACACCTATTTTTAATAACTTATCCATGTTTTTTAGAATTGGTATCTACCCTATCATGCAAAAAAAATTGATTAAACACAAATAAAAACCAATTAAAACATAATAATTTTATTTTAAGTTAGTAACACTTAATTGTTAACTAATAGCTCATAATCATCCAAATACACAACAATAAGAATGACAAAAGAATATTTAATGGATAATTTTTTTTTATTGACCATGAAGATACATGCAAATGTAATAAACAAATTTAGAAGAGGGAAAGTGATTTATCTATTCACTACCCTTTGATAATTGAGTTTCAAAATTCTTGGTGAAATATAAAGGTCTTAACTCGATTAAATTTTCCTTTTCCTTTCTTTGAAAAATTAATATTACACTAAGTTTATTTACAAGGCAATAGTCCTACAACAATTATTCCTTCAATGATATATAATGAGGCTTATGAACACAATTTCCCATAAATGTTCTTTAATATTAATATATTAAATAATTCCCTCATGAATTTTTACCTAATTCAAGGAAGAGAGACATGACCACCCTAACTCAACCTAAGATCTATGACTCAATGCTCCTACATATTGGGAAGCCTACATATCCACTCCTTGGAATCAAGGTCAGATGTAGTTCTCCTTTAATATGAATGAAGTATCTCCTACATGTGACATCATCTCAAAAAAAATTGGCTATTTAAGCCAATATGAGTTACAAGACTAGCATGACTCTAATACTATTCTAAAATTTATATGAGTATAAACTAGGACATTATATGTCTATGGTACAATAATTTAGTTCAACATTTTAACTCATCAGGCAATGTGAGAGAGAGTGAGGTATTGGGTACTTTAATATTCAAATTCAATTTTTTGATCATAATAATACCATATCATGTAAAAATATTCTAATTTTCTTATAATAACAAAATAATTCATTACTTTCATTCTTCAAATCATTATATTTTTATGATGTTCCACAAAAATAAATCTCACAACAAAATCAATAAATTATAATGACTAAAAATATCCATTATAGTTATTGTGTATTTACACATTGTGATACTCATGGTTATAACCACATAATATTGGGTTCACATAACCATACATAATATTCGGTTTACATACACATTCATTGTTATAATAAGCATACAGGATCTAATGAATCTAATAGAAAGCATAAACAAAAGATAAAATAGTAATAGTAATAAACAATAATTGTATATCCGAGACAATAACTAAAATGAATAAATAACTCAAATATGATGAACTAATCTAATAATTTAGTATTGATATGATATAGAATACACAAATAGCCATTGCTCATATAAATCAAGGTGTGCAAGATAAATGTTAGGGAACTCACACAACATGTGTAGTTCAACTGATATCTGACTACATGAATAGTGGAGTTCAACTCCACAATAACAAGACAGGTGTCAAACTTGTGTAAATGATCAACACAAATTTAATAATTGTTAAACAATCGTATCTAATCTTACCCTGAATAGTGGAGTACAACTCCATGGTAACAAGATAGGTGTCCAAGTTTACTACTAGCTAAGAAAGCTTATCTTATCTGGTAAAAATTATTAATCAATATAATAAGCTAATTATAATAAGTAATTAGTGTACCAATCTAAATAATAAATACAAGTAAATTCAATAAAGAAAATAAATGCACCAACACCCCCCATAAGTGAAGCTTAGGTAGGGCTATACAGATAAGAATCCTAACAATGTGTAGCCATATTATGTACTTTATACAAATAGATGAGGAAAGGAGAAAACCCAAAGGAAAAAACTCCTCAAAATAAAGGTCTAGGAGACCCCCCCTAAATAACTAATGTCCTACACCCCCAAAAGAGATCACAAGTGAAGATACTTACTCTTAGTGAAAGGTTTAGTAAAAATATCTATAATATGCTCCTTTGTAGGACAATATTGAATATCAATGATCTCTACCTAAATCAGATCCCTGATAAAGTGCATATAGATCTCTATGTGTTTGGTTCTTTGATGATGAACCAAATTATTTAAAATATAGATAGTGCTTTGGTTGTCATAGTAGATGACTAATAGATTTTAAAAAATGGAATTCTAAGCTCAGTGAGAATATTTTGAAGCCAAATAGACTTAGTAGTGGTATTGATAGTACCACAATACTTAGCCTCTATGTAGATGAAATAGAAATAGCTTGTTACTTCTTGCTCTACCAACAAATGGGGCCAGATCTAAATTGAAAGCTATAACCAAAAGTGGACTTACAATCATCATAATCACCAGCCCAATCAGAATTTATGTATCCCACCAAGTTTGAACCTATACCTATTATATCGTGAATCTTGTATCTGATAGTGCCCTAAATTTAGCTCAAATGTGCTTGTAAGTTCTCTAAAGAAGTTCATGTGGTATATTTATAAAGTTTGAAACCATGCGAATTGCATATGAAATGTTGGGCTATGTATCAGTCAGATAGATGAGGTTGCCTACAAGTTGGTGATATAATGTGGCATCAACTAAGAGAGTGGAACAATGAACCTCAAGTCTAACTCTAGATAAAAAAGAGTCAGTGTAGGTCTACAATCAACCATGTGAAACTAAGCAACAAGTCAATGGCATACTTGGGTTATGAAAGTGTAATCCTAAAAGAAGATTTTGTTATTTGAATCCTAAGAAAATAGTGCAATAGGCCCATGTCTATCATAAAAAACTTATCATGAAGTGAAATCTTAACACTATTGATGATGGATGTTGTTCTCCCTGTAATAATGAGATCATAAACATAAAGCACCAAGTATAATAGTGAATCCTCCTACCATATAATGTAGATATTTAGATCTAAGTGACATCTCAAGAACCCAACTGAGAGAAGAAATGTGTCCATCTTAGACTACCAAGCCATGGGGGCTTGTTTAAGACCATAAAGAGACTTTTATAAGTAGCACAATAATGAAGAATCTTAAATGAACCCATGTGGTTACTCCATATATATCTCCTCATGAAGATCCCCATGAAGAAATGTGTTCTTCACATCCATCTGATGTATAGACAAACCATGAGTTACACCAATAGTTAGTATCAATCTATTAGAATTCATCTTACTAATAGGCACAAAGGTTTTTGTATAGTCAATGCCTTCCACTTAAGAAAAACCTTTGGCTACTATGCATTCTTTATAATTATCAATATTTCCATCTACTACAAACTTAGTGTGATATATCCACCTACATCATACTAATTTTCTTCCCTTAGGAAGAGGAACAAGATCCCAAGTGTTTTTCCTAATCAATGAGTCATACTCTTCTTCCATCATTGAATCCCACTCAACAATCCCTATGGCTTCTTAAAAATACTATGGATCAAAATTTGTGGCAATGTAGGAATGTATAAGATCATGTTGTGATCATGTTTTTCTATTTAAGGGATCCCCAACAAGAGGGTCTACATCCTCCAAAGTTTATCTAGCCCATAAAGGCATCAATGGGAAAGAAACTAGAGGAAGAGGAGGAACTAGAATCTAACCTGTTAAACCTAGTTGGGGAGGTATTCCTCATCATACCTATGATTAAATGAAGTAGGAGTATCATCATCATTGCTATCTAATTCTTCTAAGGAAGAAGAATGATAAATGTTAGAAGATAAAACTAAAGGACTTTCTTCAAATTAAACACTTTTCACTATAATAAGCTCATGTGAATTTGGATCAATGAGCTCATATCCCTTAACACCATTAGGATATCACACAAATATGCAAGTCTAGCTTTGTTGTTATAAAGCACGGTGCTTTTTTAAAGGTATGTGAGCCCATGCTAGATTGTTGAAAACTCTAAAATGATATACTTTTGGCTTCTTATTGCACTAAGATTCAATAGGTTTTATCCCCTTTAAATCTTTGTGAGGAACTCTATTACACACACACACACACACACACACACACACACACATGCAACATAATTAATCACTTCTACCCAATACTCAGGTACTAGATATTTTGCATGAATCATACAACTTGCCATCTCTTTTAAGAATCTATTATTCCTCTCTACTACACCATTTTGTTGAGGTGTGTATGCAATTGAATGTTGAAGATCAATTCCTTCAAGAGCACAAAAATTTTCAAACTTTTTGTTCATGTATTCCTTCCCATTATCGGTGTGGATGATCTTGACATACTTCCAAGATTATTTCTCTTTTAAAGCTTTGAATTATAAAAATCTATCAAATACTTCACTCTTGAGTTTCAAAAAATAAACCCAAGTATATCTATAATAGTCATCAATAAATTTGAAAACATAATGGGTTTTAATAAAAGACAAAGTAGTAATGGATCTGCTAAATAACTATGAATAAGTTTGAAGACTTGTGTAGCCCTCCAATCCTTCCCTTTATCAAAATTATCCTCTAGATGTTTGCCTAAGGAAAAACCATGACATATACCCCATGAAAACTTAATCTATGGAAGTTTTTTAACCATTTCCTATTGACTAAGCTATTGTAAATAGTGGTAGTTTAGATGACCAAACCACTCATGCCATAGCTTTCTCACTGAATCAGTGTGTGAGAGCAAAGATGTAGAGGAAGATTGAATCACAAAATTGGAGAATGAATAAAGCTGAGTATGATTATCAAAATTTCCCACTACAACTAAGGCACTATCCTCCAATTATCTGATTGATACAAAATCAGATGTGAACTCAACTTTCCTACCAATATCAAAGTGAGTGATTTGGTAGTCAGAGAGAAAGTTGATAATTCTGGCACATAGAAGACATCCTCAAATACACCACTATCAATATCAACTATACCTTTTCCTATGACATCTACCTTAGAATCATCACCTTTGAGAATATAAGGCAAGGAACTTGGTTCTAATCCATGAAATTGATCTTGATTATAACCCATATGGTGCAAAACACCTGACTCAAATACCCATGACTTGGAAGAATTTTCTAGTGCAACTAGTGTCATATCTTTCCCTTTATTTAAATTTGAAAGAGTGGAAAAAACCTTTGAAGAGTATTGATTGATGTTATTATTCTTGAAAAGACCCTTAAGGTCATTAATCTCTTTCTTCTAGCAATCTTGTTCACTATGAAACCCATTTTTGCAATAAGGGAAAGGAGTGTCAGTATATTTTTTTAAATCCCCTTTCTTATTAGTGGATTTATAATCTCCTTGTGAGGAAGATTATTTCCCTTTATTCTTATCTTTTTATGACTTATTCTGATTATTTTACTTCTTTTTATTTGAACTTGTATTTGATACTAATGTTAAAACTTACTTATGTTAAGGTTGAAATGTAATTAGAGTTTGAGATTTGGATGACTTGATTAGACCCATATCTATTAGGTTTTATTCGTTAGCCACTAGAATCTTAGAGAATACCTCAAAGGTGGGCATTTGATATGATGTGCCCAATGTGAGCCTATAAGTCTGAAAGCTAGAGACAAAGGATGAATATTCAAGACCTAAAGTGTACAAGGTATTGAAAATCAATTAAATATCCTTTTTATCAATTTTACATTCAAAAAGTTGTGCTCTAAGATATATGACTTTAGTGATGTAGTCTTGTATTGTAGTATAACTTTTAGGATCCAAACCAAAGAGTTCATTGTCAATTTAGTAACGATGAACCTCATCTATTTTGTCAAACAATGATTCCAATTTATCCCAAGCATATTTTTGATTTGTATATTTATCAAGATGAAAATTCAAATCTAAAGACATGTAAGATCGAATACTCCAATAACCTTAGTAGTTTTAAAGAGAAACTATTGTAACTCTTTTGTATCAATAGGTTGAGAAAAAAGAGTTATTATGTAAGGCGTATATCCTATCATCATTAATGAATTCCAAGCATTTTATTTCCATATGTTATAGTTGTATGTTGATAATAGAGAGAACTTAGGATTCCCCATGATGCAATTGAAAATAAACCATCGTAAAGAAAAAATCAAAGTATAAAACACACCATAAACCCCCCTAAATTACTTAGTTTTATCCCATCCAGCAAGTATTTATTGGTAATCTATAATTGAATGAAGTTATAAAGATGGATTATAATTTTTCCAAATGACAAAAAACTTAGTTAGGTCCTCTAGACTAAAATTACAGAAAACATATGCACTTTATTACAAAAATTTACGCACCAATGCATTGTGCTCAAAAAAATATTAAATTTCAAAAAAAGGGGACCTCAATATGATGTCATTTATGAAGTTATGAGCCTCTAAATTTGATAAAATGAGGATAAGTAAGAGATGATGTTGAAAAACTTAAATTATATAAAAATTTGGATAAATTTGAAAAAAACTAAAAGTATAGAAGTGAAGATCATGAAATGTTAAGATATTTAAAAAAATCACTCAAAAGTACCTCCTACTATTCAAATGGTGGGCTCCTAAAGTTTCCATATCAATTATACCTATTGATCATTAAAGATTTTTGACATGGTGATCCAATTTTTATTTTTATTTTACCCTGCATAGCTGTACGATCGTACCTAGGAGCAAAAAAAAATTGCCTTCTGGGTGATTGTATCCAAATTGGACAAATTTTATATAGATCTATAGGTTTTGATGCCTTCCAAATGTAACCATGAGGTCTATTTTGCTCATAAAAAATTTTATTTTTAGGTACCCACTATATTTGTGTGTGGTGCTTCTAGATTAAACCCTTGCTAATTTCACCTCCTATGCCCAATCTAGATAACATTTTAGACAATTTTAGGTATCTTAGGCACTCTAAACTCATTGGTAAGCTCAAAAATTATCCACAAAGATCTAATGTGTGCCTGTATACAAAATACAAAAACCAATCCTATATCTAGATATTTTTCTTTTGAAATTTATCAATTTGCATATTTAAGATAGTTCTGGTACCATGTTAGAATTATCATATAGGATCTAATGAATCTAATAGAAATCATAAACAAGAGATAAAATAGTAATAGTAATAAATAATAACTATATATCTAAGACAATAACTAAAATGAATAAATAACTCAAATATGATGAATTACTCTAATAATTCAATAGTGATCTGATATAGAATACATAAATAGCCATTGCTTATATAGAGCAATGTGTGTAAGATAAAGATCAGGGAACTCACACAACATATGTAGTTCAACTGATATCTAAATACATGAATAGTGGAGTGCAACTTCACAATAACAAGATAGGTGTCAAATTTGTGTAAATGATTAACACAAGTTGACTACTAGTTAAGCAGTCTTATCCTATCTTGCCCTGAATAGTGGAGTGCAACTCCATAGTAACAAGATAGGAGTCCAAGTTGACTACTAGCTAAGTAAGCTTATCTTATCTAGTGAAAATTATTAATCAACATAATAAACTAATTACAATAAATGATTAGTGTACCAATCTAAATAATAAATACAAGTAAATTCAATAAAGCAAATAAATGCACCAACATTCATATTGTTCTACAAGCTATGGAACCTCATAATTACATAACCTAGTGTTTATTAGATCTTACTATATTAAGTATAGGATGAAAATGATATAGTTTTTAGTAGAACATACTAACATAAGGTTTTCACATAAGCATTAAGATTAATTAGAACTGATTCATCATAGCACTTAACTTCGTCATAGTAATTTACTAGAAAACCATAATTATAGTTTTTATATAAGGCCCTATACTTTACCACCTAAGATATGGTCCACCCAAATTAGTCTTAAAGGTTTTAATATTATATCAACTCATAAGAGAGAGAGAAAATAAAGCTAAAAATATTTATCATAGTGAATTGTGTTGTGCCATTAGGACATTATAAGCCAGTTAGAGTATAGGCACTGATATTTGATCATGTAATTAATAAATTTGTATATACATATTAAGATAATGTAATCATATTAATGTCTTCCTTATTATATTTGAATGAATTTATACATTGTGATACTCATAGTTATAACCACATAATATTGAGTTCACATAACCATACATAATATTGGTTTTACATACCCATTCATATTGTTATACAATCTATAGGACCTCATAATTACATAACCTAGTGTTTAGAATATCTTATAGTATTAAGTCTAGGATGAAAGTGATATAGGTTTTAGAAGAACATACCAACATAAGGTTTTCACATGAGCATTAAGATTAATTAGAAATCATTCTTCATAGCACTTAACTTTATCATAGTAATTTACTAGAAAACCAAACTATATTTTTTATATAAGGCCCTATACTTTACCACCTAAGATATGGGACACCCAAATTAGTCTCAAAGGTATCTTAATGTTATATCAACTCATAAGAGAGAAAATAAAAAGATCACATGTAAGCTTCAAAATGTTTATATGTGAGAAGACCAAGACTTATTAGAGGTGCAATGTCAGTATTATGATTAGTGACATCCCTAATAGACAAGGATTCAACTTTTGGTCTTTCCTACATTGTAAATACACTACATCAATTGTTCCCTTCAACAACAATACACATATAAAGTGATAAGTGTATATTAACATGAGGATGGGAAATTTTAATTCCAAGTATAATATATTTAATATAGAGTGGTGAGGTGTTAATGCTATATAAACTCATAAGAGAGAGAAAATAAAGTTACAAATATCTATCACAATGAATTGTGTTGTGCCACTAGGACATTCTAAGTCAATCAAAGTATAGGTGCTGATATTTGATCATGTAATTAATAAATTTTTATATAAATATTAAGATAATGTAATCATATTAATGTCTTCCTTATTCTATTTGAATTAATTTATAAAAATAAATCATAACTTAATGTTTATGTTTTATGTTTAATATACTTTATCTCTTGTTAGTTATTAATTTAAATTTACTTTTATTCTAATCCTATTAAACTATTATGGTTATATATATATGTGTGTATGTGTATGGGTATGTGTGTACACACACACCCACACACACAAAACACACACACACACACACACACACACACACACACACACACACACACACACACACACACACACACACACACACACACACACACACACACACACACACACACACACACACACACACACACACACACACACACAGACACAACCATATATATAACCATAATAGGTTAATAGGATTAGAAGAAAAGTACATTTCAATTAAGAAATAAAAAGAGATAAAGTACACACACACACACACAAACAAACAACCACAATAGGTTAATATGATTAGAAGAAAAGTAAATTTCAATTAAAAACTAACAAGAGATATTGAACATAAAACATAAACATTAAGTTATGATTTCTTTTTTATAAATTCATTAAAATAAAATAAGGAAGACATTAATATGATTACATTATCTTAAAATGTATATATAAATCTATTAATTACACAATCAAATATCAATGACTATACTTTAATTGACTTAGAATGTCCTAGTGACACAACACAATTCACTATGATAGATATTTGTTTTTTAAGAACATTAGATATATGGTTTAAAAAATGTGAATATGGCTTGGAATGTGTGTTAAGAAATATATATTTTTGTCAATCTATAAATTATTTTTTTGATTCTTGGGATTAAACCTACCCCTCATGGAATGAAAGGAATGGGTTTTTTTTATTATTATAATTTTATTTCTTTTGACTTTTACAAATATGAAAAATTGGATGTAGATCTCTAATTTCACAAATGTAGATATTTCATAGCCCATACCAAGTAGAGCTTTTAGGAAAGCCATCTTGATTCACACTAGAATTTTTCAACATGATTAAACCTTGGATTTTTTTTTTCATCATCACTTACAGGTGAGGTTTTTAATAACACACTAATGCTATAAGCTAAATGGTTTTTGAAAATGTGAATATGGCTTGGAATGTTTGTTAAAAAAAAAATTATCAATCTATGAATTATTATGTTACTTCTTAGGATTAAATCTACCCTCATGGACTAAAAGGAATGGGTCTTTTTTAGTATTATAGGTTTATTTATTTTGACTTATATATAAATGGTAATCTGGGTGCAAGTCATAGGCTTTGAAAATGCAAATATTTTGTAGACTAAATTAAGCAAATCTTTTAATAGAGCCATCACTATTTTCACTAGTATTTTTCAGCATGATTAATCCTTGGATTGTTTATAGCCATACCTAATTACAAGTGAGGTTTTTTATACCTCACTAAGGATATGAGCCAAATGGTTTAAAAATTATGTATATGGCTTGGAATGTTTGTAAAAAAATAAAGAATTTTTTCAATCTATGAATTATTATTTTTATTCTTGGGATTAAATCTACCCCTCACAAATCAAAAGGAATGGGTTTTTTTAGTATTATAGATTTATTTATTTTAAATTCTGCAAAATGGTGAAATCTCAAGATTTAAAATTTTGTTAAAAAATAAATAATTTTATCATTATATGAATCATATATGAATTCTTACATTATAGTTTAATTCAGTGTAGTTGAATTGTGAATCATTCAAAATGATTAATTTTGGCTTATAAAAATTACTGGCCATTTAAAGTTAACTTATGTAATAGATGTCATGAATAATAATGCAACAACAATCATTTACATGAATTAAATTCATAAAAATAAGTATTTTATTTATATTTATGAATCACATTCATAAAAATATAATGTTGTCATTTAATATGACATTTTGAGCATGAATGAGCCCATACCTACACTCCATCACCTCAAACTTTGGTGAGGGTGATAAACCCATGTTTCAATTCACTATAAGGAAGTTATGCCAATGTGAATCATATAAACATGTTTATTATAATTATATAACAATACTTAATAATTTAATTGGAAAAATCATAGGATAATATTATTTATATAAAATATGTTGGGTGTGAATCCAATATTCATAATCACTATTCATGGACACTATTCATAGTTATTATTCATGATCATTATTCATCATGACATGGCATGTGGGTGATGTGGCATTTGATACGTAGGTGTTATATAGTGGTGTGCTTTATAGGTGATGTGGCATGTAGGTGATTTGGAATGATAATGATGTGGTAGGAAGGTGATGTGGCATAGGCTAATGAAGGGTCTCAATTATGATCAAGATGATATTATAAGTGTGGGGCATAGCACTCCACTAGAGGACATGGGTTTTATATTTGGTGAGTCACATGGGTTTTTCATGTGGTGTAAAATATAAGAGGTCATGTATGGGTTTAACTTATAAATGGAACCATGATTCACATGTGTGGAAAAGTCAAAAGGTGATTACAACACCTTTTGGACTTGTGTGTGCACATGGATGAAGAAGACGATATGATCATTATTAGTGATTGGTGTCAAATGTGTGAGAGGAGTGAAATTTTAGTATTCATATGGGGTGGCTTGGATATTTTCTAAATTATATCATCTACTTTTTTGACCCTTCAAGATGAAGACAAGAAGAACACTATTGGTGTTTGGACTCACTTGTGGAAGTGGGGCATAAGTTTTGGATCCATGTGGAGGTGGCACATGATCTTGTATAAATGTGGATCTAATTTTGTGGAATTTTTCACATGAAAAAAAAAACCACTAAGGATAATTATTCACCCACTCATGTGTGGTGCATTTTTAGGGCCACTATGTTTTTTCTCTCTCTCTCTCTTCTCTTCCATTATGAAATTCTATAAATCATTTTGTACTCCTTTGTATTAGTTATCCTTCCCTTTAGGGGATCACTCTTGGATCATGTTAGGAGGTTGGATCTTGTGATGCTTGGAATATTAGATCAGATAGATGTTTGGGTTATGAGCATCATGCATGCTTAGAGGTTAGATCCTGGAAGGCTTTGTTGTTAACTTGGCTCACCTAGATGGTTTTATGTAAGCATGGAGATCCTTGATTTTAGAGTGTTAAATCTTGGAAGTATATGTTAGCTTGGCTCACTTGGTTGGATATTTGAGCTTCGAGGGTTGTTAACTTGGTTCATGGAGTTTAAGATTGATGCTTGTATCTCACCTTGTATGTTATGGTTGTTAGTATTATGTAAGATTTACATGTTGCATCTTAGAGGTTAGAGCTTGAAAGGTTTGGTTGTAAGCTTGGCTCACATGAGTGATTGGTTTTTATCACTAAAAAGAGTTACTGAGAGGATGTTTTTGTAAGAGAGGATTTACTAATGTAATATGCCATTGCCCTATGGATTTTCCATTATTATTTTTACAGGGTTTATAAATATATTTGTAGTCATATAAAATGTGAAAATAGGTAACTTGAGTGTGGCTAATGACACATAACCCATAAGTCCTTCTTTCTTGATCTCAATACCCTCATAGGCATCATTTTAATTGATTTCCAATCATCTATATCCTTCCAAACTTGATCCTAGCTGAGTTAGACTCCTCTTTCCATGATAGATTAATCCTACCAGGTCTTATCTGCTTAGGACAATAGCACCAAACTAGGACTATAGCATCGATGCCACTCATGTCTGATTTTAGCATTGTTTTCCAAGTCCATTTCTATCCCAAATGGTAAATACCACTCCTATCTACTTTTTACATTATTTTCCAAGTCCATTTTTGGCCCTAATAGTCAATTTATTCTAGTTCCCCATCCTTATCCTTATCAACCTAATGTGAGTACATTCAACCCATGACAAATAGATCCCTATAAAATCTCAATCAGAGATAATTTGGAAAGGGGTTGGAAAATATCACTAAGTAAGCAAGAATACAATAAAGACTATTCAAACAATCTTCCCTATTCTTTGCATATAGCTATCCAATACACTTACAAGCTCATTCAAATTCTTACACCATCCCCTACCCACCTCAATCATATCTAGTTTTAGAATTTATCGCATTATCATATCATAATTTCACTAAGTACTCTCAAAAAGAGAACTGCATATGGCTTGATCCCTCTTCAGAGTATTGGTATGTAGGCAGTGTGATCATACACAAGGTGTGAAGCATGTCTAGTACATCTTACACACACTAACCCTCCCTCTTTTCTCAAAGTCCTATTCAAGATTATTGAAAGCCTAGGATTGAATATAAATCATCTCTACAAGGAGATCTGTTGAGAGTTAAGCTTCAAAATTATATATGTAGTGTCATACATGAGTTGTGAATAGAAACCAAAAAGCTTAGACCTCTATGAATAGTTTGGACAATAACAGTAGGAATAGGATTATAACATCAAACCCTAAAGTGTCTTATTTTTTATGCTTCTATCCTTTCACCAAATGAAATCTAGATCTAGGTTTTTAATACTGTCCCAGTCCTACACAGTCAATATTATCCTTCATCTTAGTCAAATCAGCCTAGTTCTATGCTAAATTATATTTCTCTCTATTCACTTGCTATTTTTAGAAAGTCTAAACAATAATCTAAATTAAAAAATTAGTAATTTAATTATGGATTAATTATTAACTAATTTACTTTACTCAAAATTTTAGCTAAATTAGGAATAATACCCCAATATTCCTAAAATTGTTAAATCATTTGGTAAACTTGACTTACTTCATTTGTGCATACAAACCCTAGAAACCCTGGGGTAAATTTACTAATAATTTTTAATATATTCTTCTAATTTTTTACCTAAATAATCAAACCAAAAATTTGCATTAAATTTTAAAGTTTCATAGTAATTTTAAATTAATTTTCTCTCAAACCCTAGTTGCCCATACTAGGTCCCAGTAATTTTCCAAGGCTTTACTAGCATATTTAAATCATAAAATCCATTTAGATTTCAAAAATAAATAGTAATTCTCAAAAATATTTTATTTTTAAAAACCCTAGTTGCATCTACTAGAGCTCATTAAATCATTAATTTTCCAATAATTTTTTGATTTTTTACTTACATATTTAATTTAGAAACCCACTTGCAATTTCAAATTTTCATAGTAATTTGTCAAAATATCATATTTCAAACCCTAGTTGCATACACTAGGTCCCATTTCATCTTGAGATATCACCTTACATCTAAACTCAGATTGCACATCAAAAACAAAATTGGGTTTCACTTATTTACAATTATTTATTGCATTTCTTGCACAAAATAAGGAAACCATTATTGGTCCTATCAGTACATGAATGATAAAGTTTATCATATGTTAATTCAAAGCTTCATTATTTGTAGTGCATGCTTAATTCTCATAATTACAGATGATATTACAAAATTTATTACTCAAATTGAGATTTCAATATTTATTTTGCATACTCTTTCTCTCTCATGAGGAATAATGTCCATCTATATTTTGCTAAACATGTTAGAAATATTATGTCACAAGTCAAATATTTTTATGCATTCATGCACAATTTCATACTCTCTACCATTTGATCTCTATCTCTCATATGGAAAAAATTTCAAGTTTATCTTGCTACACATATTAGATATATCATAGCACATGTCAAAGTTATTTATGCATTAATGCACACTTCCATACACTCTATCCCTTGTTTGTTATCTCTCATGTGGAATGTTCTCTATAATCATATTTTTATACAACTTATAACTCCACTTAATTTCATTTTAATCCATATACATGGTTTCTACCTAGATGTATATGCCTCTTTAGCTACTCTTGTTTCAATGTCATATTTCATGCAGAGGAAAGAAATCCCTTCTTCTCCTCTCCCTCAAGAGGGTGATAGCTACTTTCCCTCTAACTAGGTTCATGTTAACACCCCTCAAAAAGGTGAGGCATCCTATACTATTGTTCTTAATGCATACATTTAGCCTATATCTTCTTCAAACCATCTTCAACATATGTGCTTACATGTTCAATCAAAAGCAACTAGGGTGCACTTGTGAGAATATAAGGGATCAAATCACTAGTTTGAGAAAGTTAATTTCAGATTTACAAACATAGAATCAACTATTACATAAAAATATCACAACATTGGAAAATCATATCATAATTCAAAAGCCTCCAAGGTATCCTAGTGTCAATCATGTATATTCACCTTCATCTAGTCAATTGGTTGCAAGCAATGTTACATATCAAAACCATAAATCACAACAAAGTAACTCTACAACTAGTGATTTTAAAAAGTATTCAAAGATAAAATAAGATTTCAAGTAAGGTACTAAGGGAAATAATTAAATATAATTTGATCAAACTACCTCATATACATCTAGTGTGAAGATATAGATATTATTGTGCATATCATAGAATGCATGGGCATCACAAAGATTCATGTTGGGCATTGAAAATACATATGCAATAGATAATTGATAATGAGAACCTTATACAAGGTAAATTATTCAAGCAATCCATAGTGACATAAGAACACATTCACAAAGGGTCAAATTCAGAAATAGTACAAAACTAGTTACCAAAGCACAACTCAAAATGATAAAAGGATCAAAACACAAAATTAGATCAACAAATAATACCACAAGCACATGGAAAGCATAAATTTGATGCAAATATACCTCTCCAAAATGAGGCTCAACTTTTAAATTAATATGGATTCAGTCAAAAATATCTACAATAGTTTGATTATCAAGGTCAAAGGTTAGGCAAGCTTGTTCAAGGCATCACTACTCCTATTCTAATAGTTGATAATGTTTATCACCAAGGTTTTGGATTTATTAAACATCTAAATGCAAATCATTCATAGACATAATTTATCAAAAGAAAAGATCTAGATACAACAAAAGTCAACACAAGCATTCCATTAGTTCAAAATCAAGATGACAATGATGAGTGGAACAATATAAGTTATTATGATTCCCAAGATACCTAACATGAATTCAAATATTCAGAATCATATTCATAGCCATTCCCTCATGCTTCACAATCATGCATGATTCCTTTATTTAATACTAGACACCATGATATGGAATCTCCCATGAGACTCATCAGTTAGTATCATCTCTTCCTAGTATTACCTATACATAGTTTCTTATGATTAATTATACATAGTCCTTTTCTATTTCTTATATATAGTCTTCTATTGCTTGATTGTATATAGCTCAAAAATTTGAAACATTTTGATTATATGCATTATCCATGTTTTATATTTCTACTACTATTCTATAATTATATTTTTTATTTTATACTTATTGTTTGTCACTTTATCTACATTACCATGCTTCACTTCATCTTCTTTGAGTGTGTGCAGTGACATCTAGCTCCTTGATTACTTCACTCTACCCATTGAGGGGGCATCCTACTTCTACATTTGAGACACACATCGATATATTTACCCACCAGGGGTACCTTCTACATGACTACACCATCCAAGTTATGTCATTCCTACACCACACACTCTAGTTATCATGATGATGTTCATTATTTACCAACTTACATAGATTATCTTATCAATACTCACTAGTATATAGCACTTGTGTATTTCCTAGTATATACCTATTCTTGTACTAACATGTCTTGCATACTTTCACATTTTTAATTTGATTAATTATATGTGATTGTATTCCTAATTATTACATGCTTTATTTTCTTTCTTTACGTATCTAGATTATTTGCATTTCTCATTTCATGTTTATCTACTGTATGTACCTTAAGACATTTTCCAATGTCCTTTGATTCTATTCATATGTGTGTCTTAGGAAATTTACCAATGTCCTTTGCCTATACTCCTCTATGTGATTATGGCTTCCATACCAATTTTTCTTGTTTCAATTATATGTGTATATGGCATTTGAACATGCCTTGTATGATTGCTTTCTAGTTTACATGACATGTGCACATGTCTCTTGTTTTATTGGCCCCTTGGCCACCCTTTTATGCTTCTTACTTCTTAGTTTTTGTGCTTGTTGCTTGTTTTCCTCCCATTTTTTGCAATTCCATGATTCACATCATGCATTTATCTTGCTTTATTAGATGCCATGATGGACATCATGTTCTATCCCTCCAAATAAAAACTAATAACTAATTAGACTTTCATTTCTATTTTATTACATTACACATTTTATTACATTATTATATCCATCTAGGCATACCCCTATTTATCTAACAATCTCTCAATACAAATCATGTTATATGTTGAGATATCTTGTTGATTATCATTACTATATCAAGTGTCTTTTTAGAATAACACACTTATAAGGCTCTTTATTCTAAGGGTAGTTATTACAGGGTCTTCATTCCTACCCTCAAAAGAAGGGGAAACAAGTAAGGGTTTTGTCTCAGAGATGAGATCTCCTAATAGTTGAAATAGTAATTTCTAAAATAGCTAAAACAACAACTAGACATCAAACTAGTCATAATAGACTAGGTAGATAGTCAAGAATCCAAAACAATTACCAAATTTGACCCTAGAAAATAGTTCCCAACTTGGATAATAGTGTCTCTACCACTAGTGTCCACTTTTAGTGCTCTTATCTAAATGGTATAAAAACTAGACTTACCAAAAGTAGGCAAAAAATTAAGTTCAACTATAGTTTTTGCACATTCAGACCAGTTCAAATTAGTAGTTTTTAATACACTTTTACTTAGAGAATCTAGATATAGGGGGCATGATTCATGGAATGATGGTTCTCACTTCTAGATTAAGATATGGTAGTTGATATAACTTTCAGATCAGAATCCATGTTTCAAACACTAGTGATTGGGGGTGATGTGTGTGGTATATTTTTTTTTCTTTTTTTTTTGAGTTTATTATTACCTAGGCATTCTTTGTAGTTGTGTCCCTTATTCCATTTGTAAAAGGTTGGCATCATTTTGGATTGGATTTCATACAAGCCTAACTTCGACATTTCCTAAGTTCTCTAGTTCCCAAGTGACTTTCATACAAGCCTAGTACACCATTTTAGAGTGGCTTTCATACAAGCCTAATATCCATCTTTCAGAGTAACCAAGAGTGGCCTAGTTTATATCATATATTTGGCTTTCCATGCCAACATTGTTAGATCATAGTACATTCATGGGATTTAAGAGCTATCTCACATGACATACATTTCATACCGGTATTAGTTCATAGCTTCACTTTACTAGGCAATGCTAGATCCAAAAGACTATCTAGCCTTTGTATTCTTGAGCTACATATTCAGAGGGATTAGACATATAGTCCAAACATTGATCAACACATGCATGACCACCAAGCTTCACTTAGTGGGAAATGATGGACCTAAAGGGCTATCTTTTGTATTCTTTAGCCACTCTTGGGGAATTGATCACTCAACTCCATTCATGATATTACTCTTAGTATAACACCATCCAACATTACTTAATATAATCTAGCATAACTCAACATCATAATAGGTTTTTTATTATTTTGCATACTTGGTGAGGTGTATTCATTCTTTTCTCTTCCTCTCTCTCTTACCCAACATTGTATGTTCTTATTTTAGATATAGCATATCTAGTAAGAACTAGTCTACTCTTTGTTTTTATTAAATATTCATAATTCAAAATGTGCTCTCTTTATGCACACGTAGCATCACACAAATTCATGAGGTTCACCCTTACAATTAAGTTCAGGTATGCTTTCTATTTTTTCTTTTATCCTAGTATTTTTATTTACTACATCACTAGAATAAAAGAGGGGAATATAGTCATATAAAATGTAAAAATTGGTAACTTGAGTGTGGCTAATGATACCTAACCCATAGGTCCCTCTTGCTTTCTCTCATAACCCTCATAGGCATCATTTTTAATGATTCTTAGTCATCTATAGACTTACAAAATTGATCCCAACTAAGCCAAACTCCTTCTTCCATGATAGATCAATCCCCTTAGGTCCTGTCTACTCAAGACAATAGTGCCACACTAAGACTATAGTGTCAATACCACTCCTATCTACTTTTGACATTATTTTCCAAGTCCATTTTTGGCCCTAATAGTCAATTTATTCTGGTTCCCCATCCTTATCCTTGTCAACCTAATGTGAGTACATTAAACCCATGACTAATATATCTTTGTAAAATCCCATTCAAAGATCATTTGAAAAGGGGTTGGAAAGTATCACTAAGAAAGCAAAAATACAAGAAATACTATTCAATAAATCTTCTCCATTATCTATATATATCCATTCAATATACTTATAATCTCATTCAAATTCTTACACCATCCCCTAGCCACCTCAAGAATATCTAATTTTAGCATTTCTTGCATTCTCATATCATAATTGCACTAAGCACTCTCAAAGGGAGAACTACATTTGGATTGATCCCTCTTCAGAGTATTGGTATGTAGGTAGCATGCCCACACATGAGGTGTGAATCACATCCAATGCATATTACACACACTAACCCTCCCTCTTTTCTTAAAGTCCTATTCAAGTTGATTGGAGACCTAGGATTGATGATAAATTAGCTCTACAAGGAGCTCTATTAAGAGTTAAGCTTCAAATTTTCATAGGTATGGTCATACATGAGTGGTAGATAGAACCCAAAAAGCTCA
Source organism: Torreya grandis (assembly GCA_037957365.1). Taxonomy (NCBI): domain Eukaryota; kingdom Viridiplantae; phylum Streptophyta; class Pinopsida; order Cupressales; family Taxaceae; genus Torreya; species Torreya grandis. Next base: position 481,879 of record JARHVA010007362.1, read on the forward strand.
AAACTCTATGATTGGTTTGGACATTAGCAATAGGAATAAGACTATAACATTGAACCTTGAAGTGTCTTGTTTTTTATGCTCCTATCCTTTCACCAAATGAAATCCAGATCTAGGGTCTTGATACTGTCCTAGTCTTGCATAGTCAATATCAGCCTTCATATTTGTTAGATTATCATAGTTCTAAGCTAAGTTATATTTCTCTCTATTACTTTATATTTTTATAAAATCTAAACAACAATCTAAATTAATAAATCAGTAAGTTAATTATGGCATAATTATTGACTAATTTGCTTTACTCAAACTTTTAACTAAATTAGGAATAATACCCCAATATTCCCAAAAATTTTATATAAATATCTTATGTAATGTGTTCTCTCCTATTATGTTTTTTTTTTTTTAATTTATTTTTTCTACATTAATTCTTGCACATGTTTAGTATTATGTTTTGGTTCCTAACAAGTGGTATCAAAGATAGACTTTAGTTGTTAGTACCTAATCCATGCATGTGAGTAGATCCTAGCAAGTGGTATTAGAGTCATTGTTGTTGGTCAATTTGTATAAGTGGGAGATATATATGAAGAGACCAAGATACCCAAAAACATTATGACAAGTATTTATATTTTTGGGAGATGCAGATGGATAATGGAAGAAAAGGTGAAAAATATTTACCAAATGGATCAACACCAACATAGTGTTCCTGAGGAAGAAGCAATTATGTAGCATGTGGTGGAGTAAGTTGGTCTCTATTGGTGTAAATGGAGGTTGATGATAATACATTTACCTTGTTGTGTTTATCCACTAGTGAAGGGGTATAAATTGTAGGATTCTAATACCAAAATGTGTTAGCTGAGATGTTCAAAAGCATAAAAAGGAGGAGGTACAAATAAACCTATTATAGTACATATTGAAGTAGTTTAGAATAATTGATAAGATCAACTAAGATATGAGGTTTTATAAAGGATAAGGTTAGTGTTGAATCAATATAAAACTTAAAGATGCATTGATTGAAGTGCTTAGTGGTTATGGTGTAGCAGAATCAAGGATCTAGAAGGGTTGTAGTGTAACTAATGTGAGTATCTAGGTAGACTGATGCATAGAGTAACTTTACACATGAGTTGGTTTGACATGCAATAGAGAAGGATGAATTTTGACTATAAGGTCAAAAACTCAATAGGTTTAGTGATGCACTAAGTATCACAATGACTTCCTTGGAAATGTTAATAGTTTCCATGTTAAGAATGGTGGGTAGTGGTTTTCTATGTTTAAAATTCAAGTGTTGATTTTTATGGGTTCTTCTCTCTCATATTGTTAAATACTCTCAAAGTGTAGTGTGCACCTATTGTGAATAAATATTGGAGCAATAGGTTTCCTACATGGTGATCTCATGATGATATGGAGTAGTTAGAGGGATATGTGTATGAGGAATATTGTTTTCTAGATTAAAGATTGTATGGGCTAAAGTAGATGTGTTTGTGGAGTACAATGGTACCTTCATGGAGAGCTAAGGTTTTAGCAAATGTCTATACTATATATTGATGGCATGTTGGTTGCAGGCCCTAACATGATAAAGATCAATGGTATTATGTCTCAGGTGATTAGGATAAGATGAAGGTGGTAGGAGCAAACCAAGGATGGAGATGCATAGGGACATGAAATTAGGGAAGAAAGTATCCCTCTTCTTTTAGTATTTAATTTGTCTTCTAGAGTATCTTAGAATAGAAAAGAAGACATTATTGTCTTATGTATTTTATTCATCAGGAATAGGAAACCTCATATATTCCATGGTTTTTACTAGACTAGATACTTTCAATCAGTAGGAGTAATGAGTAGTTCATGGTGGAATCCTAAATAATGATGGGTCTACAGTGAAGTGGTAGTCACTTTGGATGTTGCAATCTGCTATGGAAGAGTATATGTTTATAAATCTAGTTAAGACAAAGAAGTTTTAGTAGTACAAAAAGTTCTATTGGGCTTGTTGTGTGGATATATATGGTCATGAATGGCAGTTGGATGGAAAAATATGAAGGTGTGGTAAATCTTATGTATATTACCTTCAAGTGGGAGATTATTGGGTGTGAATCCAATATTTATATACATTATTCATATTCACTATTTATGGTGACATGGCATGTGGTTGATGTAGCATGTGGTATGTAGGTGTTTTAGGTGGTGTACTCTATAGGTGATGTAGATGATGTGGTATGGTAGTGATGTGATATGAAGGTGATGTGGCATAGGCCCATAGAGGGTCTCAATTATGATCAAGATGATGTGACAAGTGTGGGGTAACACTCCACTAAAGGACATGGGTTTTGTCCTTGGTGAGTCACATGGGTTTTTCCTGTGGTTTAAAAGACAAGAGGTTATGTATGGGTCAAATTCATAAAGGGGCCTGTTGATGCTCAAAATTGCATTTTTTCCAACACCAACATGGAAAGTTTTAGGAATGTGGGACTTGCAACCTAAAATAACCTCTGGATTTTAAAGAAGTTGGCTCTTCTTTATCTCAAATGTATTGTGGGAAAAAAGGATAAAAATTAAATGAAATCACTAATGCAATGAAAGAAAATTTAACTACGGTGATGCACCTAAGTATGATTCATTCCTTAATACTAAGCATAGTGAAGCTATATTTAGGATTCAATTGCATTAAATAGCAAACAATGCATGATCAATGTAAAAGATGAAAACAAATAGAATCAAAGGCTCACAACTTAGACAATTTTGCAATAACATAGAAAATATCAGTAAAGGCATAGAACTCAATCTTCTTGTTAATTTTCTAGTCACATAAAAGGTACTAATACATGCATAGTTATACAAACTTTTTAAATTAAGAAAATAGAACAAAGGCAAATGATAGTACTGCCCACAGCAAGAAAGTCTCAAAAACTTCTTGTAAATCTCTAATAACAATCTATCTATAGAAAATTCTATCCCTCTCCTTTTTTTTCTTTTCTTGAACCTATGATTTAAACCCATATTTATAGCATAGGATTGGCTCAATATTGCTTGCACAATCAAATCCCAACGGTCTAACCGAACTAGAACTTAACTGAAAGTGTCTAACAGAAGATATCTTTTAAATCTAAAATGGTTAGCCTCTCTGCAAGTTCATTGGCTAAAACAAATACTCATGGCATTTCCCATTGTGAAATAGGAGAGGACACTTGGAAGCATCTGCTAGTCTTAACAAGTGACACGTGGTGGCTTGCGCTTGTCTATAGAAGCTTTAGCTACCTTTTGAGAGTCCTACAGAAGATGTCACATGGTGGTGTCTTTGAGCTTTAGAAACACTATAGAAACATTTGGGACTCATTTAGATTCACATGGATGATGACACTTGGCACACTCTGGTTACTTTAGCAACTCACCTGGGGCCCACCACAGTCCTTACTCAATAATGAAACAAAAGGAAGAAACTGCGGATGTTGACACTTGGTGGTCTCTGCCAAGCTTTAACAAGGGACACGCAGCACTTTCTGTTGCATTTAGAGAAACATATTAAAACCTTCCATAGTTTCCACTTAGTACCTTCCATGGGACTCTGAGAGAAGCTTATTAAAGGAATATTTTGAAACTTATAAGAAACTAAAATGTGGATGCCGACACTTGTCAAGCTCTATGGGTATATAATAGGACACGTGGCATGTTTTGCATTACGTATAGAAATTATAATGTGTCCTGAATGATGAAACCTGGCATGTTTCACATGACTCTAAGACTTAGACAAAACTTAGGCAAAATTAAAACCTGCACCTGTGCTCTATGTCAAAACCCTCACTACCAAAACTAAAATGTGTAGGGACAAAAACTGAAGTGCACAACTGAAACTCAAAACAAAATGTAGAGCATTTTACTCTATAGTTCTTGGTGACCCTGAGGAATTTTGAGCCTGCTCAAAAAAGAATTCAAAGAATATATAGAAAAAATGTGGCAAAATTCACAAATTCTATAAGGTCGTCTAATAAATAGACCATTCAATATTAGATAGTCCCTATTTATTTTGCAAATCTTGGAAGGCTAAATCAAGGTTGATGATGACCTTGTGCAAAAAAATCTATAAAATATGAACTACAGCCTTCAATTGGAAATCAAGCTAGGCCATGGGGATTAAGACAAATTCCACTTTTGGCACTGATGAAGCATCTATTAAACCCTAGAAAATTGATTGATCATTTTGTCTAGCTAACAATAAAGGCTTAATCTCATCAACCATTAACATAGTGTTGCTATCAGGAAAATGGGAGGGAAGACCCAATTGCACCAGATCTTTAATATGCTTCTTCATGTCTATTACTCCCTCTTTTACCACATCTAGGATCTCTTTGTAATTAATTACTGTGAAGTTGCAACTGAGAACTTCATTCACCCTTTTTGCAGCAATCATTCTATCATTAATCCCTGCTACTAATAACATTTCATCAGTTGTGTCATATAGATTTTTTAGCAACATTTGAGATTTAGACATTCTCAAAGAGACAGTGGATAGAGTGGACTAGACTGAAGTCTCCACCTTTTCACACAATTTTTGTGCATTTAGTAGCAAAGTTAGAGAGGGTCTGAGCTGAGTAATCTCCTTAGAGATTCTTTTCCATACTAATACATATAGCTCCTTAACTAGGTTCAAAACTCCTACATGTTTTGGCCTATTAGCCAAATCAAGTGTCAATTGTTTTGTTATTTTTTGCTCAGCTTGAAGTTGGGCTTGTATGACAGTAGTATTTGTTTTCTCATTCAACAACTTATACTAGAATTGAGTGACCTATTACAGGTTTTCTTGACATTTTTCCTATAATGTTGCCTTTTCCTACCTTAGAGATGTCACTGTAGCTTTCTCTTGTGTTAGATCTTCTTTCAAAGAAGCATTTAGGGCTTGAATAGCCTGGTGAATCTAACAAAACATAGTATCTTGAAACTATTTATTGAGACTCTCTATTTCATCATTCTTTATTTTGATTTCTGTAGCCAGATTGCTATCATTTGCTTTCTCTTGAGCCAAATCAGCCTCCATCTTTTGCAGCTTCTTTGATACTTTCAAATAATCAGTAGCTATAGTAGAAGTGGTTTCATTTAGTAGCTCAACCCTGTCCTATGGTCTGAAAAGTGACATATCCATAGCCACTACACTTATTGTATAATCTTGAGGTTTCATCTACTTATTTGGCCTGACTACATTAGGTGACAAATGAGTCACATTTAGCTACTACTAGATTGGATCAAATAGTGGCTTCATGTGTGGTGCAGCTAGAGATTTATTATCTTTCTTCCTCTTTTTATCCATCTAGGCTTCCCTAGCCTTCTTAGTAGTGTTTGTTTGAGCTTGGAAGGTAGAGGGAGAGGCAATATACCTACCTATAAAAGGATAACCCTATGGTAATCCATAGGGAATATCCAAATATTAGCTAGGGGGAATTTGGGGAGGTATTTTCTTTGGGACAGAGGGGGAAAAGGGAGGTAATGATGTGACCTGTGATGACATGGCCTAAGTAGTAATAGGTGGGGAAATTGGGAAATTGGCATAGCAGAGGTGGTAGGAGATAATATTTGGTCAGTTGGGATTGTCACCCCTATAAAAGAAGAAAAAGACTGAGAAGAAGGAGAAATAACATGTACCTGAAGAGTAATAGATGTACTCAGTGGTTGATGTTGTGAGGGCTCTACCTCCTCCTCTGAATCAAGCTAAAGTTTTAGCTTCTTATGTTTCCTTAGCCTTTCTTTTTCTTATTGTGCTTCCTTCTCTTCAATGTTTACTACTGTTGCTAGTGGTGATTGCACAAAACTAGGAACCCCAAAGGTTGACATTGATGAAGAAGCTCTGGATGGTGAGGATACCACGTTCTTTTTTTTTCTATAGCAACTGTAGATGAGGTTTGTCGTAGGGCCTGCACTGTATAAGTGGATTCTACTTCCCCCTTTAACTCTCCACCTTGTGCTTGTAGTTTGCTTATATCAGGGCTAGAAACAAGAGATGGATGAAATTCATCCTAAACTACCTCTCATTTCTCATCTGAGTTTACATTACCAAAAGAGTGAGTTAGCTCAAAAATCTCCTGTCTATACTTCCAATAGGCTTCTATTTTCTCGGGTTTTCATTCTTTATTCTTCAACACCCTTTTTAAACCAGAAGTCTTTCTAATTTTAGGGTCAAAAAACTTTTCCTTAACATAAAATGTCTCCCATGGTCAGGCCTCTTGAAAGGGCAAATCTATCAATTCTACATACAAATCAGGAATATCTTCCTTAGGGTTTCTTTTGTCTTCCCAAAAGGGACGGCCCTCATGCACAATTATAGCACTGACCTTGTTATTCTTGACCCATAGGGTTATGAAACTGCTTGGGTCATATCTCCATTTATCTTCAATCAAAAAGAAACCTAGGATAGCTAGCTTCCTTAGCAATAAGCACTCAGCATCTCTGACCTCTAGGGCCATGTTTTTCTCTACCCATGGAATATCATACATTTTATTTTTCTTCTTCCCAGTGCCATAGTCATTATCAACCATAGACACTTGTTGGGTGACCTCTAAGAATGCTAACCTAGGAATCAAAATCTTGGGTAGCAACACTGGTTCTCCATTAAAACCATGGACCCTAATGATGGTATGATGAGATCCAAAAAATTAGTCATAGGGAATACTATAATTTGTCATGAGGCCTCTTACACTTGGAGTTAATATATTTTTAATAGGATCTGGGCTTAGGTGACAAAAGGTAGGGGAAACAAAAATTTCCAAAAATTCATATCGTTTAAATGTTTTGGATAATATATGTGTTCATCCCGACACAGGAATGGTCCTATTGTGATTGAAACTTGGGTCATACATATTCAGATGCATATATTGTGAAAATATGCTAGATTTTTGATATAATATGAGGTGAAACAGATAAGAAGAATACTTGAAAACCCCTTTAGACTTAAAGTGAGTGAGTTGGTTAACCATTGAATAGGCAATCTGCTCTGAGAATTCTAGCTGATACTCTTGAGACTTGTCTATAGTTTTTAATCTAAATACAATGGCCATTTGCCAATCATAAATAGTTATGTCTTCATTCCAAAAATGAATGCCATCATGGATAGTGCCTCTTGATTGGCCTATGCAAATTATGCCCTTCTTATTGGTAGCACTAGCACAGTGGCATCATCATCCCCTAATTGTAATTCTGATCTGAGAAACCTCAATTGATTATTAATGTTTTCCCACATTTTTTGCATTTTGGCAATGGTGGGAAATGTAGTTATTTTGTCATGATATAGACCCAACATGTCCCTAATGGCCTTTGGTGTAATTTGCACCTTGAATTGACCCTATTTTATGGTGTTTGAGGGCACATGAAATAATTTTGTGCACATTTCAACTAAGTCAGGGCACAAATGTACACCTGGGACAATGAATTGTGCCAATTGAGAAGTCCATATCCTCATCCCAAATGTTTTAGACTGTCTAGCCTTGGCCCTCTAGATACATCTTTGGTGTGCCCCTTCTTATAGAGCTTTACAAAACTTTTGAAGTGTTGGGTCCGTGATTTCATCTACAAAATCCTTCACCTTTGTTGGGTCGATCGCATAACCAACTTCAGGGACTCTAGTCCTTAGATAGGTCCTTAAGGGTTGTGCAGGGGCTGAAGCATATGATTTACTGGTGAGAAGCTTATCAATGGATTCGTAAATCTCAAACCCCTATTGTGAAGACTGTACCTCCTCCATATCTATGTCTATATTGGGAATTAGTGAACTTATGTAACAATTATGGAAGCTTTGCAACAAGGAAGGCACTTTTACTAAGCAAGTTTTGTTATGAATTAAAATTTAGGTAACAGGGATTTTCCTAGCAGACGTAGGAATAGATGAGACACAGTTAAGCCTTAACTCTTGTTATTAGGGTATTTAATGACACATCAAGTCTTAAAAATGGAATTAAAATTGGATAACCAGTAGTAAATCTTATTAAATCTATGTGGGACAACATGTCAAACATGTCATAAAAGTGGCTGCGTAAAGGTACCTTGGGAAATTTTGGGGATTTAAGAGAGATTTAGTGAATGCAAGAGTTTTGTAAATTTTTTAAAAGACTTTGAGCCATGGCCACATGTTCATATAACACTTATTAAAAGAAAGAGCAAGAAGAAAAATGGGAAAATAGAGCAACAAGGAAAGAGAAACTATCTAACTATAATACATGAGAGATATTGCTTAAATAAAACATTTCAGGTAGATCCCATTCATAGGAATCTCTTTGGGTTTTCCCTCCATAATTTTGATCTCAAATGAATTTTGTTGTTTACATGTATGAATCTTATAGGGGCCAGTCTACAATGCCTCAAATTTATTGTGTCGACCCGGCTTGGCAGTTCTTGCATCCCATTTCAAAACAACTGAGCCTAATGGGGGTTTAAAGTCTTCTTATCGAAGTAGTCTTTGATTATTTTTTGATGTTTCATTAATGATTCATGTGATGTATCCCTCTTTTCTTGAACTTCCAGGAGCTCAGCAAGTCTGACCTCCATGGGGCCATTCTCCTCAATTTCAATCTATTTTAATAATTGGAAAGCAAGAATCTCCAAGCTTAGGGGCATTATAGCAGGCTTACCATAGACCAATTCATATGGGGACATATTTATCACTTATTTAGGCATACTTATATCAGCCCACAGTGCTATATTAAGCACTTTATGCCACTCTTTATGATGATCAGCCCTTATTTTCCTAATAAGTCTAATCAGGTTCTTGTTGGTTGATTATGCTAAACCATTACCTTGAGGGTAATAATTTGAGGAAGTTTTTAGATAGATTCCATACTTTAGTATAAATTCAAATATTTTTTCCCCTAAAAATGCCTTAGCATTATCTAAAATTATGGTACAAGGAAGCCCAAATCGAGTAGTGATATCCCCCAGAAAGTCTAGGATCACATTTTCTGTTGCTTCTTTGAGTGGCACTACCTCACTCCATCTGGTAAAATAATCTATGGCAGTTAGAATCCATTTGTGTCCCATACTCGACACTAGATTGATCATTCCAATGAATTCAAGACCCCATTAAGCAAAGGGTTCATCAACAATTATAGGACTAAGGGGCATTGTTGCATTTCTTCTCTTCCCCACATAATACTGACAATATTGGCACTTTTTGACTAGTTGTTATCAATTTGTATATAAAGTGGGATAAAAATAACCTGCTTGACTTATCTTTATAGTTGTGGTTCTTGTAGAAAAATTCCACCTAAGACTCCATGGTGCATTTCATGTAGTATTTTCTGAGCCTCATCTTTCTCTATGCATCTTAAAAGTATGCCATTAGTATTTCTTCTGAAAAGAACTTGGTCAATTAAAAAAAAATGGACCCCTTACTGCCTATAGTATCTCCTCTTGTCCTTAGAGAGCTCTTTTGGAAAAATCCCATGTTTCATAAAATGGATTTTGTTTATGACCCAGAAGTTCTGATCAATTTCTTGTATCCTCAATACATTTTCCTTTATGTTTCTTTAGTTATCATCTTTTCCATATCTTGAGCCATGTATTGGCACAACCCCCTACCTCTGACTAGCTTAGTGGGTCTGACCTCTACATCATACTCAAGGATCTTTGTTATCCAGTTTTCTCTTTTTTTAGTAATTTCACCTTCCATAATGTATTCTCTGACACTAGGATGAGCCACAAGTATCAGAATCTTATTTCCTAATACCATATGCCTAAATTTCTTGAGGGATTTTACCATAGCATATGTTTGCTTCTCCAAAAAGTTGTATCTAGCTTCATACTCCCTAAGAGTCCTTGAGAAAAAGTCTATTAGGTGTTCTCCCTCTTGTTGATCATCTTTCTATGTTAGGATAGTAGCAACACTAAACTCTCCTCCATAAATATACATTATAAAAGACTTAGAGAAGTCTAGGTTACTAAGTATTGGGGCTATTGAAATTGCTTTCTTGACCTCCTCAAAGGCTTGTCTTCCTTCTATAGTCCACTTGAACACCAGGTCTTTCTTCAACAAGAGTGTCACTGGTCTCATTAGGCATGCAAAGTCTGATATGAACTGACTAACAAAATTAATCTTTCCCAAAAAGGACTAAACTACCTTCTTATTTATTGGTAGGGACAAGTTCATTATGGTTGTGACTCTCTCTGGATCTATATAGACTCCTTATTTGGATACTATATGTCCCAATAGTTTGCCTTGAGGTACTAAAAAGATACACTTCTTGGGATTTAGGGATATTTCAAACTCTTAACACTTCTTAAAAATTGATTCCAGATGATCAAAATGATCAACAACATTCTTGGAAAAAATAGTGAGATCATCAAGATAAACCAGAATGATTTTATTTATGAGTTCTCCAAATGCTACATCCATTGCTCTTTAAAAAGTGGCTCCAGCATTTGATAGGCCAAATAGCATCTTGGCATATTCAAACATTCCCCATTTGGTGGTAAATGCAGTCTTGTGTTGATCTTCATCAGCCAACCAAATCTGATTGTATCCAGAGAAACCATCTAGCAAGGAAAATATCTATGATCTAGCCACAGTCTGTAAAATTTGTTCCATAAAGGGCAGGGGATAGTGATCTTTTAGAGATGCTCTATTTAGGTCTCTAAAATCCACACAGAGCCTTATGTCACCATTATTTTTCTTTACTGGTACCAGATTGGATACCCACATTGAGTGTTTGATTTGAAAAATTATTTTAGATTCTAAGAGTTTCTGCAACTCATCCACCATTAGACATTCAATCTTTGGATTCACTAGCCTCTGCTTCTGTCTGACTAGCTTAGATCCTTTAGTCAGTTCTATGGTGTGTTGAATGATGTCTCTATTATAGCCATGAAGGTATTCATAGGTCTAGGCTATTACTTTGTCATATCTTTCACATAGGTCAATTAGTCTTTCCCTTTCCTCTTGGGTTGTGGAATTTCCAATCTTTAGTTTTCTACCTTCGCTCACTTGTATCTTAGAATAATTTGCTTTATTTGATTGAAACCTTTTCTTCTCTAGGATTACAACTTCTAGATCAAATAGGTTTTCTAAAGTAATCAAGCCTTTGGGAAGCTTATTGGTCTTTAATTGAATAATTTGGTCTCCATATGCTTCTTCAATTTTAGGTTGCAATTGATCATCAAATTCCCCTGACTGTTGCAAAAATGAGAGTACCTGAAAATCATTTTCAAATACTTGCCAATTTTCATCATTGTCTTGGATAGTTGGCCTTACTATAACTTTGACTGACTCATTGTTGACTAATAGATCAGTTGCTGGGTCAAACTGTGAGCCAATCTGTGCCATTCTATCTGCTTCAAAATTTTGGGTTCTTGGAACTACTTCAATATTGAAAGCTTCAAAATCATCTATTAAGTCCCAAATTCTGTCTGTAGGATCTCATCCTTACATTTTTGGCTATTACCTTTTCTCTTATTTATTTCACCACTAGTTTTGAATCTCCTTTTACTATCAGATTATTTACTCCCTTTTGCTTGGCTAACATAAGCCCATGTACTAAGGATTCATATTCAGCATCATTATTAGTAAAGGCAAATTGGAAATGGATAGCTCTTAAAATTTTCTCACCATCTGGAGCAACAAGACAAATTCCTTCTCCAGCACCATTTTTACTTCTAGCTCCATCAAAATTTAAGGTCCAAATTTTTTAGTCCTCTTCAAATTATTCAGTCTTTGGTGTTTCTTCCCTTAAAAAATTTGGGATTTCATGGTATTCATCAAATATGACATAAGTGCCTAGACTATTAGAGTCATAATTTCCATATGGGTCACTTTGCATCATAGTTAACAACTAGTTATTTTCCTCCTCTTGGTCATGTTCAGTCCAGTCACCTAACTATTCAACAAAGACCCTTTCTTCCATATTCAGCATAGCATGAGCTACCTCTAATTTTGGGGTTGGTTCATTGGTGATGTGATCCTTAGATAGTGACTTAGATAGTATTTTCATTTTTGTACCATATTTGGTTCTTAGGATGAGGTGAGACCCATCAAGTGACATATAACCTCCTATCTTGGCTATGAAATCTCTGGATAAACATAAGCCAAATACAGGGGTATATCTATGACTATCACATCCTGATTGATAATTATATTAGGGAAAGTATACAATTTCAATGGGAGTTTTTTAATTTTCCCTATTGTTTGCACTGATTTCCCATCTAGCTACATAACTCCTCTAGTAAGTGGCTCATACTTTATTTTTAAAGCATCTTCTATTTATTTAGGCTTTACTATAGTACTGGACCTTGAGTCTATCATTTCATTATGTAACAATTTCTTTCCAACTATTAAAGTCAAATAGAAGGGCTCTAGTTTGGATTTGCTTACCTCTGGTTCATTATTTAAAAGGGCTATTGTCTGCAGAGGAACCATGTCTTTGAGATTTTCCTTATCAGTAGGTGCTCCTTTGGTACTAGTATGTTTAGACACTACTTGGCCCTGTAAATCTTCTTGCAAAAGTGTCTTTTTCTTAGGAATAGCTAACATGTCCCATATTGACACATGTGTTGGGGTCCTCTTCAACTGATCCACCACATTAAACGGTCCTAGTGTTTGGGTTCTTGGATAATAAGGGTACCTTGATTTTTCTTGAACTTGTCTATAAATTACTTGGTTTTGTACTGGCTGAGGTATTTCTTGTCTAGCAGTTGTGTTTTGATGACCTTGAAATGGAGGAATCTCTATAATTTCATTATTTATAACTTTAGGCCATTCCATCATCCTTCTCTTGGCTCTAGTGTAGTAATCTAATTGTACCAATGCCTTCTTAGAAGTAGAAGATTCATTTAAGAATACTAACTCTTCATCTTCAACCCATGAAAACAAAGCATGCTCAGGGGCTATTTCTTCTTCTTGATGTAAGGACATCCCTTGCATTTGAGCCACTAGGACTACATTTTGCATACCAGGGGATTGGTAGGGTTGAGTGTCAGAAGTATTTGCAAATTGTCCATCCATTCTTCTTTGATCTACTATCTTTTGCTGTAGATTACCCCTGGGACAATCTCTGGGCATATGAGCATTATTACAAGGGAAACACCAGGCATTGGTGCCATCTACATAATTATTCTACCCTAGAACAATCTTCTTTTTTGGATTAAATGGAACAGTCTATGAGGGTGTAGGGACTGTAACTAATTGGTTCGATGGCTTAGGTTTAGATTGCCTTTGAGGACCCTGATACTTATTTGACTATGGTGGGGGTCTATTTCCTTAGTAGCCTTGATATTGGGGTTTAGGATAAGGATTATGTTGTCTTTTTAGGTTAATTATCTCATTAGAAAATGTCCTTAAGTTGTCCTTGACATCATCCATCTCAGACGACTAGATAGGGATAGCTACTATAGCAGGTTGATGAAATGTATACATAGACACAGGTGGGGCTATGGGATTAGGGGATTCTTGAGACAAAGGTAAGGTAATCTCTAGAAACATGGGCATGGGAGGTCTTAGGGGCAACTTTCCAACATCTATTAAGTTATTTTTAGCTCTGACTGCATAGTCATAGGCTTCTGGCAAAGTCTGACCTCCAAATGATTGAATCATTACTGATATATCTAAATTTAAGGTGTTTCTCTAAGTTTTTACTAATGAATGTTTCTCTAATTTTTTGCTAATTACATTTGGAAGAAAGAAGAAACTAAGGTTAAAGGTCTTGGGTTTGATGTTACTCGAATTAAGTGTGCACCGTATCCAAGTGTTGTGGGAGCTCCTCTTTGGCTATGGAGGAAACACCTGCAATAAGAAAGAGACTTAAACAAAGAAAATGTTAGAGGAGGATATGGTGGACTGCCAAGCTACTCACTCAGTCCCGAAAGTGTAAAGCTCTGTAAAGGATGATAGTCCACTATTTAATGAAAAGAGTGTTGTATAAAAAGAAATGATGAAATACTAAGAAAGATAAAAATAGATAACTCATACATGTTCTCTGTAGTCAGTTTGTCACAGTCACCAATGTCAGTATTTCTATCGAGGTCAGTTTGGAAATGATGCCAACGTCAGTTTTCTTGCCGATGTCAGTAGGGGTAGTGGGCCTTGGATGGGTCTCAGGGTATTTTTGTGGTTGATAGAGGAGTTTAGAAGTTTAAAGGTTTGTGCAGGATTGTGGGAAGGTGAAAAAGGTCTTAGGAAGGGTTGAGGTAGAGGATAGGTGTGACAAGAGAATAAGAATAAGAGGAAGGCCTTTTAGCCTCTCCACAGAGGAAGTCGGGTCTCTTGACAGTATTTAAAAATACCAAATGGAAACTAATTACCAATGTGTTCTAAAATACTAAAATGAGAAGCAGAATACTTAGCTTTATTAGTTGAAAAACCAGAGGTGTCAGGATGCTTATTCTCATTGTGGCTGATGTTGAGGTCCTCGTACAATGTTTCAATCCAATCTCTAGAATGACTTATGCAGAGCTTCGATAGCCAGGAGGATGATAGTTGAGTTCTAATGCTTGAGATTAGAGTGTGCATGTCAAATCTACAAAGAGGCAAGGTTGTAGCTCAATGTTAGAGCTTGAGTTATGTAATTGATGTCAGTAGTTCTATTAGTGTCGACTGAGGGTTGACTGACATCGGTGGAGGGAGAATAGGTAAAAGGGAGTTCTTGGCCCATTTCTCCATCTGCCAAGTGCCTTTTCTATTGGAGAATGGTCAAAACATGGGCTTATGAGGCATGAGAGTTGGTTAGGAGGTTAGGATGGAGTGAGAATAAGTCATGGGTAGTTAGGATTTAGATGACCTAGTCTCAGGGTGACTCATAGGGTAAGAAATGGTCTTAGGGTGAGGCGTCTAGGTGAGGTGTCTAAGGTGAAAGGGGTTCAAGTGTGGGTTAGGAGTGTTAATGTTTAGAAAGGGACCAAGGGGGGGTTGACACAATATTGGTGTCTACATAAGGCTTTAAGATAAAATACTATAGCCATGCCTGGTAATGGTCTTGTTGTAGCAAGGATTCTTTCCCAAGTCTTTTGAAATCATGAATTAAAATCATTCATTGCTTCTTGTGGTGCTCTTTTGATAGTAATAAATTGTTGCAACAAAGAAGATTTATCACCCTTTTCTTCAAATCTTGCAAAGAAAGTGTCTCCAAGATAATCCCATGTAGATATTATATTTGGGGTCAAAGATCTGTACCAGTCCAGAGCCTTCCCCTTAAAAGAAGCTGCTAACAATCTTATAGCCACATCCTGCTATGTGATCACATGTATTACACAGACATTAGATACATCTTGTAGATATTCTTTAGGTGTTTTTAAATCTTCCCCACTGAATTTGGGTAGAGTTTTTAGGGCATTTATTGGAATAGGATCCCAAGTGGCTGGTGGTACTGGGAGAATCAGAAGACTGCCAGCATTCCAATTTGCATAATTCCTTGGGGCTATAGGTGCTCCCATGTTTACTATTGGTGTTGTTTTAAACTGATTGGCCCTTCTTCTTGAATTAGTTATCAATGGTGGTAAAATAATACTTGGGTTCATAGTAGATTGAGCTCTTGTTACTGGTCCACAGCTCTGACTCCTTATAGCTCTCTAGTTTATACAGTCTTGAAATAAACTTCAAGATATTGTCCCACCAGGCATGCCAAAAATTGTTGATGCTTAAAATTGTGCTATTTTCAACACCAACATGGGAATTTTTAGGAATGTGGGACTTGTGACCTGAAACTATTAGTGTAGGTTTTTATTTTTCCCTATTTATTAATTAGGGAATATCATATATTTGTGCATACATGGAGTTTTCCTACATTCATGGGATAGGCTAGCTTATGTGGAGATTGTGTGTCATATTTGTGTCATAAGGTGTCATAAGAATGGCATAAGATACTCCTATTTTGGGTATGGGAGTTATTTCTCTATTCTTAGCACCTTGTCACCACCTTTTGAGGAGTCTATTCTTGGGTGCTTTGACCACCATTTGTGGAGGAGTTACTTTCTAGCTCTCCTATATGTATTCTTCATTTTGGCCATTTCATGTTACTAATTCAGATTTGGTTTCTCCATTTTGTTTTGTGCAATTTATCTTCTTGTCATTGTCAAATTGCTTTAGCATCTTCGTGGTGTGCACTTGTTCATCTTGTGTGATCACGTCTTCATTGCACTCGCATTATCCGGATTCTGGCAACAACAACTCCGATATGGTATCAGAGCAAAACCGGTAATCTTGTGTATGTTTTTGCTTTTAGCTTATTTTGAAATCAAGAGGAGTGGACTTTTTTATTTTTGATCAAATTAAAAATAAAAATTCTGTCCATATCTAGAATCATTTTCTTGGGAAACCTTGGCCTTTGGTTGTCTTCACTTCAGGGAGCAGCATTCAACTCTCTTCTAGTCTACACCTCCTTTCTTCAGGTTCAGCAAAGCAGCAGTCCTCTCTATTTGCCAGGCGCCAAATTGGCCTTGCGGCGCCCAGCACCAGGTCTGCTAGTTTTTGTTTTCTTTGCAAAACATTTTCTTTGCTGCACAGCTGTTATTTCTAAAAGTGGGAAAGGTTGTGAGGTGGCGCCTCAGTAAGCTGTATTTCTCTTTCTATTTCTACTACGCCTGGCTGTCACCATCCATTGTCCCTGGGATCACTAATATCCTTGGGCGCTTAGAGTTTATTGCAGTTGTCAATCAGTCCAAGCACTGACTTGTTAGCTTAGACGCTGTTGCTAGACTCACCTTGACCTTGCATCAGTTGTCTTTTTTGCTTGCAACGATTTCAGGGAGTGCTATGCTCTATTTTCCAGAAAATGGCACCTCTCCTTTTTTGGTTGACCACGCCTCTTTTGGTGGGCCCACCCTCCTTCCTTTTCTGGATAAATCTGTCTTTTGATAATCATTTTGATATTCTTAAATGAGTGATTTGACTGTTTGTGTTAAAATTAAATTTGAAATTAACATTCAAAAAAAAAAAGGCAGTTTAGAGGTTCAAATTAAATCTTGTATTTTCGCTTGTCGAAGACGAAGGGTGAGGCCCGGGTTGGTAGGAGGCCAATTCCCCCTCACAAAAACCTCATTTGGATTCTTCATTCCGTGCTAAATCCAACGAGTGGTTGGAAGGCCTTTTTCTCTCCTCATAACAGCATTTTTTTAAACGTTTTAGTGCTTTTTTTTGTAAAAACACTAGTTTAAGGGAAAATTGTAACTTTAAAATCTTGCAAACAGTAACTCGGTTTTGGGTGCCATTTTTTGCAAAAGTTCTTGTAATTCAATTCTCCACAGTGTAGACTTGTTCTTTTTTAAAAATGTACTAGTTTATAAAGTGCCAAAATTTGGGTCTCCTAGGACGCATTTTCGGCTGAGTCCGACGTCCTGTTTGCTTTTGTCTTGCACTGATTGCTCTAAGACGCATTTTCGGCTGAGTCCGACGTCTTTTGAGCGTGCACTTGCATACTTGGGGGGGCTCAATATTTTGGGGGGGTGTGATTGCTTTCCACAACTTGCAACTTCACTTTCATTCTCCTTTCTGCATACAATCACAACTTGCAATCAACACAACTTCACCTAATTTCAGCTAAAAATGGATTCTTTTCAACTCAAACCCCTAACACCCTTCAACTATCATGAATGGAAAGTAAAAATGTCTATCATTCTTAGAAGCAAAGGGTTGTATAGGATCACAATGGGTACAGAAGTAGAACCTAATACAGATGCTGAAAAGGTTAAGTGGTACAACCGTAGTGATGAAGCCTTTGGGTTACTGAGTTTGTCCGTGTCTCCAAAACTTCTCTTCCACTTAGAATCCTCCCAAACTCCTAATGACATATGGGACACCTTAGAAAAGTTGTTTGGGAAGCTTGATGAGATGAGAGGTCATGAGCTCGAAAACGAACTCATAAGTCTAAGTCCTAGTAACTTTGACACCCTACAGGACTTCTTTACTAAGTTTAAGGCCCTTAGATTGAAATTGAAAGAATGCGGGATAGAGAAGAAAGATGATCAACTCATACTTTCTATTCTCGCAAAGTTAGGTCCAAGTTATTCAGTCTTTGTCTCCACTTTCCATGCCACTAAAAGTGCCCTTGGCACTACATGGAAAATGCCTTCTTTGGATTCATTCATTGCCGACTTGACTAGGGAGCAAGATAAGCTAATTCAGATGGGCACAATGAAGTCTACTCAACCCCAAGCTTTGATAGCTAGAAATGGTAAGGATAAGACTTCAACAAAGGAGAAGAAGAAAAAGAACAAGGATCAAGAGAAAAAGAAAGAAAACACCAACCCTGCCAAAAACAACATTGAGTCTTCATCTTCCAATGCTAAACCTAAGAAGGAGAAGGTTAAGTGTGGCTATTGTAAAAAGAATGGGCATGATGAACACAAGTGCATGAAGAAACAAATAGACCACCTAACTCATCTTCTAGAGAAGAACAACATAGGTGTTCCTGAGTCCATCAAGTAGAATTCATCAACCCAAGATTCTACTAAGGCAAAGGGCAAGGGTAAGGAGAAAGAAAAGGGCAAGGCCCTTGTAGCTACAGCAGCTTCCACATCTCCATGGGTCATTGACTCAGGTGCTTCTCACCACATGGGCTCTTCACTAGTTGAGTTTTCATCTTTAGAGCCTTGTAGCATGACATCAATTAGTTTGGGTGATGACACATCAGTTTCTATTGCAGGGAGAGGGTCAGTTGAAATGGAAGGAGGAACATTCAACAATGTTCTAAGTGTTCCTTCTCTTTCAACCAATCTCCTATCAGTGTACCAAATCACTCACATTGGTCAGGGCATGAGAGTTGAGTTTTCACCAGATTCTGTATCTATCAGGGAGTTGCATAGTGATACTACAGTGGCAGTGGGAAGGGTAGATCACCAAGCAAGGTTATACACCTTTTCACATTTTGCATCAGATTCTTCTCCTACAGCATTGCTGACTCATTCAGATGGGGTTAGCAAATTATGGCATGAGCGGTTTGGCCACCTTAACTACCGCTACCTTGAGCAACTTTGCAAAAATGACATGGTCATTGGCTTGCCTCGTGTCCAATTCTCAAAAGGACTTTGCGAGGGGTACTCCCTTGGGAAGCATCCCGAAGCAAAATTTGACAAAGGCAAAGCTTGGAGGGCTTCACAACCTTTGGAGTTAGTCCACAGTGATGTATCGGGACCCTTTCCCAAACCATCTTTCACAAGGGCCAAGTACATCCTCACCTTCATTGATGATTTCTCTAGGTACACTTGGATATATTTTCTCAAACAAAAGTCTGAAGTGTTTGAATATTTTCTAGACTTCAAGGCTCTTGTTGAGAAACAGAGTGAGAAATCCATCAAGGTTCTTCGAACTGATAATGGAGGGGAGTATGTCAGCATCAGGTTTGAGTAGTTTTGCACCACAGAGGGGATTGATTTGCAGCGCATAGTCACCTATAGTCCTTCACAAAATGGGGTTGCAGAACGCAAGAATAGGTTCTTGAAAGAGATGGGTAGCTGTATGATTCACTCCAAATCCCTAGCACCATAGTACTGGGCCGAAGCCATCAATTGTGCTTGCTACATTCAGAACAGGGTTCCTCACAAAGCTTTGAAAGGGATAACACCCTTTGAAGCTTGGCATAAAAGGAAACTTGATGTTGAGCACCTTAGAGTTTTCGGATCCCCAGCCATGGCCCGCATTCCGAAGAAGAAACGCAAAGCTATGGAACGTCAGTCCAAGCCTTGCATCTTTGTAGGATATCCAGATGGTATTAAGGGATATCGCCTTCTAGATCCCATCACACATGAGTTGTTCATCGAGAGAAGTGTCCATTTTCAGGAGAGTCCTAGAGACTCAACACTTGACACTTCTTCTCCCTCATTGGATCTACTTCTTCATGATGATTCCTCGTCAGATTCAGATCAGCCACAACAGGTTCTTAAGCCAGAGTCATCTTCTTCTTCTTCGAGTTCAGACAGTGAGGACAGCGATGCAGTGTCATCCACCTCTAGTCAGTCAGAGGATGAGGAGTTAGCACCTGACTCGCCCACTTCTAGGCCACTTTGGGCCAGACAGACACTTGAGAGTGCTGGCACATGGGTAGGAGACCCTGCAGATGACAGACGTACTAGGGGGGATTTTTAGAGAGATCCACATGCCTTCTTTGCTTTAGTTTCGGATCCACAAACTTTTAGAGAGGCATCGGGGGTACCTGAGTGGGATAGTGCTATGGAGGAAGAATATTCTTCCTTAATAAAAAATCGCACTTGGGATTTGACTTCACTTCCTAAGGGAAGAAAGATGGTTTGATGTAGGTGGATATATCAGACCAAATTTGCCGCAGATGGGTCGGTTGATAAGTATAAGGCGTGATTAGTAGCCAAGGGTTTCTCACAGGTGGTAGGCATTGACTACTCAGAGACCTTTGCACCTGTTGCAAAGATGACTTCTATTCGACTCACCTTGGCTATTGCCACAACACATGGTTGGGATGTGCATCAGATGGATGTGAAGAGTGCCTTTCTTCACGGAGACCTTGAGGAGGAGATCTACATGGAGCAGCCGCCAGGATTTGCTCAGGATTCTTCCTTAGTATGCAGACTTAGGAAATCTATCTATGGCCTCAAACAGGCCCCTCGGGCTTGGTATGCCAAGATGGATTCCTTCCTTCTCACAGTGGGTTTCACTAGGTGCCATTCTGATCCTAATGTCTACTTCTTGTGGCAAGATGATTCGCTTCTGATTTTGGTTCTATATGTTGATGACCTTTTGATCGCTGGGAGTTCTTCATCAGCTGTTACAGTAGTGAAGGCATCTCTTCAGGAGAGATTTGACATGACAAACTTGGGTTTGTTGCACTACTTCCTTGGTATCGAGATCTCACAGTCAGATTTAGGGATTTCTCTTGCACAACCTAAGTATGCTCTCGACTTGTTGGCTCGATTTCACATGGTTGATTGCAAGCCATCTTCGACTCCCTTTCTATCAGGAGTCAAGCTTGAGACTGATTGCTCTTCACCACTAGTTGATGCCACTCGTTATCGACAACTTGTTGGTAGTCTCATCTACTTGACTCACACCAGGCCTGACATTTCATATACAGTGGGACTTGTCTCCAGATTCATGCAGGAACCCCATGAGCTGCATTGGAAAGCAGCTAAGAGGATCTTGCACTACATACAGGGTTCACATAGATATGGGATTCACTACAGATTTGGCACAGAGGTTGACTTGGTTGGATATACAGATTCAGACTGGGCTGGTGATTCACAGACTCGTAAGTCCACTTCTGGTTACAGTTTCTCTCTAGGTTCAGGTCCTAGCAGTTGGTCTAGCAAGAAGTAGAATGCTATTGCTATATCATCCACAGAGGCAGAGTACAGGGGAGCTGTTAATGCAGCCACTGAGGCTATTTGGCTTCAGGGGATTCTTTCTGAGTTTGGCATTCCTATCAAGTAGCCCACCATCATTTATTGTGACAATTAGAGTACCATATAGATTTGTAGGAATCCGGTTCAGCACCAGTGGACCAAGCACATAGAGATTCACATGCATTTCATTCGGGAGCTTATTCATAATCAGGTCATTGACTTGATATTTTGCCAGTCTTCAAAGCAGGTTGCAGACATCTTCACCAAACCTTTCACTGAGAGTAAGTTCATTCATCTACGAGTTCTTCTTGGGGTGCGGTCTACATCTGCAACAACATCATCTTCAGGGGGGGCCTTCTAGCCTCTTCTTTTCTTTTATGTCTCTCTTTTGGGGGGGAGTTTTTTCCTACGGGTTTTCTCCTTTTCTCTATCTTATGGGAGATTGCATTTGTACATGGGTACCTCATCAGGCCTAGTTGTCGGGACCCATTTTATATTTCCACACTTCCCACCTAAGCTGCGCTTATGGGGGGGTATTAGTGTAGGTTTTTATTTTTTCCTATTTATTAATTAGGGAATATCATATATTTGTGCATACATGGAGTTTTCCTACATTCATGGGATAGGCTAGCTTATGTGGAGATTGTGTGTCATATTTGTGTCATAAGGTGTCATAATAATGGCATAAGATACTCCTATTTCGGGTATGGGAGTTATTTCTCTATTCTTAGCACCTTGTCACCACCTTTTGAGGAGTCTATTCTTGGGGTGCTTTGACCACCATTTGTGGAGGAGTTACTTTCTAGCTCTCCTATATGTATTCTTCATTTTGGCCATTTCATGTTACTAATTTAGATTTGGTTTCTCCATTTTGTTTTGTGCAATTTATCTTCTTGTCATTGTCAAATTGCTTTAGCATCTTCGTGGTATGCACTTGTTCATCTTGTGTGATCACATCTTCATTGCACTCGCGTTATCCGGATTCTGGCAACAACTCCGATAGAAACGACCTCCATATTTTAAAGAAGCTGGCTCTTCTTTATCTCAAATGTATTGTGGGAAAAAGGGATAAAAATTAAATAGAATCACCAATGCAATGAAAGAAAATTTAACTGTGGTGATGCACCTAAGTATGATTTGTTCCTTAATACTAAGCATATCTTTAGGATTCAATTACATTAAAGAGAAAACAATGCATGATCAATGCAAAAGATGAAAACAAATAGAATCAAAGGCTCACAACTTAGATGATTTTGTAATAACATAGAAAATATTAGCAAAGGCATAAAACTCAATCTTATTGTTAATTTTCTAGTCACATAAAAGCACTAATACATGTATAGTTATATAAACTTTCTAAATTAAGAAAATAGAACAAAGGCAAATGATATTACTGGCCATAACAAGAAAGTCTCAAAAACTTCTTGTAAATCTTTGATAACAATCTATCTACAAAAAATTCTCTCCCTCTCCTTTTTTTCTTTTCTTGAACCTATAATTTGAACCCATATTTATATCATACGACTGGCTCAAGATTTCTCGCACGATCAAATCCCAATGGTCTAACCAAACTAGAACTTAACTAAAAGTGTCTAATAGAAGATATCTTTCAAATCTAAAATGGTTAGCCTCTCTACAAGTTCATTGGTTGAAATAGATACTCATGGCATTTCCCACTATGAAATAGGAGAGGACACTTGGCAAGATCTGTTAGTCTTAGCAAGTGACATGTGGTGGCTTCCGCTTGTCTATAGAAGCTTTAGATACCTTTTGAGAGTCATGTGGAAGATGACACATGGTGGTCTCCATTGAGCTTTAGAAACACTATAAAAACATTTGGGACTCATTTAGATTCACACAGATGATGAAACTTGGCATGCTCCACTTACTTTAGCAACTCACCTAGGGCCCACCACAATCCTTAATAACAAAACAAAAGGAAGAAATTGTGGATGTTGACACTTGGCAGTCTCCACTAAGCTTTACAAGGGACATGCAGCACTTTCCACTGCATTTAGATAAACATATTAAAAGCTTTCATAGTTGCCACTTGGTGCCTTCTCTAGGAATCTAAGAGAATCTTATTAAAAGAAGCTTTTGAAACTTATAAGAAACTAAAATGTGGATGCCGACACTTGTCAAGCTCTATGGGTATATAACAAGACACATGGCATGTTCCACAAAACTTATAAAAATTATAATGTGTCTTAGCTGATGACATTTGGCATGTTCCACGTGACTCTAAGACTTAGACAAAACTTAGGCAAATTGAAAACCCGCACCTGCGCTCTATGTCAAAACCCTCACTGCCAAAATTGAAATGCGTAGGGACAAAAACTGGAGTGCACAACTGAAACTCAAAACAAAATTTAGAGTATTTTACTCTACATGGCCCATGATTCACATGTATGGGAAAGATAAAAGGTGATTCAACACCTTTTGGACTTGTGTGTGCACATGGATTTAGAAGACAAGATGATCACTATTAGTGATTGACCTCACATGTGTGTGTGGGGTGCAATTCTATGAGTCACATGGGGTGGCTTGTATCTTGTCTAAAGTAGATCATATACATTTTTGACCCTTGGAGATGAAGACAAGAAGAACACTATTAGTGTTTGGAATCACTTGTGGAAGTGGGGCATAGGTTTTGGAGACATATAGAGGTGGCTCATGATCTTGTCTAAAGGTGAATCTACTTTTTTGTACTTTTTCACATGATGATAAACATCACTAAGGATCATTGATCACCCACTCATGTATGGAATTTTTTTGGGGCCACTATGTTTTTTATCGCTCTCTCTTTTCTCTCATTATAAAATGCTATAAAATATTATGTACTCCTTTGTATTTGTTATCCTTCCCTTTAATGGATCACTCTTGGATCATGTTACAAGGTTGGAGCTTTTAATGCTTGAAATATTAGCTCACCTAGATTCTTGGGTTGTAAGCATCATGCATGCTTAATGGTTATATCATATAAGGGTTGGTTTTTATCTTGGATCACTTAGATGGTTATTTGTAAGCATGGAGATTCTTGAGGTTAAAGGTTAGAGCTTGGAAGGATATGTTAGCTTGGCTCACCTAGTTGGATATTTTGAGCTTAGAGGCTTGTTAACTTAGCTCATGGAGTTGGATTTTGATGTTTGGAGCTCACCTTGGATGCTATGGTTGTTAGCATTGTGTAAGAGTTCCATATTATAGCTTAGAGGTTAGAGCCTAGAAGGCTTGGTTGTAAGATTAGCTCGCGTAAGTGTTTGGTTTATATCACTAAAAGGAGTTACTAAGAGGATGTTGTTGTAAGAGAGGATTTTTTGATTTAATATGAAGTCTAGAAGATACCATTAACTTTTGTATTTTCCCTTTCTATTTTTGTAGGGTTTACACGTATATTTTATGTAATGTATTATCTCCTATAGCGTTGTTCTTTTTATCTTGTTTTACTTTCTCAATTTTTTCATGTGTTTAGGATTATGTTTTGGCTCCTAACAAGTGGTATCAAATCTAGGATTTAGTTTTTTGTACTTGAGCCATGCATGTGAGTAGATCCTATATAATTTACATATCATAACATCAGATGTGACTAGATAAACTAATTTGAAAAATATGGTTTCTCTCTCATACCTATTTGTTATGTATTAAAAAAACCTTTATCCAATATTCAAAATCAAGATAGAAAGCTGCATACTTATAGTTTTTCAAGAGCTTCTTCCTTCAAGACAAAAATTTGCATACTTATAATTTTTTGTGAGTATGCTCCTTAAAGTATTTTTTTGGGATGTTTTTCACTGACATTTATGTTGTTTTAGTGTTTATCATACCACCTATAATTTCTTAAATTTTTTGTGCTCACCCTTGTTGAAAACAACCTAGCTGATAATTCCATGTGTTTGCAAAGGAAGGAGCATATATGTTCATCATTTCCATCATAATTGGATCTTGTTATGAAAAATTATTTGCCATTTTCTTAACCTTTTCTATTTCTCCATATCTTTCATTTCTTTCTGATACTCCCTATTACTTTTCTAATTCTCCTTATCATGTTTTTTCCTTTGCTTTTAATCTTCCTTTTCTTTCCTTTTTAACTCTCTCATTTTTTTTGACTCCTTCAAATCCCTATTAGTCTCTCTTAGTTATTTCTTATCTTCTATTTTTTTGTTTTATCCTTAATTTGATATATTTCCTTCTTTCATGTTTGTTAGCCAAGAAACATTTCTAATAATTCATTTATATTCAAAATTTAAGATTAACTACTTAATCTCACTGCACCATTTGATAATCAAGGGGAATTATGCACAAACCTCTTTATTGGTAGAGATTCAGTAAATTACCTAAACTTTAACTTGTATTTTCTTTACTTTGACTACATTTAAGTTCTTTTTTGTTATTTTCTATAATATCTTCTATTTATGCAAGATAATTACGTCATCACAATTATGAAAATCCCTTGTAACAGATTAGTAGTGTACCAAATATTCATCAAGTATAGCTATATGATGCGATGGAATTTAAAGGCCAACATCTACACTAGAAAATTCCAAGTTTACACTTAATCTTATTACCCTTTCCTTGATCTAGTTTGGTTGGCTTATTTGCTAAGGCAGGCTCAACCCCTCTCTAAGAACATGGTCTTATATGTCAAACACATGTTTACCTTGACCTATTTATTCACCTTATTCATTAAACACTTTTATTTGGGTTACATGTGTAACCTAACTAATACTAGGTAAAATTAGATCTATATTATCATTTTCAATTGTTCTATCTCCTTTTTTAAGTTCAATAATTACATTTATCTCATCCTCTCCATATCTATCCAACCATATGACATTTTGAATTGTAGTTTCATCATCTTAATAAAAAAATTAATATGATTCACTTAATGTCATGTATTCTACAAGGTCATTTATGTTAAGTGGACATATACATGTCCTCTTAAAACCTAACTTTATATTTTTTGTAGAAAGAGCATTTTTTAAAGTTATGATATCCAACTCGGCCAAGTCAAACCTTTTGATCTCAAGTTTGTGATTTTGATTCATCTAATTTAACCTTTCATATTTTAAATAATTTTTTAATCATGATAATACACTCACACCCAATGGTTGTAGCTTGTGGGAAGTGTGAACTAGAAAAGTAATAAGATCAATTCCAAAACTCCTAGCCTTTTCAATAGTTTTCATTGCTACATGACTCTTATGGCCATAAAACATAAATATATGCCTATTAAAAGGATAAAATCCACCTGGTGTTATTTTTCATCTATTAAAATGGTGTATCCAATTGATATATATTTATTTCATCATCCAAGCATAAGGTTGGATTTCAATACATGCTTCTAATTTGCAGTGTGCAATGTAGTTTTTTAGATGTATTTTTCCATTAAAAAGATATAACCCAAGAATGATTTGGATTATTTCATTAACACAATAAATAATGGTGATCTATTCCATAGTCTTTAGAATTATGTGATGAACACTTAGGCATCTTCTTTTTGATATGACCTGCATGCCATTATTCTCCCTAGCCTATAGTCTAGTTTCATCATAGTTCAAAATTTTGTAAGGTCCATAGTAGTTAGATTGATAAAACTTTTCTAGTTTATTTTAAAATTCATCTACGATGGAAGGAATTAGTTGGAATTTTATATATTTATCCAAGCCTTTTGTTGATCTAATGGACAAGTCTAGGTGCCTCTTACTAAATCCAGCCCAC
Organism: Torreya grandis; assembly: GCA_037957365.1. Lineage (NCBI taxonomy): Eukaryota > Viridiplantae > Streptophyta > Pinopsida > Cupressales > Taxaceae > Torreya > Torreya grandis. Next base: position 508,840 of record JARHVA010007362.1, read on the forward strand.
CAAGACTTGTTAGGCATTCCATCCTTGAAAGGGTTTGGCTTATTTTCACATATGTGGGATACATATGACCTAAGTTGCATATTTTTAATTACATGACCAATTATTTTCATATATTTTCACCATTTAATAACTTCAAGTTATTCCTCGTCTTCCAAAATGGTTGGTGTGACCTTTTTTTGGTCGTTATAACACCTAAAAAATAATAGTTGAATTTGACTTTACGGATTCCCATTTTTTGTGTAGATCAAATGGAGTACCCATTTATTTCAACATCCCTCATATCATGATCCATTTCACTTATAGTCCACCAATTTTGGATGGATAGATTTTTTAGTCAATGAATAACATGTTATCACATGTAGTAGTTTCAAGTTGTTTATGTGATTTTGTATCTTCTTCACCTTTTATATTTGTAGCATCCACTCTTCTTCCTATTTTTATTGATCCTTATCTTATGAATTTTTATATTTATATTTACATTTTTAATTTTGTTTGAATCATAAAATATGGAAAAGTTAATAACATGCATTATAAAATGATAAATTTAAAGAGAGATAACACTACATGCGCTTTTCTTATTCAATAATAATGTAAATGTAAACTTGTGTGATACACTACATGTGATCTTCCCCTTCAACAAAAATTTAAGTTTAAATCTATGTGATACAATGTAGGTATGGGACTACGCAAATCCAAACTAGTTATGTGTGATTCAACTCAGGTATGGGCTTATTCAATGACAAAAGTAGGATGTTCAATGTAAGATGGTGAGGTTTTATTGCTTTGGCACCTCAGATAGGTTGCATGCATAATGTGTAATATTTAAAAATTTAATATCACTACATGTGTGTATACACATAATATTTTATAACTTTTATTGATTACTAACACTTTATATCTTGTAGGAACCTATCGAGTCTCAATCTCTCTAAGTGCATGCCTTAAGAGGTACAATAGGAAAGGGGTGGGTAGACCTTTGGTGCTTCATAGAATTTTTGTCCCTTATTGACAAATTATTACCAATCCCACTACATCCTAAAACCATTCCTTAAGATATTACTCCTCCCTTGCACACTCTTCCAATCTTTTTCTTCTTTCTATCCCTTTTTTCCTCACCTTAATCCCCTTTCACTAGTTGACTATACTAGGTTGATTGGGTCAACCCTATATAGTTTTTAACCTATGATTACTCTATAGGGTTGATGAGGTTGACCTTATACTATTTTTGGGTATTTTCACTTGAGAACTTTGTTAACCCTTCAGTTGACCTAGCTCATGACCTAGTTATTTATCTCCCCAAAAACATAAAAGGTTGACTAGGTCGACCCTGTACAGTTGACATATTTGGAAGGATTTAGGGTGAGATATACCTATAAATACAAGATAATTTCATCATTATTTCAATATGAAATCAAGAGTTATTATTTTTTCATGCTTATTTATAATCTACTCTTCCATCATTCTACTTGAGGAGTCTTAGCTCAAGGTTTATACTTGGAGAATCTAGTCTTGTGGATAAGTCTTGGATGCTTTGGCTTTTTTTAATGATATGTACAAACCACAACAACCTCTTTCAAATATGCCTTATCCAAGGGAGAGATTGAATCTCAATGGGTTAACATTAAAGTAAGTATATTCTAATTTTGTTCTCCTATCTTTAGTAAATAGAAGTAGCATAAGTATTCGCTTAAATAATATTACTCTTCATATTCCATGTATTAGGGTCTTCCTCATACTTATCTTAATTGAGATTATATTATAAATGTTTTTATTGATTTACTAACCCTTCATATTATGTCACAAGATTTGGTGTGTACTAGATTATATTTACTTTATTGTTTATTAAAATAGAGTGAATATCAAAACCTAGGACTCTTTTAGGGTTGTTACATGATTTTTTAGACTATAGGCTTTGGAACCCTTCCTATCATGGTGTATTTTGATAAGTGATCCCCTAATTAGGTCTATCAGATCACCATATTGGTCATGTTCTTTTTTAATAAATGTATTCCCAAACGGAAGTGTAGGTATGTTCTATCTTCTATAAGTTATGATTGCTTTATAAACATGATGTATTTCTAATTACATACATTCTGGTGAACTTGATGTGAACTAACCCTTGTAGGATTTGTTCACTTATTTCATCATTTTCATCATTATTTTCATCATATATTTTCCATACTAGGTTGATTACATCAACCCATCTCCAATTTTTGTGCACAAGTTTTCAGGTACATGCTACTAGATCAATCCAGTCAACCCAGTATAGGTTTTTAGCCTTCCAAACTTCTAGTCCAGACCACTGGATCGACCTAATTGACCCAATATAGTTTCCAAACTTTTAGATATCTTGTTCAACATACTAGGTCAACCCAATCAACCATGTATAGTATAAGCAATTAGTAATAGGTTCCTATAGAGCTTGATTGACCCAATCGACCCAGTTACTAGGTTTTGCAGGCATTTCACAAGGTTCTTTGATAGTAATCTTCCTTATCTTCATCTCTTATCCACTAAGCTTCTTTTTTATCATTCTATATATTTCCTTATAGTCTTTAATTTTATATTTTATAATCTTCACAACTTCTATTATACAATCAATTAGATCAACCCTATCGACCTAGATCTATATTATGTGTTGTTTAAATAGCTAGGTTGACTTTTTTGACCTTATTCATTTTTAGATTTACTTTTTTAATATAGTATTGACCCCGTCAACCCTATTTGGTATTGTGTGCATACATTGTTGACTACATCGACACTATACCTTGTCTTAAAGTTAGAATTAACCTTTATATGCTAGTAATTAGCTCACACTTTCAGTTCTTGTTGCTTATATGCCTAGAAAAGATCACATAACTTAATTATGTGGTTTTAAATTAATCATTTAGTTTCACTATTTTCTATTATATGCACACACAATCAAATCACAAAATATAAACAAGAATTTTAACATTTAACTACCCAAGAACAACTTACTTGGATTTCATCACCAAGGGGGAAGTTGAATTGATGTTTTGGTCAAGTATAAAGTATGGTTAATGGTATATTCTATCTAAGTTCCCAACACCCTTATTGCTATAGTGTGTGAAGTGAGGGGGTAGGCCCCAATACCAAGCCTATATCATTACCACTATGGATTCCTTTCAACCCAAACTACCTAAAACTATCTTTTAATTAATTTCTAGTTCCTAACTTATATCCCACTTCCCATCACATTTAAAAACATATACTAATAATATTATAAATATTTAGGTTGACCATTTAGCTAGTTATTTACTTTCCAAGTTGATTTCTTGATCTTTGCTCAATTGTATTTTATATTACAAAAACTTGCATTAGCCAGCATTGGTGTAAGGTTTTGTGATATATGCCTCAATTAGATTGGGTAACATTAATCCAATTGATTATTCATTTCCCTTCAGTTCTTAATTTTTAAAATTACTTGAAAAAATTATCTTGTTTCAAATCATAAGTCGTTATAGGCTTTCTAATTTTCCCTATTTGTTATATTGGGTTGACCCAATCAACCCTATATATTTTTCTAACCTCTGCTCACTATAATGGATCAACCTAGTTGACCATATTCTATTTATATACCCTATTCATTCCTTTTCCAACCTTTATTCACTATATTAGGTTGATCTAGTCAACCTTGTACTATTTGTAGGCCCTATTTTTTATGTTAGGTCGACCTAGTTGACCCTATATAGTTTCTTATCATTTCCTATTTACTTGGGTGTTTATCTAGTCTTATCTCATCATGATGACATATTTTCATACTTCTCTTAGTCAATAACATTTCATAGATAAGTATTTAGATAATAACCTCACTTATTTTATTACTTCAAATGAAACTATCCACTTTCTTCCTTATTTTTCTCCTAAACCAAAACCAATCACTACACCATGTAATGTAGTTGAGGTCATTCATCCTAATCCTCCTGCAATACCAATGTTGGGAATCATCCACCTATAAATAATCCTCATCCCACCAACACTAATAATCTTCTTCCTATCAACACTAATACCCCATATTCCAATCCACCTATTGATACAACTCAACTTCTTTCACATGTAGTTCAAGAAATGAATATCATGAAAATAACCAATCAATCTCAAATCATGAATATCCAACAACATTTATTAAACATGACTTGTCAACCATCTTAAGTCATCATATCTCAACCAAATCCAAATTGTGTCCCTCTTCCTCTTAGAGATGCCAATGGGAATATCATCCCTCAACCTCCAATAAATAACAAAATGCTTAAACATCTTCAAAATAAACATTTAACCCCATTCATTACATCCATAGATATTGGAAACATTTCTAAAACTATCACATATAATGGGACTAAGGACCCTACTATCTTTCTTAAGTCTTTTGGTAATCTCTATAAGGAATGGGTCCAAACTAACACCTTTTCTACCACCAAGATCTTATCCAAAACATGTATGGGTGATGCACTTGAATGGTACAACCAAATTCCTAGACATTCCATCTCACAACTAAATGATTTAAGCAATGCTCTAGTGAAGGAATTCCAACATGATGACCTTTATAAATTACTACCTTAGCCATTTCATCAATTCCAAGCAACTTCCTAATGAATATACTCATACTTTCATCAAATTATAGAAGTATCTCTCTCATAAAATATACCATAACATGAATGATGACACTCTTTTAAAACTATTTTTCACTATTCTTAAACCTCCTCTTCAATAAAAAGTTTGAATCTTTTCCCCTAAAGCTTTAGACAAAGACTTACACCAAGAAAAAAGATAAGACTTTATTATGACTCAATTTTAACCATCTCAAACAACTACTAAAGTACCTTTCCAATCATCTTCTCATAAAATTTATTCATCCAAGTTTCCCCAAACTCAAAATAAATTATCCAATTCAACCAATTTTAACCCAACCCACCCTCTCTTGATTCTAGAATAACTTAGTAGAAATTGCCACCATCTATACCCACGATATTTGATCCTTAAAAACCTTCTCCAAAATGGTAAAATCCAAATAAATTTTGATGGTGGCATGCTACTATAGTTCATTCTCATGATTCTTTTCATGATCTTCACCATTTTCTTATTTCTTCTTTACTTGGTCCACATTTCAATCTTGATACTCTAACAAAATAATGTTATAAATATTATATTTAAGCTTCTCAAATTCAATCTCAAAAACCATAATCACATCAAAATCAACTACCTAATGATCAACAACAATCATCCCATACCTATACCTCATCTAATATTTTTTCTCAACCCATAGTTGATCCTTCTTCCTACACCAATAAGGAAAGGAAATCTAACAAGAATAATTTTAAACATATCATTGCATCCATTGAACCTAAACCTCTTAGGTCACATAAACCAAAAGAGTACCTCATTTAAATGCCTACTCCAATTCATATCATACATGGTCCTCCTTTACCTCCTATGCCTCCTCATACCTCTCCTTCCCATCATATGTCACATTCACCCTCCTTAAAATCTAACAAACAAACACATTTTCATATCTTTAAATACACCTACAAACCCAATGTAAACCATTTTAATAGTTCAATGTTACCTTACTCCACCTCACTTGTTGGGGCATCTTGTTATGCCCATCCACATGTCACTTCAAACTTTGGGTCATATTTTTATGCCCATCCCTACATCCACTAACCCATTTGGGAATCTTACAATTCCCACTCTTATTCTAAAATACATAATAAAAAACAAATTCAACTTCAAGAAACTTTTTGAGACTTATAGACTTGTATTTCACATGTTCATCTTTGATATATATGTTAGCATAGATCTTACTTATTCCTTTTATTCCTTTTATCTCATGTCTTCCTTTATGTTCTTTGGTTTTATTTCACATTACATTTGGCATTTACTTTCATTTTTGTCCTCATATATTTATTTTATCTTTTTATGTTATTATTTTCCTTAGTAGCTTTATGATTATTTTTTTCCCTTATTTAGCATTCACTCCCATGGATTTCTCTTTTGTGAGTTTGTAGTATAAGAGAATGGATAAAACCTGACCCTCCTCACAAAATACCACTTTTCTTATTTTATCATTTTATTGTTTCACATTTTGCTTTTTGTTAACCTCATGGGATTCTCTTTTATGAGTTGAAGTATAATACCATGGATAGGACCTGGCCCTCCTCATAAAATTACCATTTTTTCATTCCTTTTATAAGCAAAATATCACCAATCCTCATTCTCAGCTTTAGCTTTTGCTTTTTTTTATAAGATGTAATTTGCATAACAATCTATGTTAGCATGTTTTCATCCATTTTCCTCATTATTATGATAAAGAATCATGTTTTACTATCATTAAATCCCTTTTTCTCCCTTTGTCACATTTTTTGTGATTTAAAGAAATTCAAATTATTTCATGTGTTATTCCTCTATATTTCCCTTCCTTTCAATCCACATTAGATAAAACAAGGCCAAATTCAAGATAGCACTTTTATTTTACCTAGATTTACAAGACTCTTAGACCCTTTGCTATTTAAAGTTATCTCTCTTAGCAACTAAGTCCCAAGTATTCAAATCAAAATCATATTTAACACTTGTGTTTATTTTTCCAAATCTATATGGAGGAGGAATAGAAAAATTCATCAAGAACGTTAAAATCCAAATCATTTGAATCAAAAGGAAATGATATCTAAAAGGAAACATACAAATCTCAAAAGTTAAATCACACCAAAATACATTATTCCAAGCACATCCCCTATCTCTAATAAAATCTCAAACTCCATAGTTGGCCTCACATAGAGATAAGGTCCTTTGGGGTGTGGTAGGCTATTAGATTAGTATAGGAGAATTTAAAAAAATCTATGGTAATACCTACTTTCTCACACAAGTACCCAATCTTCACAGTAGACCAATGGCTCTGTAAGGGGTCCTGAGGAATGGGGAACACATTATGGGGAGGTAGGTCCATTTTACTTTTCATGCATATAGCCTTCACGGGATGATATATATACTCCTTTACTTGACCTAAGACTTGTGTGGCTAAGATATTTATTCATATTCCTTAAGGTTGAAAGTCCTCTTGTTTTTATAAACCTAATTTGAATGTCTTGACTTCGAAAAAGAGTTCCTCTACCTTGGTTTTTCCTTCATTTCTCCCCTCCACCCATTTCATTTCCCCCCTTGATAGGTAAATTTTGATTCCAAGTCTATTTTCCCTCTTCTATTTTTACTTCTTCTTCACCTCTTAAAAACATGCTAGCATTACTTTGTTTCATTTTTATCTATCCTTAGAGCAAAACAACATGTCTAAGAAACTATGGAATACACCATTTATTTCCCACACCATCTCATTGTTATCCTATTCATGACATTATGTGGTTGTGTTTTCTCACTTTGCATCTTAGAATAAACACTAAGTTTGAGTTTTCATCCTTTAAAGATTTTCTATTTTCATTTCTCTATCATGTTCTTATTTGATTTTTTGTGGACTTCACTTGTCTTACATATGACATTTTCCATTATTACATGGTTCTCAAATCTTTATTTACATTTCATTTTTCATCTTTCATGTTTTTCTTTTTGCCTATTTTACACGAGCTTACTTTTCTCTTTCTTACATATCTTTTTTCAAGTTTTCTAGTATTGATATTTCATTTTTCATTCATTTTTTACATGCTTCCCAATGTGATTTAGTATTTTATACATTCCTTGTTTTCATTTATATTTTACATTATTTCCAACATGATTTAATGTGTTTTACAATCATTTATCATTCACTTACTCTCATTTGTCACTCACTTGTCATCATTTGTCTTTCTTTTGCCATCATTTTGTCATCCATTTGCCTTTAATGCCTTGCCTTAAACAATCCTAATTTTACAATTTTTCCTAATACCCTCATATTTTTTCCTTAACTCATTTTACACTACTATATGCATATCTTCCCAAAATTTTGATTTTTGGCTATTTTTTGCACTAACTTCTACAGGTTTGCCTAGCATTATTCACAATAGATGCCTTCACTTATATTATAGTCACTTATTTACAACACTAAAGTAAAAAAAAGATGTGTTTTTCAATTATATACTTTCATTTATCTTATATTCTACTTACTGCACTTTACTTAGCATCAGTGTTATGTGTTATCATGTTCTATTTCTCGAAGCACCATCCCATGTTGCACTTACATGACACATGATTAGATTTGAGTGGGGAACATATATACACATAATATTTTCAAACTTTTATCAATTATTGACACTTTATATCTTGCAGGAACCCATCGAGTCTCAATATCTCTAAGTTCATACCCTAAGGGGTGCACTAGGAAAGGGGTGGGCAGACCTTTGGTGCTTCATAGGATTTTTATCCCTTATTGCCACATTATTACAAATAAAACTAAATCCTAAAACCATTCCCTAAGCTAATAATCCTCCCTTTCACACTCCAATCTTTTTCCTCTTTCCATCCCTCTTTTCCTCACCTTGATCCCCTTTTGCTAGTTGACTATATTAGGTTGACTGGGTCAACCTTGTATAATTTTTAGCCTTTTATTACTATATAGGGATGATTGGGTTAACCCTGCACTATTTTTGGGTGTTTTCACTTGAGATCTTTGTTAGCCCTTCAGCCAACCCATGTTGGGACCTAGTGATTTATCTCTTGAAAATATATAGGGTCAACTAGGTCGACCCTGTACAGTCAACATATTTAGAAGCATTTAGGCTGAGATCCACTTATAAATATAAGATCATTTTATCATTATTTCAATATGCAATCAAGAGTTATTATTTGTTCACACTTATTTACATTCTGCTCTTCCACCATTCTACTTGAGGAGTCTTAGCTTAGGGTTTTTACATGGAAAATCTAGTCTTGTGGATAAGTATTGGATTATTTGGCCTTTCTTAGTGATACTTAAAAACCACAACAACCTCTTATGAATCCCCTTTGGCCAAGGGAGAGATTGAGTCTCAACAAGCTCATATTTAGGTAAGTATATTCCTACTTTATTCTCCTCTCTTTAGTAGATAGAAGTAGCATAAGTATTGGCTCAAATAATATTACTCTTCATATTCCATGTATTAGGGTCTTACTCATACTTAGCTTAATTGAAAGTCTCTTATACATGTTTTAATTGCTTTACTAACCCCTCATATTGTGCCACAAGATTTGGTGTGCACTAGATTAGATTTTATTTCTTTTTTATTAGAATATAGTGAATATCAAAACCTAGGACTCTTTTAGGGTTGTTGTGTGATTATGTTAGATATTATAATTTTTAACCCTTCCTATCATGGTGTATTATGACAAGTGATCCCCTAATTGGGTCTAGTGGATCTCCATATTGGTCATGTTCCAACTTAAAAAATGTATTACCAATAAAAAGTGTATGTATGCTCTATCTTCTCCAAGATAGGATTGATTTATAGACATGATGAATTTTTTATTGCATACAATGTGCTCTTCCCCTTCAATAACAATGTAAATGTAAACTGGTGTGATACAATGTAGATATGGACTATGAAAATCCAAACTAGTTATGTGTGATTAAACTCAGGTATGAGATTATTTAATGCCAAAATTAGGATGTTCAATGTAGGATGGTGAGGTTTAATTGATTTGTCACCTCTAATAAGTTTCATGCATAATTTAGATTATTGATAACATACATACTATGTTAATAACACTAAATGTGTTCTTCCCCTTCAACAATAATGTAAATGTAAACTAGTGTGATATAATGTAGGTATGAGACTATGTGAATCCAAACTAGTTATGTGTGATTCAACTCAGGTATGGGCTTGTTAAATGCCAAAAATAATATTTTCAGTGCAATATGGTGATGTTTTATTGCTTTTCCACCTTTAATAGGTTGCATGACTGAGCACTATTAACTACAGTTTAAATGTCCCACATTTGGCTCTCACTAATACATTTTTGGGGATTTTAATGATCATCAAAATATATATGAAGAAGAATATATATGGGATACATGGATTCATTCAAGTGATGTACTTCACTTGTTAGTTTTTTTAATATTTTCTCTATATAATTTAAATTGGTGTTTAGCTTGGAGGCCTTTAATCTATTTTTATATTATATCTAGTAAAATGGCTTGGTGGATTCTAATCACAATATTTATCTCAACAATCTAAAAATCCATGATCTTATACACTTTGATTTTTTATAAAAATATACTAGCTTATAAAGCTATGAAGTATGTAATAAAATTCAGGTTCACCAAAAAAAAATATGGATAAATAATTGATTCAAGCTTATAAAAATTGAAAGAAGAAAAGAGAAAGAAATAAAAAAGAGAAAATTGAGAGAAATAAATATGAGGATAGATATGTTGAGGTTTTTTTTTTTTTTTTTGGTGTTGAATCGTTATTATTTTCATTGATTTCAAAGTCAAGATAGGGGTCATTAATGTCAAGGTCAGAGTTGAGGCCATGCATGGTGAGATGATATGTATCAAAGAAGTCTCATGACAAGAGAAAATTTGAATGCAACCTCTTGTCTCTATATTGAGAGATAATTTTAAGGAAAAATATTAATATTTTTTAGGTTGATGACATGTCAAAGTCAATATCATGGTGTAAGATAAGCTATTATTGTGTACTAGTGTCTTGAGAAGCCTAGTCTAGCCCGAAGAGAAGGTATATGTATGAAGCATAGTAAATATTGGTGAGTTGTGTTATTAAATGAATGAGATATTATAAAAATATATTTAAACATGATCAAAAGGAAAATAACCCTTCATATAAGTTCCAAGGTCAAGTTTTGAGGCTTAGTCCTTACATGAAGACCTAGTGAGAAGGCATAAGCATGGTAGTATGTTGTGTTGAGTCATATGAGACTTGTGAATAATGTTGGTAGTGTGTGATAAATTTATGAGGAAATTTTAACATATAATAAGATTTTTAGAACAATACAGAAGATTTTAAGATATGATCATGGTCTAAGTATGACTGGTAGTTCAAGGCCTAATATGTAAGAGACCTAATATGGCTTAATGATGGTTCAAGTTCATTTCCCAAGGTACCAAATCTCTTGAGAGAATTTAAAAAGGTGTGATAGGTTGTGTTAAGTTTTTTTACAATTTATGAGGTCATATAATAAATAATAAAGCATGAAAATTGGTGTCTAGATCCTTTATGTGCATAGAATGGGGTGTTGCAGACCCGAGAAGAAATTTCTTATGCTCATTGGCATGTGCAACATTTTCATGATATCCTAAGTAGTTAATGGAAGTTTTTTAAGGTCCCTATATTTAATTTCCTATAATTTTCATTTATATTTTATTTCTAATCCTTTATAAATGATTGCTAAGAAGGAAAAGTAGTCAAAACCCTCCTAAAACCCTCATAATGACTTGATAGGAAAAATCTTATCAATTATGGATAATAACTATTTTTTTGACCTATTTTTATGTTTTTTATGTTTAAATTACTCTTATATCTTCCTATAATTGGTTTTGGTGTGTCACAAGAGTGAGTAGAATCTATAGGAAACCCCTTGTTTCTTGTAAATTTTATGTAGTAGGTAGGATTGACCAAGTCAAAGCATGAAAGTAGATGGAGGATGATGTGTGAGAATTTTAATTTTTTCCCATGAAAATTTATAATCATGTTTAATACCTAAAATTTTCTAAACTGGTCATGAAATTTGGCCTATCGCTAAAAAGGCCTAATGAGCAAGATAGTGAGAAAACTAGGTAGTAGTAAGAAAGAGATTAGGGATTAGTTGCAGAGAATTAGGGATGGATAAAAATGCATGGGTTAATTTTTCAATACCTATACCCAATATTACCTTTTTATAATTTTTTTTATGCACACAAACAAGAAAAAATTTGTTCTCAAAGTGACTTGTCTAACACAGTGAAGTCTGTGTAGGGTGAAGATGTGAGATTGGTCTGTAAGATCGATATTTATATATAACCTTATAATATATCTATTAAAATATGTTATAAGGATTATTAAGTACCATTATAACTCATTTTAATATTATAAAATTTTTCCCACATGTTTTCTAAGACTTGATCTTCATGACTATGTTTTTGGAGCTATAGGCAACTTTTTGTGTATGAGTGAGAATGTTGTTCCTGAGTGTTTTTGAATAGTTTTTAAGAACATAATGAACATGAAGTTTTTATTTAGTTATAATATGTTAAATTTAACACATTTTTATTAATTATAAACTCTTATTAATGTGTGAAAATTCAAAGGCTTTTGATTGGGTTTTTAGAGCTTGTATACAGTTTTGAGTAAACATATGAAGTTAATCAATTAGAGGTGTTTTTCCCTATTTGATGAATTATAATGAAAATTTGAAATTTAAAATAAGGTCATGGATATTATATCCATTTAATTATTTATTATTTTTATGTTTAAAATTTTAGTGTATGATTCATATTTTCAAGATAGACTTTTTAGTAGTTAGAAGGCCTAACGATGAATAGACCTAATTGTGAGGTTCAAAGAGTGAAATGGGCCAAATGGTGTTTGGGATATAAGGTGATATTATCATGTGTATATTTGATTCATTTTTTAATTGTTTCATCAATTTTTTTATGATTAAAGTGTTCCAAACAGGCTTAAGTGAAACATGTGTTTAGAGAAGGCCTAAGTGCATTAGGTCTTTATTAGGCCTCATAATGGTTTTGGCCCTTAATGGTAATGACAAACCTATGTGGTGGTCATTTAAATTATGAAACTTTTTTATTGATATATTAAAACTATGATATAACTATGGTGAGGTTCTTGGCCTACCTATATGGGAATGAGGAAGAGTAAAGTATAAAGAGAAGGCCTAATAGGCCTAATTTGACTAGTTAGAATATTGAGGACTTGAGTGAATAATATAGAATTTTAGAAACTAGATATATGGATTTAGGATCATAAAATAAGAGTTTTTAATATGATTTTAATATATAATAATATTTATACAAGTGATAAATAAAGTCATTTGACCTAATTCTACCAAAGAAAGGGCTAGTTGGGCGAGAAGGCCTAATAGGCTATTTGAGAGAGATAGAAGAGAGAAAAGAGAAAAAGAAAAATGTCATATTCAGTTGAGTGAGAAACAAGTGTCCAAGGTTGATTATAGATTCAAGGTAGCTAAGTTTATGCTGAGTTAACTAAGGGGGTTTGTGCCTCCTTGCAAGTTGGTGCTTGCTAACGGACTAGTTGGGTTGGTGCTTGATTTGTGAGGGGTTGGTGCTCCTTATGGGGTTGGTGTCTCACTAAAATTTTGATTAATTTCTTATATTATTGTATTAAAATCTATTAATTAATTTTTTTAATCCCATAATAGGTTTTCCCACATATATCTTATGTTTTTATGTTGCTTACTTTCATAGATTATTGTGTATGCATTGTTTGATGTAAGTGAATGAATGTTTCATGAATGTTAAGTGAAATTGGAGGAATAGTTTACCACAAATGATTCACCCCAATCATATTATTATCTATAATTACAACATTTTGTATCAGATTATGTCCTTTAAAAAATGTATATTAACCTAAAGGAGATTCTAAGTAATCAAAGATGGCTAGTCAAGCACAAGGTGGTTTTTCTGCAAGCAAGGCTCCATTGTTTAATGGATCCAATTATGGATTTTGGAGTGTCAAGATTAATAAATATATGAAGTATCATCATCGTGATGTTTTTAATTAGTCTTGGATGTAAATAATGCACCCCTTATTCCTCCTACAAATGCAACAGGCAAGAAGGCTAGTGATAATAACTCAAAAGCAATGAATGGTATTATGTGTGGCCTATCAGAGGTAGAACTTGTAAAGGTGATGCACTATATGTTTACCAAATAAATTTGAGACAATTTGAAAAATATTCATGAGGGATACTCCAAGGTCAAATTGGCCAAGTTGAAAACTAATAGAAGATAATTTTAAATCCTAAAAATGAATGAAGATGAGACCATTACAACCTACTTGTTGAGGGTTGATGAAGTGGTCAACAACATAAGAGATATATGTGAAGAATTAAAAGAATATACTATCATTAAAAATGTTTTGAGATATCTAACTTCCAAATTTGATTCTAAGTTATTTGTTTTTGAAGAGATGCAAGATCTAGACAAGCTAGAGATGGATGGATTTCATGGCACCCTAACAGCCTATGAGATGAGGACAAGTGAAGGAAGACCTACAAAGAAGGAAGCTATATTCAAGGTAGAAAAGTATCCAAAATAGAATAATAAAAAAGGTAATAAATTCAAATATAATGATGAATCTAATTTTTATGATGATGAGTTGATATCTATGTTTGTAATAAAATTAAAGATAAAGTTAGGTAATTACAAGGGCAAAATGCCCTTTAAATTCTTTAATTGTGGAGAGATTGGACACTTTGATAACAAGTAACCTCATAAAAATAATTAAAGGGATGATTAAGATAATTATGAAGGTCATGATAATGATAAAAGGTTCTATAGTTATGATAAGAGTAAGAAAAGCTTTAGAAGGTATGATGATAAGAAGATTTTTTCCAAAAACAAAATAAGTTTCTACACCAAAGAAGATTGCATCTCATCTGATGAGAGTGAAAGAAGTAATTATAAGAGTGACCAAAAAGGTGATTTCCCTGATGTCAATTAATTTATTTTCATGTCTAAGGATGTAAGTTGTTCAGATCAAGAAGAGTCCATATGGTTTGGAGGTGTTGTTAGAGATTTAGATGAAAAAGATGATGAGGTGGACTTTGAGGTTGAGTTGAATCCTCTATAAGAACTGAATATGGTAAATAAAAATAATAGGGTGATGATGTCTCTTTTCAAATATTATGAGGAGAAAATAAACATTTTTTAATCTATACTAAGCAACAACTCTAAGTAATAAGAAGAAATAGTCAAACAGGTAGAGACTCAACTTGAGATTATGATTGCTATTCTAAAGACCAAATAAAAGAATGTGCAAGGTATGTGACTAAATTAGAGTCATTGAGAGATGATTTAGAACATAAATCAAGTAATTTTAAGTCCTTTTTGATATTTTTAAATAGTACCAATGATATAGACAACATTCTAAGTAGTTAAAAGACTGTTAATGGCAAAACAAGCCTTGGTTTCAATAGAGACCAAGAGAAGAACACTAATATGATCAAGAAGGTCAATAATAAATCAAATAATGAGGATGTTGGTATAATTAAGGATAATAATATAAATAAAACTAATTATATAAGTTATGATAATTCCTTCAATGGATATTATTATTCATGTAACCAATTTGGATAAAAGGTATGGTATAAGGCCCTTTAAGAATGAATATGCATGGAACTATGAGGATAGTCATTAGTCAAGAGGTATGGGTAATAGTGTGTTTCAATAAAGAGGAATATTGTGTTTCAATTGTCATAAGTTTGGTCATATTGAAAATTAGTATAAGCATGGATTCTCAAGACAAAACAATAAAGTTTAGAACTCTAGAGTACAAGAAAAAAGACAAGATAGTAAGTGTAAACCCAAGGTAGCCAAGGTTGATGACCAATCTGCAAGTCCAAGTGGACTATTTGCCTTGTTATAGTATAGTCAAGATGCAAAGGAGTGCCAATAATTCTATTTGTCATCTCAGATTATTGATGAAGGAGATAAGACCAATAGAATAAGCCAAAATGTTGTTCAAACAAAGATTGAGAAGGTCAAACCAAAATATCTATTAAAACCTAAGAGGATCATGAATAAATTTAAGTATAATAAGGAAATGAAGATATAGGAATCTCTTTATTTTATGTTTTTCTAGTTCCCTAGAGAAGATGTGACTCCATTAGGCTTCATGGAGGTACTCAGCTAGTAAACAATAAGCATGAAGGATGCTCAGTCATAGGGGGAGTTTTGTGGTCTTTGGTGAATTTTAAATTCAAGGTTCAATCAAGATTATATTTTATGTTTGATAACAAGAGATAGGTCACAAAAATTTTGTATGATGACTTGATCAAACCAAGTCACAGTCTTAATAATGTTTGAATTTCTCATGGAGGACAAGGGGAGCCAATCATGCTTTAAAGAGTAAGTATGTGAGCCTGATATGTGTTAAGTTTTTTTGAAGATAAAATATGTGTTGTTCCAGGTCCAAGGATTATATATTTTTCAAATAATATTACCCTTTTCCATTAATGTCAAAGGGGGGAAGTTCCAGTTTGGGAGAAAGGTCAGTTTGAAGAAGATTCACCTTGGGGAGTTATGATTGATCAGTTTTGTGTAAATTTTTTCCATCAATTACAAATGGGGATATTATTGAGGTATTTTTTTTTTTTGGTTTTGAATCATTATTTTTTTCATTGATGTAAAATTCAAGATAGAGGTCATTAATGTCAAGGTCAGAGTTAAGGTGATGCATGGTGAGATGATATGTGTCAAATAAGTCTTATGACAAGAGAAAATTTTGAGGAAAAATCTTGTATCTATATTAAGAGATAATTTTACTTCAACCTATTAATATTTTTGAGGTTTATGTATTTTCAAATTCAATATCATGATATAAGGTAAGCTACTATTGTGTACTAGGTATCTTAAGAAGCCTAGTCTAGCCCTGAGAGAAGGTATATGCATGAAGCATAGTAAATATTGGTGAGTTGTATCACTAAAAGCATGATAAATTTTAAAAATATATATAAACATGATCAATAGGAAAATAATCCTTCATATGATTTCAAATTTCAAGTTTTTAGGCTTAGTCCTTACATGAAGATCTAGTGAGAAGTCATATGCATGGTAGCATGTTGTGTTGAGTCATATGATCATTGTGAATAAGGTTGGTAGTGTGTGATTGAGTTATGAGGTAATTTTAAATTATGATAATGTTTTGAGAAAAATACAATAGGTTTCAAGATATGATCATGGTCTAAGTATGACTGGTAGTTCAAGGCCTAATATGCAAAGAGACCTAATATGGCTTAATAATGGCTAAAATTTATTTCCCAAGGTATCAAAGTTATTTAGATAATTTAAATAGTTGTGAGAGTTTCTTTTAATTTTTTTGAAAAAAAATTATGTCATATCTTGAAGAATAAATCATGAAAATTGGTGTTGAGATCCTCTATGTGCACAAAATGGGGTGTTGCAGACCCAAGAAGGAATTTATTATGATCGTTGGCACATGCAACCTTTACATGAGATCTTTATCAGATCATGAAAGTTTTTTAAGGTAACTATGTTGATTTTCATATAATTTTTTTTGGATTTTATGGGCAATCCTTTATGAATGATTGCTAAGAAGGGAAATAAGTTAAATCCCTTGTAAAATCCTCATAATGACCTGATCAAAAAGATCTTGTTTTTTATGGATCAAAATGGTTTTATTGACCTATTTTTGTGTTTTTAACATGTAAATTACTATTATAGGTTCCTATAGGTGTTTTTTTATTTTCACAAGAGTAAGTAGAATCTATAAGAAACCCTTTGTTTCCTAGAATTTTAATGTAGCAAGTAGGGTTGACCAAGTCAAATCATGGAAATTGATGGAGTATGATGTGTGAGACTTTTATTTTATCCCCATGGAATTTTATGATAATTTATTAGACCTAAAATTTACCAAAATATTCATGGAAGTTGGCCTATTGCTAAAAAGGCCTAATGAGCAAGATAGTGAGAAGACTAGGCAGTAGTGAGAAAGAGATTAGGGATTGGTTTCAAAGGATTAGAGATGGATAAAAATTCATGGGATAATTTTTCAAGACCTATACCTCATAATCCCAATTTTTATAAGTTTTGATGATGTATACAAAAAATCAAAAAGTTGCTCTCAAAGTGACCTGTCTAACATAGTGAAGTCTGTGTAGGTTGAAGATGTGAGATTGGTCTGTAAGACCAATATTGATATATAACCTTATATAATATATATATATATATATATGTTATAATTATTATTAAGTATAATTATAACCAATTTTAATATTACAAGTGCTCTGACAAGTGTTCTAAGACTTTATCTTCATGATTGTGTTTTTGGAGCTACACACAACTTTCTGTGTATAAGTGAGAATGTTGTTCTTGAGTATTTTTGCATAGTGTTGGAGAATATAATGCACATTAATTTTTTATATATTTATAATATGTTAATTTTAACACATTTTTATTCATTTAAAACTCCTATTATGGTGTGAAAATTCAAAGGCTCTTGACTGGGTTTTTGGAGCCTGTATACAGTTATGAGTTAGAGGTCTTTTGCCCTATTTGATGAATTATAATGAAAATTATTTTAAAACTGAGGTAATGTATATTTTACACATGTAATTTTTTAATATTTTTATGATGTAAATTTTAATTTATGATTCATATTATCAAGATAGACTCTCTGGTAGTTAAAAGGCCTACTGATGAGTAAACCTAATTATGAGGTTCAAAGAGTGAAATGATACAAATGGTGTTTGGTACATAATGTGAGATTATAAGGGGTATATTTAATTAATTTTTTAATTTTTAAATCCATTTTTTTATTCTCAAATTATTCCAATGAGGTTTAAGTGAAATGTGTGCTTAGAGAAGGCATAATTGCATTAGATCTCTATTAGGCCTAATGATGGTTTTGGCCCTTAAAGGTAATGACCAACCTACGTGGTTTTTATTTAAATTATTGAAAGTTTGTATTGATATATTCCAATTTTTATCCAAGTATTTTTAGTTTCTTGGCTGAACTATGTGGGAAAGAGCAAGAGTCTAGTATAAAGAGAAGGCCTAATAGGCGTAATTTGATTAGTTAGAATGTTGAGGATTTGAGTGAATGATATAGAGTTTTAGAAACAAGATAGAGGGATTTAATATAATAAAATATTCATGTTTATTATTTTATTAATGTCTAAAAATATTTATATATGTGATAATTAAGGTCATTTGACCTAATTCTACCAAAGAAAGGGCTAGTTGAGCGAGAAGACCTAATAGGCTATTTGAGAGAAATAGAAGAGAGAGAAGAGGGAAAAAATGAGGTAATATTTATTTAATTGATAAATAGGTTTATAAAGGTGATTATATATTCAATTTATCTTATTTGGTGCTAATTTACCTAAGGGGCTTGTGTTTCTTTGCAAGTTGTTGTTTGCTAAAGGATTAGTTGGGTTGGTGCTTGACTAGTGAGGGGTTAGTGCTCCTTATTGGGTTGGTGCCTCACTAAAATTTTGATTATTTGATTGTAATACTATATTATAATATTTTAATCAATGTTTTTTATCCTCCAAGAGTTTTTTCCACATATATCTTATGTTTGTATGTTGTTTACTTTCATAGATGCTTGTGTATGCATTGTTTGATGTATGTAAATGAATGAATGTTTTAAGAATGTTAAGTGAAATTGGAGGACTATTTTAATAAAAATTATTCAACCCCCCCCCCCCCAACTCTCATTATCTATACTTCCAAAAATATATTTTATATATTATCTAGGATGGTATTTTAGTGGCATTATGGAATTTATTTCATTGTAGTATTTGATCTTTAAAAGGTTAGTCTAACCTTTGGATATTGTTTGTATCAATATTATTTTAAAAAAAAAAATAGATAAAAGGAATATAATATAAAAACTAATGAGAAACCAAGTGTATAATTACATAAAATTGCATCAAAATATTATAAACTATTGAATTATGTGTATAATTTACTTACTTGCTATTGGTGTAGTTGATGAAATGCCTTAAAAATTGTATCAAAATTATCTAGAAAGAGTGGTATGGGAATAAGAAAACATAATAAGTATTATTTATATAGGTAAATAGAGATTTAATTTTTAAAAATCTTACGATCTGTGGAATTTCACCCCTTTGGTTCATTTATTTTTGTTTGAATTGATTTTTTTTTATTTTGTTCAATTGTTTATAGATTGTATTAAATAATTTGGTGATCCTTTAAGTATATTTTTAATTATGCATGCACACCTTTTAAAACAAAGAGTGGAATATTTTAGAGTCAATGGTTTGAACTTTTAAAATAAAAAATGAAAATAAAGTAGATGTACACTTACACAAGTTGTTTTGAAAATTTACACATGTTGAAGTATTGAGTTGATAGGATTTTAACTTTTGATAGTAAGTGAAAGGAAATATTGTATTTTACAAGAAATATTAAAATATATATTACTAAACTCAATATTTACATTTACTCATGTCAATATTAAATTAACATATTGTAATGTACTAACAATAGTAAAATATCTTGTGTACAAGTTTAATATTTCATATGAATCATGGAAAAATATCAATGATCAACTATTGGGTATAAATATATTTGTAATTAATGAAAATTTCAATTACTTTTGAAAAAAAAATGTGTTCAAGATTTGGGTTCCACATCCCCATATACCCTCTTAGCTATTGGACCCTACTTAACTATTGGATTATCTCCCTTACTCATGTGAAGATCAAATGACACATATGTAGTCCTGATTAATTTTTTTGTGAGTTCATAAATATGTTTACCACCTTGCTTAGCAATAATACATAAAAGAGAGCATATTTTCTATGGAGAAGTGGTAATATTTCAATCTCAATACATTTTACCTTTAAGATAGGGAAAAATCCATCTTAGCATAATAAATTCAATTTCACTTTAAGCTTAAAAGACCTTTTTACAACTCCTAGAGTCTAAAAGGACTTAGTATGTCTGCTTCATATTTTTTTTCACTTATAGGGTCAAATTATTATAGTTGACATACTCCAAATGATGACTATGTAATTGATGAGTGGTAGACAAAGTAAATGATGAGTAACTGATATGAAAATTCCAAGACATTAATGTCATATTCCCACATAATTGATTAATTTTTTCATGATAGGTATATTCCCACAAAATTGATATATTTATGCATAATTAATTTAGAATACACAACTATATATAAGTATTAATGCTCAACACAAGTATGCCTCCTCTAGGACTCAAAACACAAAGTTGTTATTTAAGGTAAAAGTGGGTTTTTAAGGGGCCCTACCCATACAAAATAAATTTAAGCAAGGTTAGAAACCTTATAAACATATATGCCTGAAGAAAAAGAAACATGGAACATAAAGGAATAAAACACAGCTTATACACAGCTAAACAACAACACCAAATTCAAAACTAAACTAAAAATAAGATAATAGAATGTTAATGAGATGTCTTCCAATCCTCATAATCCTCGGTCCATCCTTCAGTAAGATTCTTGAACTTCATTTCCCATGAGCACTCTAGGTTATGATCACCATCCTTAATATTTATGTCTTTAAGCTTTTTGTTGGGTTTATCCTCATCATTAATGATGTGTTTGTAATTGAATAACCTTTAAATGCCCTCCATACTATGCATTTCATTATTTATGATCATCATGATGTATTTTACAAGAAGATTGATATTAGTTTAAAGTTCCTGGTTATCCTTTTCTAGCCTGTTAATTCTTTTAGTCAAAGTCTCAATTTTTTATGTCATTTACATTTGCTTTTCTTTGGTATAGTAAAGCCCATCATTCATATTGATCTTTTAACCTCTTATTTGATACAAGAATGATTTTTCATAAACTAATGAATGAAAGCTTTATGCAAATCCACCTCAATGCCAATTTGATTCAATTTCTCTTGGTTTTTAAAAAAATGCATGAGGGAGTTTAAATCCTACTGAGGATTATTATTTGAGGGTTTCATACCCATTGTAATGTCCCCTATGTTATGATCCATAGCCATGTCTGTATTATTATACTCTATAATATCCATATGATGATCAGCATTGGCATCTAAATCCTCCATTTTATCCTTCTCTTTGTGATTTATGTTGATCTCATTGTTCTTATTATTCTTAGAATATTTTTTCTTCTTGTTACCAATAGAGCTCCTACCAAGCTGCTCCATAACATCATCTTTTTTAATTCTAAGATTACTTCTCAAGTTCTTATCCAAATTATGACTAGGATTAGGATGTTTACGGATATTGAAAGTAGTGGGATATGGTGGAACAATATTTAGGGCATCAAAAAACTTTAAAATAAGGAAAATAACTACCTCATGTAGGGGCTCCCCTCTCTTACCCTTTTTGACCTCCATAATAGAATTTTATAGAGAATGAAGGATATAAAATGGAAGACTAATGGGAATATTATGGTGAGGGTAGTTTGAAAAAGGAAAGTTAGAGTAATGCACTACCCTAAAATGATCATCAAATATAATATACCTCATTACTTACTTTGCCATGTTATTGTAAGGAACCAGAAATAGCTTTCTCTTGAAACCCCCTTGAAAATTGATGAGATGTTCCTCCCCAACAAGAAACTTTTCATTCTCTTATTTAAAACACAAAGTTAAATAAGATTGAAATTTTATATATTTTTAAATAACATGTCATTCATAAAAATAATTTTCTTATTGAATTTCCTTACATGGGATATTGTTTATATAGTAGATTAATGCAATGATAAAGGTGTGTTTCTTTTGGTAGGTGTTAAGGAAGGATATAAAAAATTGTTTGTTAATGTGATAATTATTTAGTGTGAAAATGAAAGATATACATGAATCAAAACATTAAATTTTTTGAAATTATGGCACATTCTCTACAATTGATATCCCATATTCATATCTAAATTATATAAAAACTTAATAGGGATAGATGAAGAGAATTATTAAGTCCTAGAAGACATAAAGGATAATATGGAAATAAATTTGTATATCAATTTGAGTTAATTACACCATATGAAATTTGATACTATCCCACCTAAAGATCATGATATCAAGTACTCACAAGACCAATAACATAAAAGAGAAGAAAAGAATACCAAGTTTGGTGATGATGATCAAGAGTGTAATATTATTGATGTTATTTTATGCCAATGCAAGGCATAATTCCTTTCATAAATCCTCTAATAGATTTCATTTAAAATATTTGATGCTCTGAACACAGTATGGTTTACGCCATGAATCTCCCTCACATATCCTAGGCACATTGGCTCCTCTAAAATGTATACATGAACTATCATCTCATTTAATGCACTCACTGTAGGTTATGTGTGTCACACCAAGCCCATGTGTGTCTCCTTAAATTCTCACTAATTTGTGTTAAACCCCACTAGAGTCAAAATATTATAGGCATTTATACAATTTAGAACATGGTTAAATTTCCATCCAAAAAATAAGTCTTATATCTTCAAAAAATTGTAATAATGATATTATCAAGATTAATTCTCTAAGTAAAATATAAAATTTATAAATAACTTTTAAATGGATGTTCAATTTAAGGTTGAACATAATTATGAACAACTCACTACAATACACTCCATCCCATGTTTCTATTGTAAAAAAATTTGGGTATAAACATTTAACTTTTAATTTAATTTAATTACTATATTTTTAGGTAACCATAATATAAGAAAGAAGAAATATCAGGTCATAAAAAAACTTTTAAAATGGTGAATTATATTTACCACCTTGACCCCTTAATAAAAAATGTTTATGGTGTTTACATTCTATGCAATTCTCCTCTTTATTGTTATTATAAAAAAACATAAATAAAAATGTCATTAATTAATGAATACCCATAAAGGACATCTAAAAAATGAATAAAATACAAATGATTAATATCCCACAATTGTGTGTGTGTGTATATGTATATATGTATAGATATGTGTGTGTGTGTATGTATATACACACATACACACACACATAAATGTGTGTGTATATGTGTATACACACACACACACACACACACACACACACACACACACACACACACACACACACACACACACACACACAGATGTGTGTGTCCCATTTCTACAATAATAATCAATACACATACATGCACGCACGCACATGCACACACACACACATGTGCCATTTCTACTATATATATATATATATATATATATATATAATATGTGTGTGTACACATGCACACATATATGTATGTTTGTATATTTATATGTATTATGATCTTTAGGAATTATACTTGACTCCATGTCAAATTAATCCTTTGAATTATAAACTCATTTGACCAAAATAATTAGTAACGTGGTTGTAAGTTCAACAAGATCTATCTAGTATTATTTACATGTTAATTTTCATATAGAATGGTGTTTTATATTTCCCCCCTCTTATAAAAGCATCATTATCAATTTAGAAACTATAATTAAGAGTTTAAAGATAAGTGTGTCTCCACATATAAACCCAAGACAAAATTAACAATTTGACATAACATAATTACAGGCACAATGCATCAAACATGATTTTTATTATATTTTTTTAATGCCATAAGGTTAGTTATAGTATAAAAAATTATAATACTATTTCAAAGAATGTATTTGGTACTAGAATTCCTCTTTAATAGTTTTTTAGTGGAAAATTGATAGTCATAGTTCCATAATATACCAACTGATAACTGAATAACCTTTAATATGAAGCATGTATGTATAAGTGAAAATTGTATAATCATCTTGAGCAAACTTGAGTGTCATTTTAGGGGAAAAATACATTGTTTTAAGAATCATTCCATCATAGATAAAATTGATAAATACTAATAAATACTAAGCAATATTGAGTGTCATTACATGGGAAAAGTAAAATAGGAAAGAAAGTACTTTAACAAGATCATTTAGGAAATCACCATGTTTGGTGAGGGAATGATGGTGGCATGAACCCGCCCATACAAGTTTCCATCTCAACCCTATAGCTTGTCCAAGAATTTAATGTCTTCTCCCCCATACTAACACAAGTGAAATAAAATTTTACATTATAATACATAAGAAACTATAATTAATCAATGAACTCAAAGGAAACCAATCAAAATATTAAAATATTGTAAGTTCAACAAGATCTATCTAGTATTATTTACATGTTAATTTTCATATATAATGGTGTTTTATATTTCCCCCCTCTTATAAAATCATCATTATCAATTTATAAACAATAATTAAGAGTTTCAAGATAAGTGTGTCTCCACATAGAAACCCAAGACAAAATTAACAATTTGACATAACACAATTACAGGCACAATGCATCAAACATGAATTTTATTATATTTTTTAATGCCATAAGGTTAGTTATAGCATAAAAAATTATAATACTATTTCAAATAATGTATTTGGTACTATAATTCCTCTTGAATATTTTTTTAGTGGCAAATTGATAGTCGTAGTTCCATAATATACCAACTGATAACTGAATAACCTTTAATATGAATCATGTGTGTATAAGTGAAAATTGTATAATCATCTTGAGCAAACTTGAGTGTCATTTTAGGGAAAAATACATTGTTTTAAGCATCATTCCATCATAGATCACTTTGATAAATACTAATAAATACTAATAAATATTGAGTGCCATTACATGGTAAAAGTAAAATAGGAAAGAAAGTACTTTAACAAGATCATTTAGGAAATCACCATGTTTGGTGAGGGAATGATGGAGGCATGAACCTGCACATACAAGTTTCCATCTCAACCCTATAGCTTTTCCAATAATTTATTGTCTTCTCCCCCATACTAACACAAGTGAAATAAAATTTTACATTATAATACATAAAAAACTATAATTAATCAATGAACAACTCAAAGGAAACCAATCAAAAGATTAAAATAATTTAAGGCTAAGTAGAAATAAAATACATTATAATCAGAATGAATAAAAATTCATAATTCAAACAAAATCACTCAATAAATTTTTAAATAACCTTAACAATCCAATTTCAAAAAAAAGAAAAGGTGATTATTCTGAAATCAGCTTAAATTTCCAAACAATTTAAAATAAAGTTTCAACATAACAAAAACACAAATTTCCACATGACTTAAACTATATGGCTTAGGAATCCACTCAAGGGATAAGGACATAAATTAATCATCCCACAATTATCTATTACCTCTGTGAGGTAAAGAGAAATAGAATGGTTATTTCATATTTTCCACAAGGCTCAACATAGGGTGGTAATCATAAAGTGTGTTTTTTTTACAACCACTAACGAGTGAGTGGATGGATGTCTTGTTCATAAATACACCATTATACATGGATAACTCATGTTTTGCTCACATGAATTTAAATATTTAGGGTGATACTTCATGCAAAGTTTAAAAGTGATTTTGTAGTCTATGTGAAGCTCTACTTCCTAGCACATAACCTAGTTCAAACTAGTTTGAACAAAGTTCAACACCTCACTCAAACCCATCATTTACATCATTACTCAATATATGGATTAATGATACAATGTTAACAATGTAATAGTGTATTACAAGGAAAATAATTACAGTACAAAATAGTTTCACATGTGTTATACATTTACATGAATGAGTTTTACTATTTTTTAATTGTATATAAGAACAAGTTATCTACATAAAACAAATGAAATTTTGCACCTTAACATATACATCCTGATCACACAAAAATAATATTACTTTGGAGAGGATGAGTTTCTTCCTGATGTTTTGTAATGATATAAGATGATGTGAGGGTCAAAATAAAAAGTTTCACATTTATACATATATACAAGGATTTCTACTTAGGTTAAGGAAACATATAATTAACTCATGTTATATTTATTCACATTGGTTCACAACAATAGGTATAAATAAATACAAGTGCATCACAAGACAATTGAATAGTTAAAATGGTAATATAAAAGGATCAAGGTCATCTCATTATTCACAATTGTAATTCACATGTATGTTCTATAACTTTAAATCATGCATCACTATTATTGTCAAAATGAATAATAGCTAGTGGACAACTCCATGAATACTACCTTAGTTTCTCAAAAGTATCACATGAAAAATATATGTTTTTTTAATGTTTTTATCAAATAGTTAATCAAACATAATTCAAAATTTCTATAAAATTGGAGAAGAGTAAATTTGACATCCCCACACCTATTATCTTAGTGTAGAAAAAGTATTTTAGTATAGCAAAAATATTATGAAAGTCCCATCAATAATATTCCACCCATCAAGGAACATATTGAAAACATACAACATAATTTATTTCTATTTTGGAAGATAAGTGAACTATCCATACTAATTTACCCAAATTTTCTAGTGTTGAACACATGCTCTGATACCAAAAATTTATGTCCAAATTTTCTCCTATTAGAACTTAAATAATACACAAGTAAAACACATGATTTTATTTAAACAATTTATTAATGTTTAATCTTAATTATTATTTCCCAATACTCCAATGATGTAATAAAAAGTGTGACACACATAATTTTTTAATGGATAAATAAATTTGTTTTTTCTTACCCACAATGATACATGCAAAAGCAATAAACAATTTTAGATGAGGGAAGTTGATTTATTTAGTTAATTAATCCTTTGATAATCATGTCTCAAAATTCTTGATAAAACACAAAGGTATTAAATCAATTAAGATTACCTTATCTTTTCTTTAAAACTATAATGATGCACTAGGTTTAGTTACAAGGGAATAATCCTATGTACAACATTCATTCCTTCAATGGTAAGAAACAAAGCCCATGGGCACAAGTTCCCATAATTTTAATCTAATATAAATTTATTGAATAAGTCCTTTGAGCATTATTACCTAATTAAATGAATAACAAGATGACCACTCTAACCTAACATAAGACCTAGAACCTAATGGCCCCACATCTTGGGTAGTCTACATCTATTCTCCTTAGAAGTAATATCAGATTTAGCTCTTCTTTGATATTAATGAATCGTCTCCTCCATGAGACATCATATCAAAATTGACTGGCTACCTAATCCAATGTAAGTTCTAATACTAATATGACTCTAATAATATTCTAAAATTTCTTTAAGTATAAACTATGACATTATCCATTTGTATCCATAAGATACAATACTTTAGTTTAGTAATTTAGCTCATCATGTAATGCTAGTGAGAGAAAGGTATTGGATACTTTTAGATTTGAATATCATTATTCTCTAACAATAATATAATCTCATAAAAAAATAGTCTAGTGTTCCTAGAATGATCAAGGAATATTTTAATCATTATATATTTATGAAGTTGCACAATAAAAAATCTTACAAAAAATCAAGCAATTACTAGGACTAGAAATATAAATTATAGTTATTATGTATTTACTCATTGTGATACTCATGGTTATAGCCACACACAATTGGGTTCACTTAACCATACATATTATTGGGTTTACATACCAATTCATACTATTATACAAACTATTGGACCTCCTAATTTCATAACCTAGTGTTTAGTAGAGGCTACAAAAATAAGTTTAAGATACAAGTTATCTATGTTTTAATAGAACATATCAACATAGTTCTATCAAACAAGCATTATGATTAATTATAATTGGTTCTTAATATCAATTCCATTCAGCATATAAATTTATTAGAACAAAGCTTAAAATGCCACAACTATAGTTTTGATATAAGGCCTTAAACTTTATCACCCAAGCTATGGGCATCCCAAATTGGTCTCAAAGGTATCGTAAGTTTATATCAACTTACAATATAGGAAAAAATAAGTCAGAAATATCTATCATAGTGAATTTTGTTATACCAATAAGGCATCCTAAGTCAGGTTTCTATAGTATAGGCACTAATACTTGATCATATAATTAATAATTTTGTATAACCATATTAAGATAAGATAATGATTTTGACATCTTCCTTGTTCTATCTGAATAAATTTAAAAAATAAATATCAAAACTTCAATTTTATGTTTTATGTTTTATGTTTTATATACTTTATCTCTTGCTCTTTCTTAAGTAAAATGTATATTTCTTCCCATTTTATTGCCCTTTTGTGTGTGTGTGTTCACATGTGCATGTGTGTGAGTGTGTGATGATTAATATATGGTCATTTTGGTGTATTCATCAAATGGTAAATTTTATGTCATAAGGCTCATAGTCCCTAGGTCTTCCATATGTCCATACTTAACCATGATAAGTAAATAATCTCAAACATGAGTGTTAGTTTTAAGATACTAAGTTGGGTAATAAATAAAAAAATAATATTACACACTTTTTTAACTAGCCTTTATTTTATTTACTAAATTAAATTATTTATTCATGTTTATCCTTATTATAAACACTTAAATTTGGTCATTAATTCTTGATAATGTTATTTTTGGCCCATTTTCACCTTAATTGACTTGATAACTTAAATTGGTCCTATTTCACAACCTTTCTCAATCTTAAGTACTTATAAAGGCCTTCCCATTCTAGTGTTTTTTTTCACCTATAAAAATATTATAAATCACTAAAAACTATCTAAGTTTTTATGCCAACATTCAATATCCTAAAAGCAAATGTCACCCTTCAATGTTAGGATTGACTTGAGTTTTACATTAGTTTGTCTACTCTAGAATAGTTTTATTCATCCTTGTGTATAGTATATTCTACCCCTTTAACCATCATCCAACACATATTAAAAAAGGGTTAACCATTTGGTGAACCTAACCATTAAGTTTTCTTATGCAACCAATATTTTCTCTAGGGTTTTTCAGCTTCCTAAGATTTCAGCTTCCTAAGTTTATTAAAGGTTCCAAGGTCTCCAAACGATGTACCACTACCAAAAGCTCCAAAACTCTCAAATGATTTCAAGTCCCAAAATTTCCAAATGTTTCAAGTTATGCAATAATAAAAAGAATGATTATAATTACGAAACATCCATTTTTACTGTGTTCCAAATAGATGATGAATTAAAACCAATAATTACATATTTACAAACTTTAACAATTCCTAATACTTATATTATGTCTATGATGAGTACTATAGGATATCTCCAAAGGTAAGTTTCACTTATCAGAGCACAAATGTCATCTTACAATTTTGGTACTAATGATAACATTATCCAAAATCAACATCTTGTAAAATGTGTATTTAAATATACTTATCCACAATAGTTTATCATGCCAATATCACCTTCATTTTTTGTCCATGAAGATCCTTCCAATCATAAAATTCAATATGTACATTCCTTTGAAAATTGGCTAAAGATGAGAGAATATTGTTATAATTATTTCATATGAACCTTATATATGAATCTTGTAATTGGTTTTATAGTTTACAAAATGGTTACTTAACTATAATCAATAAATTAGAATATTTTTTCTTGTCTTTTAATACACACAATGTGCCAAATTTTACATTGGAACATTTGTAAATTTTAAAACAACGTGATGGTGAATCTCTTGAATATTATACTATTTGATTTTAAAATGCATCATATTCCTTAGCATACAATATTTCATATTTTTAACTAAAATTACTATTTAGTAGAGGTATTACTCCACTAAAATAAAGGGCATTACATAAATGTTATACCTCATTTACCCACTCATATATGTATGTGCATAGATATTCTTGTTTCCTACTCAAATATGATAGAAAATTAAATCTATCTCCTACGAATTACAAATGCTTTATTCATGATACATATAATTGGAAATAATTTCTAAGTGAGTATAATGAACAAACATGTGGCATTCCAAATGTTTATATGACACCTTTCCAAAATTTACTCAATATAGGACCAATACTAGATGGATATACTCCATGACCACTTCAAATTAATCAAGCAAAAAGTATCCTCACCTGAATGATTTAATTATTACATCATTCATGGGTGGAGCTTATTTTCACAATAGCCATATTGATCCTATAGAAAAAGAAACATTTTTTAATGAAATATGTTTGTCAATAGTCAGTTATATTATCATAAACTTACATCATAAGGGAAATTGGAAAAACTCATTAGGATACATAATATTACCAATTGATTATGTTCTATGTGTTATCCAAACAAAAGTGTGCGTCATGCCCTGTAAAACTCAACACATTTGAATATTGGGATTTTTTTGGATATACCAAAAGGAAGCTAAAATAGATCAAAATAAAGAAGGTATTTCATTTCCATACAAGGTAATATTAGTTCACATACCACACGATGGTGATGGTAATTATACTAAGGAGAGAAGAGGAGCATGCCATGAACCTTTTTCACTCAAAACACTCTAATTATAGAAAACTTGACCCATTCAATGCACATTAACAAAAACAAATCAAATATATAGATATATATGTTTTTGTATTTTCTTAAAAATTTAATTTGTTTAAATTTTTTATATTTTTTATTTTATTAATTTTTATGGAATATATATATATATATATATATATATATATTCCAAAAAATCAATAAAAAAATACCAAAAATTTAAACAAATCAAATATTTAAGAAAATACAAAAATATTTAAATAAATTAAAAAATCTAAAAATATCTAGCATACACATGTTTATTATCTCCTTTGCATCTATGTTGTTTATGTTATGTTAGTAGATATCATATTATTTCCTTTCCATATACACATGTTTTATGCATATTTGAGTGTGATGTAGGCATACACTAGATACATGGTACATGCACATATAGATGTTGGATCTTTCTTCATCCTCCATGATACACTATGTTGGGGGCATATGTCTTCCTCAATCATGATTGATATAGGTTATATTATTTTATGATCACCTTTGAATTATAATGTTTAGCTTGTATACTAACACTTACACATGTTTATACTCATGTTTACATCTTTCACAATGTACTTGATGTGCTATGTTACATGACATTTTTTACTAACACATATATGTAAGGAATAGTATGATATGCTTATGTCAATTTCTTATACTTCATTTATTCACATTATCACTTCCTTAAGTGCCATTTTTTTGCTTTATATTGTCTTGTTTGTGCAATATTTTAATATGTTCCTTGCTTGTTATCCCATGTGCCACTATATGCTTCTTTATTTTTCTATTTGGATATTTGAATGTCATTATTTCAAGTGTGCAACATTTCAGTATTCCCCTTGTTTTAGGTCTCCTTAACCCCCTTTTGCATGACATTGAATGTTTTTGTTTATGTACTTGATTGTTTAATAAGATTATACTATTATTTTATGTGTTTCCATCACACATATCATGCATTTTAAGAATTTTTTTATCACATACTTCAAGCTTCATTGATATATGTACTTATACATGCTACTCCTATATGCTACATGATTCATACACATATTATATAATTGTCTTATCCTTTTGAGGTAAGATAACTACTTGATTTCATTTCCCTCGCCTTAAATGGGTGGAATATTAGTGGGTGCATGTCATAGAGACATGACATCCACACTTATACATTTTTAAGAATTTATAGAGTTTTCATTATAGTTTACATGATTAAGATATACACTTGGGTCATAATCCTATACATTGCATCAATTTTTATAGATTTTGGACAAATTTTTTCATATTTGTGACAAATATTATACATAATTACATATCAAAGGATACTTCATCTTGAGACACATTAGAGGTGCATATGCCATGTAAATGCACCAAAATTTTCAAATACATATTCAAACTTATTTACCAAGAAGCACCATTTTCACCAGGGAGCACCATTTTGAGCCTTTCTTGTCTATAGCAGTTGACTCCTTTTAGTAGTGTGGTTTATATTCAATGGCCTAACACTACTTTCTTTTTTAGGTTGAGTTGGTTATGCCACTTAATTTGATTTTCATTGTACTATCACTTGAGTTCTGTTATTGAGATGTAATGATCTTAACGATCATGTCATAGCTCACCCTTGCACTAGATTGGGGGCATAATTACCTTCAAATATCCATATTCAAATCTCTAAGGTTTAGTTTTGAACCTCTCTCAGCTCCAATTCTTCATAAAGAAGCATCTTTATTAAGTCAAATTACCATGGGACAACATGCTTGTATCGACACACAAGTGTAATCCTTCCTTGCTCTCTTTCTTTTCTATCATTTCAATTATTTGAAATTTTAGATTATATGCATTGATTTATATTCTAACATGTTCTTGGTTATAGGTCATACACTAAAAAAATAGTCAAAGTGGTCTAAAGCAAAGGCAATGTGTGTTTTACACACCTAGGTATGCATTCCTTTACTTTAACATAATAATTTCATCCTTATACATCACTAGATTAAAGAGGAGGGATTTAGATACTAAAATATAATTTATATAGAATCTTAGTCTTGTATATTTGAAAAATACCTATCAATGCTCTACCCTTCAGTTCTATAACTCCCTATTTCCAAAGGCTTGCATTTGTTATCTCATTGTGCCTAATTATTTATCTTATAGTCTAACCCTATACTTTATAATGACCCATATCTCCTACACTATATAAAATGCCTATAACTTTCTATATATCTTTCACTATTAGTTTCAGATATTTTGCAACCTCCTAGCCTACTAGACACTTACATCACACATAAGGACACTTGAGTTGATGCAAGAGTCTAGATTTTTATCAAGTATCTAGTCCTCAAAAGTCATATAATTTTAAAATATTTCAAATCCTATGGGTTGTCCATTTTTTATTTAATCCTTCTGTGATATATTTTCAAAAGGTGTGGCATAAATGAAAATCAAATTCTACTCATTATCCATCTAGAAAATACCAAGAAAGTACCTATTCAAGTTCATTCAATCCATTTCATAATTTATTTTTTTCCCCTATTATTTAATATTTTACTATTAGTCATAGGAATAATCATATTACAGGTTTGGAACACTCAAATAATGACCTTTCAGAATTATTTTTCAAGTTACAAGCTAGATCATTGCATGCCTTGCATATAACATATTGCACCCTTATGCACATGCAATCCAGTGCCTAGGGGAGAGATACATATATTTGAGACACTTTTTAGAGTATTGGTTATGTAGTCATCACTCATTTATAGAGGGTTCCTTGAGTTTAACTTGACACCATGAGCCCACTAACATATTTTTAACAAGGTACAAATATCTAAGTGTTATTACTTGCACAACACACCCTAATTCCATCTAAGAAATCATGAAATCTCTTTTTTTTTAAATTTAAAACCTGGTTCTACCTTCAAGCACAATATTTAAAGTGTTTAGGGAGAATAATCTAGCTTCCATTTTATACCATGAGGCATTTTTCAAGCATGGTTTCACACCATTAAATGAAGTCTAATTTTATGAGAATTTTACATGGGAATAGTAAAATATCATTAGAATGCAATGGTAAAAAAGATCTTAGAAAAAATATTTCCCATGTGATAAATGCATAGCCTTCAAAAAAAGCTTTTAAGTTTAATTATATATCTTTTCATTTTTCAAATCTTATCAGAAACCACTTTTTAGGATGCATTTGGCATGGCCAAATCTTGTCCATTTGACATAAAATTTTCCAAGATGGTGATAAAATGTGGGAATAATGTAAATGTGAATAAATTCATATAAAATTCATTTTCTAATTATGAAATGTGTAACCTTAAAAATAAGATTCTATGGTGATTTTTACCAAGTCGTTTCTACATCTCCCAGTTATCAAATTTGCTCAATGCATACATTTAAGACTTATTTTTGTAAGGATAAATTATATTACTTTTCATTAAAATTTTGCATGATGATAGGAATATATGGGAAGAATGAAAATATAAATGAATATATAGAAAATTTCATCCCAAGTATTAAATGTACAGCCATCAAAATTGGTATTTGCACTAACTTAGTCATTTTCAACATCTATCTAATTGCTAAATTGGCCTTATACGCACCCTTCAAACATATTTTTATAGTAGTAAAGTGTATCCAATTTCCTTTAAATTTTACTTGATCATAATCATATGTGAGTATAATTCATTATTTAAATATTTTTTACAAAATATATTATCATGTGTAAATTGTACAGGCTCCAAAACTACCTTCTGAGCATTTTCAATCTTTTTAGTTTCCAAATCTAGCCAGTGTGCACATTCGAAACCTAGTTTTGTAAAGCCAAAATGTATTAAATTGTAATGAATTTTTCCATGAACATAGATATATTTGGAGGAATACAATGGTGAATTAATTCACATGAAATAATTTCTCAAGTGTAAAATACACAGCTATCAAAATTGATTTTTGCACTGATTTTTGCTTGGTCAATTTTTTATATCTTTCCAGTTGCCAAATTTGCCCAATGCACACTCTTTAGACCTAATTTCATAGGGTTAAATCATAATTTATTATCTTAAAAATTAGTATTATTACATCTAAATTTAATTAAAATATAATAGTAAAATAATTCACAAAAAATTATCTCTCATGCGATAAGTGTGCAGCCATGAAAACCAACTAGTGTGTTGATTTTTGCGCTCTCTAAGTGATCAAACTTGGCCAATGTGCACATTTCAAACCTAACTCTACAATTTCAAAACACATCCATTTATTATGAATTTTTTTATTAATATATCCAAATATAATGGTGAATAAATTTAAAATAAATTATTCCTCATTTAAAAAACCCGTAGTCATGAAAACTGACCAGTGCACAAATTTTTGTCTTCCTAGTGTGTGCTATTCAAACTCAATTTTTCATGACTAAATGAGATCCAATTATCTTAAAAACTTTCATTAATATATTAAAATGTGGGAAGAATTTATTATTAAATATATTTTTATATTCCACCCCATGTGTGAAATGAATAACATTAAAAATTGGCTTCTACACTAATTTTTACTAAGTCATTTTTTATATTTCCAGTTTTCAAATCTAGCTTGTATGTACTTTTAAAACCTATGGTAATAAAATTAAAGGAGATAAAAAAATTGCATGGTAATACCTTTATGACATGCAAATATTGTTCATTTAGTTTCATAGTTATCATTTTTACCAATGTGAGGACTAAAGGTGTGAAATGACCCTTCCAAAAAGATTTGACACAACCAACTTTTGACCAAAAATCACTAAAAGGGTAGTAAATAGGAATTAACTTGATTATTTAAAAAATATAAAAATATACTTTTGAGTATTTTTCAAGAAGTTTCTATAAATATAAGATACGGTGGGTGTTTCTTATGTTTTGTTTTGTGAATTTCTCTTTTATCATGTTTTGAAGGCATTTATATGACTATGCACGACTGTGTGTTATATTTTAAGCCATATATTTTGATCCATAGCTTTGTTTTAGATGTCATTTGTTATGTCAGAAAGTTAGTTTCTCCATCTTCACAACAATATTAGTTTAAAATTAGATAAATGGAAGATGAAAAACCTATCAATATTTTAATCTCGAGACTCTATTACTTCTAAATATTGCATCTTTTTAATTTTGATATATTTCACCTTTGATAATGAATAAATATGTTTCATTTAATGTTTTGGTATGATTTAGATAAGAAAAGTGCACTATTAAATATAGGACTTTTCACTAACATTAAATGTATCTATGACTCATGCATTAGAAGTGTGCAAATAAAATAGAGTAGGGAGAAACTTTGCATAGATGAATGAGATTTTTGTGCTAAATGTAGACACTTAGGATATTTTATTGTTCTCAATATTTCTCTACCACTTGAATTTAATGTGAACCTATAATTAATGATTTTGGCATGTATTGCCTTGAATATGTAGTTCCACATCAAATTCGGGCCTTGGTTGGTGCATATTATTTAATGTTTATAACCACCTAGTGGGTGGATGATAATGGATTGAAAATATATATAAAGATAATAAAAGGACTTAGAAATATTTGGTTCATCAGTGTATAACATAGAGTAAGGAATTAGACACTACTTTCTTATAATTTCTTGCTTTCATAGTTAATTTTTCTTATGAGCAATGTTGTTGAGAGGTATTTATCTATAATTCCTCTAATTAAGGTGGACTCAAACATTATTTTTCAAATAAATATTTATAAATTGAAAGGTTTTGAAGATTGTTGTTTATTATTTACACAAGTATATGGTGATTTTGTCCATATTTATTCATAGTTGAATACTTCAGACTCTTACATCATCTTTTTTCATGGTTGTGTGAATATTGGGCATACAATATACTGGTTCCATGGAGTTCATCTGAGTTAAATGAATCATAATTATTCTAGATATAAAATATGCTTACATCTTTCTCTTTTCCCTTCTCTTTTACTATTTTTTATCAATCTATTAGAGTAGCTAAAATAGATATGAAAGTTGTAATCTACGTTAACATGTATATATCTATTGCAAACCTTTTTCATTGTTGATTAATGTATTGTTGGACCCCTTTTAAGCAATGAAAAATTATTGAATTAGTTTTATTTCCTTGACAAATCCACTTTTACTAATTCTCTAGGTGATAAACCTATAAGATCAACATTACCTATCATTTATTTGAATATATTCCAAATTTACCCCTTTAAAATATAAAAATTTCACATTAACTATTAAGTTACCTTACAAGCCAAGACCTAACAATAATAGACCTTAGGGAGATTCCATCTCCTTTTAACAGAGGTTGGGTAGATTTCCATCCTGCCTAAGTTGGTGTGTCAAATGACCCATTAACACTAAGGTGAAAAGCTAAGTTTTTATCCTTAAATATTTATCTACAACCTATGTGTGTAAATAAAATACATCATCATAAAAGCAACATAAAACCTATAAATATTTAGGTGGTCACTCCATAATATAATGAATATTATGTAATAGACAAAATTATTAGGATCAAGACACTTGTATTGATGCAAGTATCCCAAGGATGATTCAAGTGTGAGTCTCTAGAAATAATATTTATAGAATCTAATGATTGGATCTTAATCTTGTCACTTCCTATTTCCACCTTTGTACTTCTTAGATCTACCTACTCATTTGTAGATAAGCTAAGTATTATCTCTTCCTAGTATTTATGTAATCAAACTATTATTTTGAATGTAAATTGTATATTTTTAGGCTTATTATATTGTATCTAGCATATTGATGTGGTTTCAGGTCAAGGAGAGAAGACAAGCATGTGAATAGTGTGTTGGCATAGGCTTTGTATCCTAGTATTAAACATGGATCTTCAGTATATGCTTGGATAGGAAGTTGATGAGATCATGTTGCAAAGGCCCTATGGGTGTCAAGATTTCTTAAAATGCTTATGGTAATACATGGTGTTCATTCAGTTCTTCATTATGTTCATCTAGGCATAGTTGGTTATGTGGTAAAAAAAATTGAGTAGGCAATTTGATGACATCACCATTACCACATATGGATGAGTCAGGGAGAGTTGGTCATATGGGTGTGATCACATTAGTCCAAGTTGTTATGTTCAAAGTTTTAAGTTATAAAGTTGTGTATAAAAAAAATATATAATTGTGAAAAGTTGGCTTCTAAGGTAGATTGTAATGTTTCCCATACTTAGCCAAATTTTCAAAGAGAGATCTAATGGTGCACATTTAATTGCATCATATATTTACATCATAAAATTAATCTGACCTTTACTATGTTCAATGTCTAAGTTTAAGTAGATTTGAGTAAGCAGTTTGATGGCATCATATTTCACATGCATGAAGGTTCCATGAGGAGCTTGATATATGGATGGATTCCCCTATGAAAGAAGATCATATGGTTTAAATTTTAGGACATGAGATTAAGCATAGAAAAAGTTATTAAGTTTCAAAGTTATCCTTCTAAGGAGATTATAGTGGTTCCCATACTTAGTTGAATTTGAAAAAGGTGAAGACTGGGACCAGATAAGGATCTAATGGTGAGTGGGTGATCGTATAGATGTAGATTAATGATGTGTATTGATTCAAATAGGTCAAATTATCTGATGTTTAATAGGTTAAACTCTAATATTCTATAAAAGAGATCAACATAGTGCACTTATTGTAAATTGTCAAGAAGCAGTGAGATGATAATAAGGGTTCAATGTTTAATAATGAGCAAAAGTAAAGACTAAGCTACTTCTTAAAAGATTGATGATGTGTATTTGGTCAAAGTTACTAGGGAGCATGAGATGAGGTCAAACTATCAAATGTTTAGAAAATGTAAATATAATAATACTTTCAAAGAAGATCGACAATGTGTATTTGATCAAAAGATGCAAGGACACAATATGATGGCAAAGTACTCGATATTTAACAGTGACCATTAGCATTTAAATTTAGCAAAGGGAAAAACCAATCTATAGTGTTTGATCCATAAATTTTGATCTAGGATGAATTCAAAGGTGAATTAAAAATCAAAGTTTCAGAATACTTTAATGTGCATAAAATCAATCTAGTTAGAAGGTCTAAATGTTTTTACAGTCAAAGTTATTGAGCTCTAAAGTTTATTATGTGTTTAACATGTTCTATAAGTTAGTTGAGAAGGATATTTTGAGCTATTTTGATGGTATTTATATTTTTCAAGGGAAATAAGCTATTAGAGAGTGTTGTAGACTCCATGAGGATCATATGTATGGATTTTAGAGGTCTGACCAATCCATATTCAATATGAAAAAATGCTTATAAGTTGATTGTTTGTCTGTTCATGGTGTTCTTATGTACAAGGCCAATTTTTTACTAGATTGAGCATACACAAAGGTTTGTAATGATGATTTTAATAATTTGAGGATGTCTAAGATGTCATGTGGAGTGGACCTATGCATTTAGAAGTGGTATTATGTTTCTAAATTACTTGATGAAGTGATAAATGAATGAATAGGTCTCTATGAGACCTATAAGGGCTACTAAGGCCTAATTAAAAAGTTTAGCTACTTAAGTGTGACCCATAGTTGTTATTATTGACCTATGTGGATGGTATTGAGATATGTTAGTTGTCTTAAGGGATAAGACAAGTATTATGGCCAACCTAGAAGATAATAATCATGATGGCTCTATAAAAGGTGAAATCAAAGTTGGTGATTTATAGACTTGAGAGAAGTTTTGTGTGAGGGAGTGAAAGAGCAAAGGAAATAAGAAAGGGTGTGTGCCTAGTGGATGGGTTTTAGAATAGATAAGGTTGATGACTTTGTGCATGACTTATAGGTCATATTTATGATTTCATAATAGTGCTCTTACAAGTTTGAATATTGAGGATGAGTGAAGAGGTTTAGAGTGATCCAAAAGGATGTTTTGTATGCCTTGAGTGTAAGTGAAGGATAAATGATATATGTGTGAGGTTGGTAGTTAATTTGAGAGGTATATCAGAGTGTGTTCTATGTGTATGACCATTTGGTCATATTTTTGAGGATGTGACAAATTTATTACTGAGAAGTGTAGAGTGATCCAAAAGGTGTTTTGGATGTTTGTAAGTGTGTGAAGAAGTGAAGGGGGTTATGTTTACAGGGTGTCTCCATTAGATTGGCAAGCAATCAATAATCAGGATATGTTCATTTCATAGGTGTTAGGAGGGTGCTTAACATCTATGTCAAAAGGACTTGACCATCCTTAGGGTCAAGTGCTCCTCGTGAAATAGGTGTTTCACTAAATTCAAGTCAGAAGGACTTGACCATACTTAGGGGTAGGTGTTCCTTGTGAAATAGGTGTTTCACTAAATTTAGGTAAAAAGTGTTGAATATTTGTCAATTATGTCATGATGATGTCATGGGGGTGTCTAGGTGAGTGGATGAAGTGCCTTGATAGTCTAAGTGAAAATGAAAAATTGTATAATGTGTTTATCCTAGTATGCCTGAAGGAGGCTTGGTTGATCTTTAGTTTTGGCATGGTTAGAAATGTTTAGGGATGAGTATGGTGATTTGATCATGTGAAAGGGGTCATATTAAAAGTTAATAATTATTTTATTACTTCTATGTAAGAGTGTATTTCATCTGATTGATCATTGTTTTCATTTAGACACTTTGGGTCTAGTGGCAAAAAATCTGAGTGGGCAGTTTGTTGACATCACCATTACCATGTGTGGATGTGTTAAGGGGAGTTGGTCATATTTTAATGATAAAATTTATGCCTATTTTTTATGCTCTAAATTTTAGGTCATGCAATGAATCACAACATAATATATGCAAGTGCAAAGTTGGGCTCTAGGTAGTTTGATAGTGTTTTCCCATACTTAGCCAAATTTGCATGTGGCAAGAAAAGCTGAGTAGGCATTTTGATGTAGTAATATTTCACATGTGTGGTAATTTAAGGATAATTTTATTATATGGATTTGTTCAATTTTATTCCTATTTGATATGTGATAAATTTGAGGTCATACAATGAAGCGCGTAAAAAGATATGCATGTGTAAAGTTGGCCTTCTAGGGAGTTTTTGACATAGTTGGCTTTATGGAAATAAAATTGAGTGAGAAATTTAATGGAATTATATATATCATGAATGAGGGTTCAAATATTAGATTTATATATGGTTGGATTCTCCTATGTGAGGATATCATATGATCTAAATTTAAGATCATTCATCTAAGCACAACAAAAGTTATTGAGGTCTAAAGTTGGCCTTCTAGGCAGATTGCAATGGTTCCCATACTTAGTAAATTTTATAAGAGATAAAGATTAAGACAAAATGGAGATCCAATAGATCGCAATAATTCATACAAATTTATCTAATGGCATGTATCAATTCAAAGAGGCCAAAGTGACAGTTATTTAATGATAGGTAAGAGGTAAAGATCAAGCTACTTCTAAGATTTGATGGTGAGTGGGTGTTTGTACTATTCAAGATCAATAGAGTGTATTGATTGAAATGATTTCAAAGTGTCTAATGTTTAAACATATATAAATATTGAGATATGTATATGAGATCGATGAAGCATGTTTATTCCAGGATGTCAGAAAGAAGTGAGATGATGCCAAGTGTTTGAAGTTTAACATTTGGGCAGTGGCACACTATGAGTTAAAGTTTGAATAAGATCGATGGATCATGATTAATATAATATGTGAGGACATGAGATACAATTTAAGTGACCAAAGTTTAACTATAACTATTTGGATTTAAATATTTAAGTTTGTAAAGGAAAAACTAGTGCTCAATTTTTGTGCTATATATTTTGATCTATGTAGAATTTGCTCATGGTATAAAAATAAAATTAATAGATGACTCCAAGATGCATCTATAAATATATATTTTAAGATTTGAAAGTATGTACAATCAAATATATTGAGGTTCAAAGTTTATTGTATGTTTGTACATGTTCTACAAGTAACCTGAGAAGGGTATTTGAGTTGTGCTTGTCAGTATCTCGATGTTTAAAAGTGAACTAGATATTGGAGTATGTTGTAGACTCCATGAGGACCATATATGTGCATTATGAATGTTTGACCAATCATATACAGTATGAATTTAGGCTTAGAATTCAATTATGTTTTCATTCATAATGAATGTGTGTATAAAGAAGTGTTCGAGCTAATTGTGGGTTAGCATAAGAGTGATATGATGGATGTCGGTACTTAAAGGGGACCTATAGATCTTATGGAATGGGTTTATATGTTGTAAAGTTTCCCTATGTTCTTAGTTTTCTTGGAGAAGTGTCAAAGAGTGAATGGGTCATCATATGACCTAAAAGGTGACTTAGGCTTATTTAAAAGAGAGTTGTGCTTAAGTGTGACCCATGTAAGATGCTTTAAGGGTGAAAGAATGTGTTGTGGCCAAAAAGATAGATTATGCACATGATAAATCATGAAGGCTCTATAAATAGTGAAATCAAAGATGATGATTTCTAGACTTGAATGTGGAATTTGTATTGAGAGAATAGTGTTGTGGAGTGAAGGAGAGGGAGAGTGCCCAGTAGATGAGTTAATGAATAGAGTAAATTAATAACTATGTGTATGACCTATGGGTCAGGTTTTTGATGTCAAAATAGTTATCTTTCAATTTGAGGATGAGTGAAGATGTCTAGGGTGATCCAAAAGGATGTTTTGGATGCTTTGAGTGTGCAGAGTTGAAGAGAGATGATATACTTTATATCTCCTGCAAAATTATAGGCAATCAATGTTCAAATGATGTTGTGTTCATAGGTGTTATTGTGGCAGCTCAACATGTAGGGCATTACAACCTCCTTGAAATGTGAAACTTGCTAAAGGTCTAGTTGTTATGGCAGCTCAACTAGACAAGTGTAATAGCTCCTTATGGGATTGTAGTCTCACTAAAATGAATGACAGTAGTTCCTTGATTAGTTGTAGCTGGTATAAATTGGTTATTGTTATTATAAGATAGTATTCCAATTATAGGTTCAAGTGGGTTTTCTCCCCCAAGAGGGTTTTCCATTATGTGTTTGATCTTGCATTGTCTCTCTTATTCATTTCTATGAATGATGTGTATGCTTCATGAATGGTTGTGGTAATTGATTAAGAGTTTTGAAAAGTTTGAAATTAAATTTGGA
Source organism: Torreya grandis (assembly GCA_037957365.1). Lineage (NCBI taxonomy): Eukaryota > Viridiplantae > Streptophyta > Pinopsida > Cupressales > Taxaceae > Torreya > Torreya grandis. The sequence goes on from JARHVA010007362.1 coordinate 551,842, forward strand.
TTATATGGGTTCACTAATTCATCCTCCCCACCCCCCCCCCGCTCTTAGTGATTATACCTATAATATTTGGTACTAGAATAGGTCTTTTGGTAAAGGCTTGATAGCTTGAAGGTGATCCAAGGTACAATATGTGTAGTCATCAAGGAGGTTTCTCTACTAAAAAGGCACCAATGTTCAATGGATCTAATTATGATTTTTGGAGTGCAAGAATGAGGACATACATTATGTCCTTAGGTTTGATGTATGGTAATCTATCATGAATGGTTATGTTGTTCCTACTACTCCATCTCGTGTTGAAAATAAAAATCTATTTGATAATAATTCTAAGGCAATGAATTTCATTAATTATGGTCTTACAGAGACTAATTTCACCAAGGTAATCCATTATAATTCTACTAAAAATACATGGGAAAATTTATAGATCACTCATGAAGGAGATTCAAAGGTTAAGTTGACAAAGTTGTAGACTCATAGAAGGTAATTTAAAAGTCTCAAAATGAAGGAAGAAGATTATGTGGCATCTTTTTTGTATAGAGTTGATGAGATTATGAACATCATCAGAGGTCTTAGAGAGAACTTTGAAGAGGCTACTATAGTTTAAAAGGTATTAATGTCTCTATCCCTCAAGTTTGATCTAAAAGTATCTGCTATAGAAGAAAGTCATAATCTTACTCAATTTAAGATGGATTAATTGCATGGCACCCTTATGGCATATGAGATGAGAGTAAATGATGATATACCACCAAATAAGGAAGCAAAATTCAAGACAAAAATGAATATAAAGAAGAAGTTCCAAGGTAATAAACCCAAAGAAGATGAGATATCTGACATTGATGAGGATGAACTAATTGCTTTGATTACCAAAAAATTGAAAATAGGCTTAGGAAAGTATAAGGGTAAACTACCCTTCAAATGTTTCAATTGTGGAGAAATAATAAATTTTGATCATAAGTACCCTCATAAGCATGAAAATAATGATGATGAAGAGCATGGTGAAAGACAAGATGAAGACAAGAAGACATATAGTAAGAAAGGATTCAGAAAGTATAACAACAAGAAGTCCTTCAAGAACAAGAAGAGTCTCTACACTAAAGAATATTGCATCTCATCATATGAGAGTGAATATAATAAATTAGAGTATGATCATGAATATGATGGTCATGTTAAAAATGAATCCCTATTCATTGTTGAGGAAGGAAGTTGCTCATATCAAAAGGAGTCTACTTGGATTGATTCAATTGAGGATAAAGATGAGGTGGATTGTGAGACTTAATTGATGAATGCTCTTGAAGAACTAAATATCGAGAAGAAGATCAATAAGAAGATGAAATCTAAGCTTAAGGACTATGAGGAGAAATTAAGTGTGTTTGAATCAAGAATGAATGAAGACATCAAGGAGCATGAAGATATGGTCAAGCATCTCAGTTGTCAATTAAAAACCCTCTCTACAAGCCTAAAACCCAAAGAAGATGAATATTCAATGTATGTAGTTGAAAATTATTCAATTAAATATGAGTTAGAGAAGACATCTAGTAAGGTGAAGTCATTTGTGAGATTTGAAAAGAGCTCAAGTGATATAGATAATATTTTGAATGATCAAAAGCATGCAAGTGATAGAACTGGTCTTGGATACAAAGAAGAACTAGAGAATTTAACTCAAGACAAGATGAAGACTAATGTGAATAAGAATAATATAACTTTTAAAAAAATAATCAAACAAAGAATGAAGGTACTAGCAAAATGAAGACAAATCAGATTAGACAGCCAAATGCCATAAGGTATATAAGTTTCAATAATTATTATTTCACATGTAATCAATTTGGGCATAAATCTAGAGAATGCAAGAGACCTATTAGAAATGATTTTACATGGAAATATGATGGGGTTAATCATTTAAATGGTGTGAAAAAATTTAAGTGTTTAAACTATCTTATTGGGGGACACTTTTCAAACCATTTCCCAAATAAAGTTAGACAAGGTAAGTCCTCTTTAAAAAGAGAAGGTTATTTCATTTGTCATGACATAGGACACATTACAATTTTCTAACCAAAAATGGTAAGATAAACTATGTTTCCATCAAGGAGTATGGTTTTCTACAATTGTGAACAGAGAGGTCACATTGTTAGATTTTACAAGCAAAGGTCTACAAGTCAGAATAGGTTCAATCAGGATCCAAGAGTGCAAAGAAGAAGGCAAGTTAGCTCATGGAAGCCAAAAGTGGTAAATGTGAGTCATGGTGAGTCTAGAAGTCCAATTAATCTATTTTATATGGTGGATAATGATACATAAGTTGAAGAGTGTCAAGGGATCTTGTTATCTACTCATGTTGTGAATAAAGAGACCAAGCTCAAGGAGAAGACCAAAGTACTGGTTAAGGCTAGTTCTAAGGTAAGTATGGATCCAAGTGAACATCCTAATGTTATTGAGAAAATTTCATTCAAATAACATCACTTTTTAGTGCCTAGTGATGAGGTTCAAAGCTACAAGGAATATTTTATAGATGAAAAGGTATGTCATGAATCTATGTTATCTCCATGTATCATCAATCCAATCATAAAGGAGAATATTTTAGTAGATGAGCATGTTGATTCTCTTAAACTTAAGAAGAAGAAGAATAAGAATAAGAACTAAAAGCATCAAATGACCAAGGAGGAGAAGGAATACGATGATTTATTGGCAACTCCTATTTTAACAAAATTCTAGGACATTATGAAGCATGGTGTCTTTGTTTATGCTTCTTAAGAGACTCCTTTCAGTGGAGAAGCAAGTGTTGATGTGTATGCAGTGTCTACAGGGTCAAAATGGGTGTTTCTAGGTGGCCTAATGAGTTTGATTCTCAAAATTATGTGTGCACTTATTTATGATGTATTCCAGGTTATTTCAAGCTTTGAAGATCTTTTGTGTGCAATTAGAGAATTTTTGTTTGCTCTCGAGTTTCCCAGTTTGTGTTTAAGAATATGCAAGTCCTAAAATGGGTTATAGGATGTATGGGTTCCCAAATATGTGTAAGCTCAAATATTGGTCTAAAAGTGTGAAATGGTTATCTCCAAGTGTACACGAAGTTTCAAAGGTAGATGTTGACCAGAAGGAGGTTTGTTGACTCTATTTGTTTTGAGATTCTAGGGTTATGGGCTATGCTATAAAAGTGGCTTAACTTATGATTTGAGATCCAATTATTCTTAATATAATTAATGGGCCAAATGGGTTGTTAAATCAAGATTCAAATATATTTTAAGGTTAGTGGTTTTTAATTTATTTATGTATTTTTCAAGATGGAGGCCTAATTAGCTAGTAGGTTTGTGAAGGAAGTATGTTGTAGAGGATGAGATAGGTAATTAAAATTGGTGTGTTTCAGATGGTATATGATATTTCTCTAGATATTAATTTTCAAGTCTTTATGGTGCATCTATTGAAATTCATGGGGTCTACAAGTTCCAGATAGGGTTACAAGGAGTCTAGATAGACCTAGTAATGAAGACGTGATGTTTTTGCTCAATTTCTCCAAAAGAGAAAGGCATGAGTGTTTCAAAGATATTTCTCAAGCTATTTGATATTGTGTGTTCTATTTGGTGAGTGGCATGAAGTTTTTTTGGTGGTCCTTGAGGTGGCTTGAAAGAAGAGGCTAGTAAGCCTATGTGGTGATTCTTCATGGTGTATGGAAATATGAAGATGCTCAAGATGTGTTATGGATCAAATATATTAGGGGAAGTCCCTCTTAGATTTTTCTTGGTGTTTTACATTATATTTCAATATTTTTTATGCTCTTTCTTCATTGGTTGTAGTGTTTGGTTGAAGAAGAGTGTTAGCATGTAGCAAGAGGAAGTTGTCAAGGCAAGAAGAGGTAGGCTCAAAGTAAGGGGGATTTTATAATATATTTATAAGATGATATTATCCTACTAGTAGAATTTTTAGGTCCTTAGGATCATTTGGTTCCCACTTTATCATTGTGTCAAAGGGGGGAAAATCTCCTATTGTGGGAGTGCTTGAAGAGAGAGAAGGAAGGTGAACTTTATATTGCCATATGATGGTTGTTGACATCAATGACAAAGGGGGATATTATTAGGGAGTTTTAAATTATTTCATGATGATGTCATGTAGGTTTCTAGGTGATTGTATGAAGTGCCTTGATAGTTTAAGTGAAAATGACAAAGTGTGCAACGTGTTTGTCCTAGTATGCTTGAAGGAGGCTTGGTTGATATTTAATTTTGGCATGGTTAAAGATGTTCAAGGATGAATATGGTTATTTTATCATGTGTAATGTGCCCTATCATAATTAAAAAATTATTTTATTTCTTGTGTGTATGAGTGGATTTCATCTGGTTGATCATTGTTTTCATCTAGACATTTTAGGTCTAGTGGCAGAAAATCTGAGTAGGTAGTTTGTTGAGATCATTATTACAACATATGGATGAGTCATGGGGATTTGTTCATATTATTTTTATCACATTTTTTCCTAGTTTATATGAGCTAAATTTTAGGTCATGTGATGAATCTCAATATAATATATGTAAGTGCAAAGTTGGGATCCCAGGCAGTTTGATAGTGTTTTTCCATACTAAGACAAATTTACATGTGGAAAGAAAAGCTAAGTATGAATTTTGATGTAGTAATATTTCACACATGTGGTAGTTTCAAGATAAGTTAATCGTATAGGTTTGTTTAATTTTATTCCTAGTTGATATGTGCTAAATTTTAGGTCATGTGATAAGCATGTCAAAATATATGCATGTGCAAAGTTGGCCTTCCAGGACGTTCTTGACATAGTTGGCTTTATGGGAAAAAATATAAGTGAGAAGATTAATGGAATTATATATCACATGCATGAGGGTTCCAAGAGTATATTGATATATGTTTGGATTCTCCTATGTGATCAAATCATATGGTCCAAATTTTAGATCATGTGTCTAAGCACAACAAAAGTTATTGAGATCTAAAGTTGGCCTTCCAGGTAGATTACAATAGTTCCCATACTTGGTCAATTTTCCAAAAGATAAAGATCAGGAACAAATTGATATCCAATAGCTCATGAGCATTCATAAAGATTGATCTAATGGCATGTATTAAATCAAGTAGGTCAAAGTGACAATTGCTTAATGATAGGTAAAGGTAAAGACCGAGCTACTTCTAAGATCTAATGGCAAGTGGGTGTTTGTAATATTAAATATCAATGGATCATATTGATTGAAATGAGTCTAAAGTATCCAATGTTAAACATAGATAAAGATCAAGCTATGTAAAAGAGATCGATGGAGCATGTTTATTCTAGGATGTTAGGAAGAAGCGAGATGATGTCAAGTGTTCGAAGTTTAACATTTGGGAAGTGCATCATTATGAGTTAATGTTTGAAGAATATTTATGATACATTATTAATCTAATATTCAAGGGCATGAGATGCATTTTAAGTGACTAAAGTGTAACTATGTCCATTTGGATTTAAATATTCAAATTTTTGAAGGAAAAACTAGTGCTTAGTTTTTGTGCTATATCTTTTGATCTATGTAGAATTTGCTCATGGTGTAAAAAGAAAGTTTGTAGAGGACTCCAAGGAACATCTATAAATATATATTTAAATATATAAAAGTGTATACAATAAAATACATTGAGGTTTAAAGTTGACTATTATTATTAAAGTGACCCAAGAAGGGTATTTGATATGTGTTTGTTGGCATCTTGATGTTTAAAGGTGAACTAGCTATTCGAGTATTTTTTAGACTCCATGAGGACAATCTATGTGAATTATGAAGGTTTGAATAATTATATGCAGTATGAACAAAGGGTTAGAATTTGAATATGTTTTTGTTCATAATGATTGTGTGTATAGAGAATTGTTTGAGCTAATTAGGGGTTAGAAAAAGAGTGTTATGATGGATGTTAGCACTTAAAGGGAACCTATAGATCATTTGGAATGGTTCCATATGTTGTAAATTATTCTTGTGTTCCTAGTTTGCTTGGAGAAATGTCAAAGAGGTGAATGGGTCATCATATGACCTAAAAGGTGACTTGGGCTTATTTAAAAGAGAGTTGTGCTTAAGTGTGACCCATGTAAGATGACTTAAGGGTGAAGGCATGTGTTATGGATGATAAGGTAGATTGTGGACATGATAATTCATGAAGGATCTATAAATAGTGAAATCAAAGATGATGATCTCTATACTTAAATGTGGAATTTGTATTGAGAGGATAGTATTGTGGAGTGAAGGAGAGGGAGTGTGACTGGTAAATGAGTTGATAAATAGATTAGATCAAGGACTATGTGCATAACTTGTGGGTTAGGTTTTTGATGTCATAATAGTGCTCTTGCAAGTTGAGGATGAGTGAATACGTCTAGGGTGATCTAGAAGGATGTTTTGGATTCTTTGAGTGTGTAGAGTTAAAGAGAGCTGACATACTTTGTATCTCCATAAGATTGGTAGGAAATTAATGTTCAAGAGATTTTATGTTCATATATGTTGTTATGGTAGCTCAACATCTAGGGGGTTTCAGCCTCCTTTCAAGGTGAAAGTTGTTAAAGTTCCAGTTGTTATGGCAGCTCAACTAGATAAGTGTAGTATCTCCTTATGGAATTGTAATCTCACTAAAATAAGGGATGGTAGTTCCTTGATCAGTTACAGTTGGTCTAAATTAGTTCTTGTTATTATAAGATAGTAGTCCAATTATAGGTTCTAGTGGGTTTTCTCCCCCAAGAGGGTTTCCCACATATGTCATGTGTTATGTGCTTGATCTTGCATTATCTCTCTTGTTCATTGCTATGAATGATGTGTATGTTTCATGAATGCTTGTGGTAATTGATTAAGAGTTTTGAAAGTTTTGAAATTGAATTTGGATTATTTGGGCTCATTGATTCACCCCCCCCCCCTCTTAGTGATTGTACCTCTAACAAGGACTTGACCATCCTAAGGGTAGGTGATCTTTGTAGAATAGGTGTTCCACTAAAGTCTCATGTTTGTAATACCTTATAGGATAATTATCCATATGTTTTTATGATTGAGAGTGGGTTTTATTCCCCATAATGGTTTCCCACATTAGATGTTATGTTATGATGTGCTTATTTTATTCATGCTTTGTATGTGGTCTCCTTGCTTTGATGGTAATCTAGTTGCATATACTTGTTGTGTTGATTCATGAATCTCAATGAATGAATGATAAGTGATTTGAAACTAAAAGATTGGTTGAATGATTCACCCCCCACTCTTAGTCATCTTGTACCTCCAAAAATTGGTATCAGAGTAGGTCCTTTGGAGTAAGCTTTATAGTTTGAAGGAGATCCTAAGTAGCACAATATGGCTAAGCAGTTGAAGAAAGAAAATCAATAGTGGAAGGTTGCGATCAATGCACTTGAAGAGAAGATATGTACTTTGAAAAAAGATATCAAAGAGGATGAGAAATTTATCAATGATCTCAAGGTTCATCTAGAATATGCCAAGGTAAGTTTGAGTTCAAAAGAGGAAAGTTGTTTAGAAGAAGTGGATCTAGAAGTTGAGCTTATAAAGAGGAATCATAAGATGAGGTATATGATCAAATATTTTGAAGCAAAATTCAGTTCTCTTGAAGGAATTTTTTTAGGCAAGACCAAGAAAGATGAGAAGAAGTATCAAGAGCTGATCAAGTCTCTTGAAGAGAAAACATGTAGATTGAAGGATGGCATGGCTAAAGAAGCCAAAAAGGATAAAGAGGTCATCAAAGAATTTAGAGGTGAATTAGAGGTTTCAAATGGTAGCCCAAAATCAAGTGAAAAAGAGTGCAAATATATCAAGACTCAGTTAGAAGAAGCCAATACCAAGGTGAGTTCAAAGCAAGGTGAGTATGATGAGTTGAAGACTAATCTTGATTCCTTGAGAGTATAATATGAACAACTCATAGACAACTTGGACAAGTTGGAAAAGGAACATGTGAAGCCTGAGCAAGCTAAGAAGAATGATAATGTGAAAAGTAATAAAAGAAGACTAGTTATATAACCCAATGAAATAAGGTATGCAAGTTACTTTCATGTCCATTATCATTATTGCTATCAATATAGACATAGAGAAAGAGATTGTAGAAGGATGAGTTCTAAAAATGAGTTTTTATAGAGCCTTGAAAGAAGGATAAATTGGTCTTGGAGAAATCATAACTCAGATCAGTCAAGAGGTATGCTGAATCATTTTGTTTGCTACAGTTTCAATAAAGCAGGACATATTTCTAGATTGTACAAGAATAGTTTGAAGAAGCATTTTGCTCCTAAAAGAAACTCAATGGTGTTGAGACCAAAGACTATGAAGGATAATCTTGATCAAGGTGGACTACCTACTATAATAAAGAAGGAATCAGATATGAAAAAGATACATGAATGCCAAGAGAATTTGTATTATGTCCAGATAGAAAAATAAGATCACAATCATCATGAAGTAAAAGGTATAAATTATCTTGTTTATTTCATATGTCATAGAGTTGGTCACATTGCTAGATACTATGAGAATAGGTTGAATGAATTATCAAAGCAAATCAAGGTGTATGGAGCTCCTAGTGTATAAGGAAGAGGTCACACATGCATTTGGAGACCTAAGTCTATTAGGAGAGATCAGCTTAAGACCAAAGATGGTTTGTTTTCTATGATATACATGAAGGAAAGATAAGAACATATGTTTTCAGTATTTACTGAAAAATTTGAAGCAAAGAATGAAGTCAAGCATCAATTCAAAGTCAATCGGATGATGAAGTAGGACAATAAGTCAAATAAAGGTATGGAGATATGGGAGTCTCCTATTTTTTGAGACTTTTAGTCTCTTTATGTCACAGAGGTGTCTCTATTTAAGCTTCAAGGAGACACTTGTCATTAAGAGGAAGCATGATGGATGCTAGTTGAGTTTTGGTTAATATTGTTTGACAAGAAAGGTCATGAGAAGATGTGCTTGGTTAAGGGGGAGTAACAAGTTCATTAGCCTGCTTCAGATGTTGTGGTGAATTATTTGTTCAAAAAGTATTCAATAAATTTGGTCTGAAAGACAAAAGAGAGTTGAGATCAATTGAGTTTAATTTGGCATAGTGGATGAGGTCGCTTGGTGATGTCAGAGTGTTATCATGATTAGTTTCTAGTGTTTTGGCATGTTGACTACTATATATGCAAGGTCTATAGGCAAAGTATGGAGGTTTCCAAGTGTAAAAACAATAAATATGAGTTATAAAGATGTTTTTGTTTCATATAAAGGTGTGTTGACTCCATTCATGTGTGTTATAGGTGATTTTATGCTTTAAATATCTTTTGAGTGCAAGTTGAAGCTTTGTGTTTACTCTCAAGTTTCTCAGTATGCGATTAAGGGTATGCAAATCAAAGCCATGGTGTAGGAAGTCAATATTCCCAAAATTATGGAGCTTAAAATATTATTCCAGAAGTCTATGATGGTTGTCTCTAGGTGTGCAATAAGTTTCATAGGTGGGTGTTGACCAAAAGGAGGTTTGTTGACCCTATTTGTTTTGAGATTCTAGAGTTTTGGGCTATGATATAAAAATGGTTTGCCTTATGAATTGAGGTTTGAATATTATTAATAGGTTGAATATGAAAAATGGGTTTTCAAATAAATATTCACAAAGATTTGAAGGTTTGTATTTTTCAAATTATTCAAGTTTTTGTCAAGATGGAGGCCTAATGGGCTAGTAGGTTTATGAAGGAAGTATGTTGTATAGGATGATATAGGTGATGAAAATTTTTATACTTGAGGCGTAATATTAGAGTGATCCAAATATATATTTTCAAGTCTTGAAGGTATGTCTACTGAAAGTTATGGGCTATACAAGTTCTAGGTTGGGTTACAAGGAGTCTGGACAGGCCTAGTGTGAAGATTTGATGTTTTTGCTTAGTTTATCCAAAAGAGAAAGGAATTAGTGTTTCAAGGTGATTTATAAGGTTATTTTATATCATATTTCCTATTTTTTTAGTGGCATGAACTTTTGTTAGTGGTCCTTGAGGTGGCTTGAGAGAGAAAGCTAGTAAGCTTGTGTGGTGGTTCTTCATGGTGGGTGGAGATATGAAGATGCTCAAGAGGTGAAATGGATTAGAGATATTAGGGGGAATCCTCATCAGATGTTTTTTTTTTAATTATTTACATTATATTTTATTGATTTTGTGTGTATTTATCTTCATAGATCAGAGTATGATCAAAGAAGAATAAAGTCATGGTGCATGGTTGAAAAGTACAAGGTGGTATGCACAGAATTAGGGGAGCTAACTCAGATAGATTGAGTGGATTGAGGAGAAATGCATGATGTGAGGGGAATAATATGTGAGATGATTCAATCATATTGAATATATGGTGATATCTTCTACAAATGAAAATTCAAAAAGGTTGATATGATGACTTGATCAAACCTAGTCATAATTGTGAAAATATGTTGAATCTTCATGCATAAGCAAAGGGACCTTATGAGTTATATAGGTTAATAGGTCCAAGGATTAGAATATACCAAATTCATATTGATACATGTCTTAATGGTAGAATTTTTGCTCTAAGTTGTGAAGATGATCACTGTAGTTGGCAAAGATCAAGGTAAGCATCTTTGTAACAAGATGTTTGTTGTTTCTAGGTCTATTATTGTAAGTAGAGAGGATTGGTGGCTGTTTAGTCCATTTTTCCATTAATGGAAAAGGGTGAGAAGTAAAATAAGATTTTTCCATCAATGAAAAAGGGGGATATCGTTGGCAAGTATTGTCATTGATGTCAAAGATTGATGTCATGTGTGTAGTGATGTCAAAGGTAATGACAAAGTGGTGATGTCATAATGATGATGAGTTTGAGCCTAATATTGTACAAGGTATGATTTATATGAATATGATTTAAGGTAAGTATTATTTTAGGCTTATCATATTGTATCTAGAATGTTGATGTGGGTTCAAGTTAAGGAGAGAAGACAAGCATGTGAACAATGTGTTGGCATAGGCTTGGTAGCCTAGTATGTAAGCATAGATCTTCAATATATGATTAGGTAGGAAGTTGATGAGATCATGTTTTATATGCCCCATGAGGTTTCAATGGTGCTTAAAATTATTATTGGAATGCATGGTGTTAATCCAATTCTTTATTATGTTCATCTAGGCATAGTTGGTTATGTGGCAAGAAAATATGAATAGGTAGTTTGATGACATCACCATTACCACGTATTGATGAGTCAGGGGGATTTGATCATATGGCTGTGATAAAATTAGTCCCAAGTTGATATTTTCCAATTTTTAGATCATGAGGCTATTTATAGCAAAATATATAACTGTGCAAAGTTGGCTTCCCAGGCAGTTTATAATGTTTTCCCATACTTAGATAAATTTGCAAAGGGAGATCTAATGGTGTGTGTTTAATCGCATCACAAATATACGATGCAAAATTAATCTGAGCTTAACTAAATTGAATGTATAAGTTTAATTAGATTTGAGTAATTATTTTTATGGCATCATATTTCACATGCGTGAAGGTTCTAGGAGCAGCTTGATATATGGATGGATTCCCCTATGAAAGAAGATCATATGGTTTAAATTTTAGGACATGATATTAAGCATAACAAATTTTATTAAGGTTAAAATTTGGCCTTCCAGGTAGATTGAATTGGTTCCCATACTTAACCAAATTTTTAAAAGGTAAAGACCATGACCAGATAAGGATCTAATGGTGAGTGGGTGATCGTACATATGCAGATCAATGATGTGTATTGAGTTAAATAAGTTAAAGTGTCTGATGTTTAGAAGGTTAAAATCCAAGATAATATTAAATATATCAATAGAGCATGTTTGTTCCAAATTTTTAGGAAGAAACAAGATGATAACAAGTGTTTGATGTTTAACAGTGGGCAAAGATAAAGACTGAGCTACTTCTAAAAATATTGATGATGTGTATTTGGTCAAAGTTGCTAGGGAGCATGAGATGAGGTCAAACTATTAGATGTTTAGCAAAGGTAAAGACCAGGATAATTTTGAGGAAAATCTATGATGCATATTTTATCAAATATGTGAGGATATGAGATGATGTTAAAGTATTTGATGTTTAACAGTGACCGTTGGCATTTTAATTTAGTAAAGGGAAAAACTAGTCTACATTGTTTGAGCCATAACTTTTGATCTAGGAAGAATTCAAAGGTGCAATAAAAAACAAAGTTGTAGAGGACTTCAAGTCACATCCATTTAATATAGTTATAAGGTTTGAATATTTGTACAACCAAATTTATTTAGCTCCAAATTTTACTTTGTGTTTGACCATGTTCTATAAGTGACCCGAGAATGATATTTTATGTTATTCTGATGGTATTTGGATTTCCAAGGGGACTAAGCTATTGAAGAGTGTTTTATATTCCATGAATATCATTTGTATGTATTTTGGATGTTTGACCAATCCATATTTAGTATGAAAAAATGCTTATAAATGACTATTTATTTGTTCATGGTGTTCTTATGTACAAGGCTAATGTTTTAGTAGATTGAGCATGCACATAAATGTGTAATGATGATTGTAATCATTTGAGGATGTCTAAGAGGTCATGTGGAGTGGACATATACATTTATAAGTGGTCTTATGTTTCTAAATTTCTCAATGAAGTGCTAAATAGGTGAATAGGTATTTATGAGACCTATAAGGGCTACTAAGGCCTAATTGAAAGGCATAATTTCTTGAGTGTGACCCATAGTTGATATGGATGACCTATGTGGATGGTATTGAGATATTTTAGATGTCCTAAGGGATATGATAATTATTATGGCTAACCTATAATACAATAATCATGATGGCTCTATAAAAGGTGAAATCAAAGGTGGTGATTTCTAGACTTGAGAGTAGTTGTGTGTGAGAGAGTTGAAGAGTGAAAATAAGAAGAAAGGGTGTGTGCCCAGTGGATGGGTTGTAGATAAGAGTAGGTTGATGACTATGTGTATGACCTGTATGTCATATTTTTGATGTTAGAATAGTGCTCTTGTAGGTTTTAATATTGAGGATGAGTGAAGAGGTCTAGAGTGCTTCAAAAGGATGTTTTGGATGCCTTGAGCGTAAATGAAGGATATATGATATATGTGTGAGCTTGGTGTTTGATTTGAGAGGCAGATCAAAGTGTGGTATGTGTGTATGACTATTTTTTCATATTGTTGAGGATCTAATAGAGTTGTTTATGAGAAGTGTATAGTGATCTAAAAGGTGGTTTTGGATGTTTGTGAGTGTGTGAAGAAGTGAAGGGGGTTGTGTTTGCAGGATATCTCCATTAAATTGGAAGGTAATTAGTAATTAGGAGATGTTCATTTCATAGGTGTTGGGAGGGTGCTCAACATCTATGTGAGAAGGACTTGACCATCCTTAGGGGTAGGTGCTCCTTGTGAAACAGGTGTTTCACTAAATTCAGGTCAGAAGGACTTGACCATCCTTAGGGGAAGGTGCTCCTTGTGAAACAGGTATTTCACTAAATTTATGTCAAAAAGACTTGACCATCTTAGGGGTAGGTGCTCCTTGTGAAGCAGGTGTTTCACTAAATTTAGGTCAGAAGGACTTGACCATCCTAGGGGTAGGTTCCCTTTATGAAATGGGTGTTCCATTAAAATTTCATGTTTGTAATACCTTATAGGATAAGTAGTCTATGTGTTTGTAGGCTTGAGAGTAGGATTTATTACCTGTGAGCGTTTCCCATATTAGATGTTGTGTTATGTTGTGATTTTCTTATTCATGCTTTGTCTATGGTCTCCTTGCTTTGATGGTAATCTAGTTGCTTATGCTTGTTATGTTGATTCATGAATGCCAATTAATGAATTATAAGTGATCTGAAAGTGAAATATTGGTTGATTGATTCACCCCGCTGCCGCTCGACCCACCCTACCCCGCCCTCGCCCCCCCACCCCCCCCCCCCCTCTCTCTAAGTCATCTTGTACCTCTAACATTATTTCTTCCTAGTGTTTATGCAATCAAGCTATTATTTTGAATGTAACTTGTATATTTATCATAACTCAACATTTTAATTCAAAATATTCATTTATTTGAATTTTTAATTAATTGGCCTAATCTAGAATATTTTTATTCATCCTTGTGTATAGGCTATTCTACCCCTTTGACCCTCATCCAACACATACTAAAAAAGGGTTAGACGTGTCCAATCATGTCAAAGTATGTAAATTTTAATTTTTTTTAAAGTGTCAAAGACCAAATTTATGTGTCTACACCATGATTAAGAAGTTTATTGGGCACTAGTAGATCCCAAAGATGTGTTAGTTATGTTCCAACACCTATCCAAAGTCTAGTTTTAGAGGTGATTATTTCATAATTTGAAGCAAATACGAACCAAGTTTATGTGTTCATCTAATATCTTTTCAAAATTTAAATATTTAAATGTATCCATGTGCATTGACTTATTGTAACAATTGGCACTTGTTTCAAGAATAATAAAAATATGTGTGAATAGAAGCTTAGCTCAATAAAATTATCAACCCTTCACTCTTCCCTAGATAAATGAAGGTATGTGTTTTATATTATTCAAATTTATACTTTGACACATGCATGCATTTAAAGTATAAAGCACTTATTCCCAGTGTCTTATGCTTAATTTACCATTCTCAACATACTTGTGTATATTTGTGTATTTCTATCACTTATCCAACCATATTGGTATCCATTTGGCCCTTGATCCTTAAAAGAACATTTAAATACTTTCATAATATATTTGTTAGCATCCTTGGACTAAAACTCATCTACTTTCATGTTTATCATTGAGATCTAACCTCTATTTGTCCCAAGTCAATTTTGTGCCCTATGCAATTTTATTTTGGTTAGTTTTTGGCCTTCCCGAATCTATCCCTTTACATTTTATGGGTCATTTTTCTCATTTCTACTAATCTTACACCTTTAATCTTACCTCTTATCATTTATAAAGTCGGAAAATATATCCCATCTTATCCTTGAGTGACTTATATATACAAGTCTTCCTAAATCATTTAAATAGAATCAAAAGAGCATCAAACTAAATAAAATATCAAGGTCTAATGTAGAGTAGATCCATACATGAATATATTTATTCCTCCTATTTCAATTTGAGCTTCATTGAGATATATTTCACATGTGACAAAATTATCTATCTTATTCTCTTTTTATCCTCTTATGGCAAATGAAGGTTTTAGACTGCATATAGCTACATAAGCACTTCTAGAAAAGAGGAGGTTCAAAACCCTTACTTGAACCATTTTATTTAGACACTCAAAACTATGTGGAGGTTTGATTAAAGCATATGGGATGTGTGGTTTGCAATGTCACTTTAGTGGTTTCTTAATTATATAACCCATTTTATATTTGAGTGCCAAAAGTAGGTCAAAGAGGAAAAATTAGTGATTCAACACATCATGTCTGACAAATTAGGAAAGTCCAAATATGGGAAGATAAAAAATTAGGAGGTGAAGAAGTCGTAGAAAAAATAGATTTTGTAGCTCTGCATAAGTTAGTTTCAACAACATAAAGACATATTTGGCAGTGCATATCTAACCAATGTGAATCTACCCAGGTCAAACATGCGTAGGGCACAAAAGTATTTAGGAGGGTCTAGAGGTCAAATCAGATTTCATGATAGTGAACAATTAACCCAGATAGTCATCTTTTAAGATCAAAACTTCTAAAATTTAATTACAACAATCAAGTGTGATCATTCTTTACCCTTTGTAACCACTTTGCACAATGCATCTTTTTGTCTCGTTATTATTACTTAGTCAATTGGGTTGATTTGAATTCTAAATTTTCATAGACATATCATTAGATGTATTCATTGCAGTAATTTTTTCCTTCTTTTGTGTAAAACCATATTTTGACATTCAGGGTATCATACCCAATATTTACTTTGAGAATTTTTACATGTTTTGGTAATAACTTGTTCTTCAAGCCTTCCCAAGTATAATTGTTTGTTTTACTTATATATGTACACACACATACATATAAAAATATAGCACTATGTAGATACACAATTTTGCTATCCGATTAGTTATTTGTTATGATATTTGTGTGTTTATGTGATTTTGGATTATTATTTTATGTTAATTTTTTATTGACATATTTTCTTTATATTATGGACATTGTTTGTCTTCTATACTTCATATTTTTTTTGTAATTATTTTTTTATGCACCATAAAATAATCACAATACCACCATTCAATTTGGAATGCATGAAAACCTATAAAATGACTATTTGTTTACCTCGATACAACACCAAATACTTCCAAAATGTTAAAAACATTATTTTATGTTTTCTTGATCTCACTTACTAAGAACATATCACAACATGTATGGGAAATTTTTTTTAAGGTCCCATGTTTTATTTTTCTAGTTTATTTTGTTCCTCGTGCTCTATTTTCTAGCCTTCAAATATTGACTTGTAAAGGTGTTAATTGTGTATAAATAAATAATTTATAAAAGCATGGAAGACAACATAAAATGTATTGAGGCAAGTGTAGCTAATGCAGAAGAGAATGGTAGGTTGGAATGTCTGTTTGAATCTCTCAAAACTCCGTTTGAATGGCAGATACGTATGCATGCAATGAAATGCAAGTGTCAACTGTCCATTGCTCAAACAATGCAATGAAATGGAATGGAAGTGTCCACTGTCCACTGTCCATTGCTTCATTACAGTCAGAGCGACATGCGTTCCTCTACACTGAATCGCTAATTCGAAGCACTCAATCGCATTTCTACTTGTATTTGTGCAGGTGAACTTTTAATCTTTTTTAGCATTATACACAGATCAATAACATATTATAGCTGTATTTTGATAGTAGAAATTTGAATTTGCGATTGCCTGCAGTTTACTGTTTGAATTTTCATCTTTACTTTCTGTTTCCAACATTTATATCTGAAATATTTTCGCTACTCATCAAAGTCATGTATTGGGTAAACAAAATGCACACAAGAGTGCGACTAGTAATTTTCATCTGCCATTCTCTGCCTATATTTTAGCAGGAATCTAAATTTGAATCGTTGAAGCTGTTCATTTTAAACATGGAGTCGGGCGAGACAAAACCTCTGCTTCCAGAGGATTTCAACAGAGATATGGTTGATCTGGTGAAGACCAAACCTTTGATACCAATACCAATTTATTCACATAATAAGTAAGTGAATAAAAGATCTGCAAAATTTCCCAGCTTTGAATATATATTTTTTGGAATGCATTGCAGGAGCGAGTGCCTTTGGAAGAAGTATTTGAGCAACTGAGAAGCTCAAGATCAGGACTGACATCTGAGGAAGGAGAGGCCCGTCTGCAAATTTTTGGACCCAACAAGTTAGAGGAGAAACCTGTAAGTACCTTAGACTCGCTCCATAATATTTGATATCATATAATTTGTTGCTTATTCAATCACATACAGACGTCCTTCATTGCATCATTTTTTATAAGACAATCCATACTCAACCAACAACATAACTTTGTATATATGTTCATGTGATTATGATTTCCACCACTAACAGTAATCCATTGCGACATTTAGCAAGCAAAGAACACAAACAAATGTCAATAATACTTTACACCTTAATATCTATTCACAATAATAGAGTTGGAATTTTGGTATTTCAATTTTCCACCACTGCTTAAAACTGATGGTGTTCTTTGCTATGCTGGTCAATTTCAGGAGAACAAGTTTTTTAAGTTTCTTAGTTTTATGTGGAACCCTCTGTCATGGGTCATGGAAGCTGCGGCAATCATGGCTATTGCTCTTGCTAATGGCGGGGTAAGATTGAAGGAGTTTGGGAAACAGTACTTGCATTTGTGTTGCTTGGGCTGTTTAATTGTGCTCTTATACACCTTGGGAAAATCATTGAACTCAGGGCGAACCACCTGACTGGCAAGACTTTATTGGAATTATCTGCCTATTGATGATAAACTCAACGATCAGTTTTGTAGAGGAAAATAATGCAGGCAACGCTGCAGCTGCTCTCATGGCCAGTTTAGCTCCAAAAACTAAGGTCTGATTTCTTTTTGCAAAATCTAAATTAGCCAAACCAAGAAAGAAAAGAGACTAAATGCACGAGAATTTCAACCGGCAATCAACAACATAGAGATGGGAAATGGCAATAACGATTGGCTTTATAAAGCATGAAAATAAGCACAAAGTAATGTAGTTCATCATCGTGTCTGATATAATTTTTAAATGTTTAATTTTGTTCAGGTTCTTAGAGATGGGCAATGGCAAGAACAGGATGCCGCAATTTTGGTTCCAGGAGATGTTATCAGCATAAAGCTTGGAGACATTGTTCCTGCAGATGCTCGTTTGCTTGCTGGCGATCCTTTAAAAATTGATCAGGTATGAAAACGTGAGTGTTCTTGTGGCCAGTCCACTTTGAAATTAGTGTAGCAATTTCATATCTATGTTAATTCCCAAGGCCCAACAAGACTGAGAAATGCATCAATTTAAGGAAAAAACCATGCATCATATCATACATGTATTCATACATTCAATTTTTCCTCATGATATCTTACTTAATTTTCTGCCTTATCCACAAGCATTCTATGCTATTGCTGAATGCTTCTTCATGCCTTAATCTAAGAATGGTATTTTTTGTATTTATCATACAGTCAGCCTTGACTGGCGAATCTCTTCCAGTGTCAAAGAAGACAGGGGATGAGGTCTTCTCTGGCTCAACGTGCAAACAAGGAGAAATTGAGGCTGTTGTAATCGCTACTGGTGTCCATACATTCTTCGGAAAAGCTGCCCATCTTGTTGATTCAACAGAAGTCGTTGGGCATTTTCAAACAGTAAAACGATCCGTCTTGAAATTAATTATTTTCGAATTTCGAATATTTTACTTACGAACATATTCATGAGCCTCGAAGGCTAGCCAGGATGAATAGATGTGCAAAATTGCATGGTTACACTTAGAATCTAAAATTTAATATTCAGTGAAAATAAAGTTGAATAGCAAGATAAAAATATTTATATGCACTAAAAAAAAATTTGTTGTGCACATTTGAATCTTTTCCTATTTTTATTTTGATAATTAAAAAATCATCCGTGCTTTTATTGATTCAATATTTTGATCTTGTCATGTAGGACATACTGAAAATGTTTTTGAAAAATAAATTGCAAAACTATGTAAAATTTCATCCTGTAAACCTCTCTCCCTTTGCAGGTCCTTACGGCAATTGGGAACTTCTGCATTTGTTCCATAGCTGTTGGTATGGTTTTGGAGATTATTGTCATGTACCCTATCCAGAACCGCTCTTACAGAAGCGGAATCAACAATCTCTTGGTTTTGCTGATTGGTGGAATTCCCATTGCCATGCCAACTGTTCTGTCTGTCACTTTGGCTATAGGTTCTCACCGTCTATCCCAGCAGGTATCAAACGAAGATCAATTTTTTATTATATATGAAGTGTGCAATCCAGCAGATGTGCTTGTAAAATTCCTGCAGTATCATGCTCAGTTAAAAAAGACATGCCCTGGCAGTTAGTGGATTGCAGTTACTGTACTTCTCATGGATTTATTAACACAATTTAAAATCAAACACAAAGAAGGCTGTGTGGGGATTGAGATTATTTCTGTTACCCTGTTTTTTTTTAAAATTCACCAAAAAACGAAAGCTGAAACAATACTGACAAAGCTGGAAAACAAATAATGAACAGGGTGCAATTACAAAGAGAATGACTGCAATCGAAGAAATGGCAGGAATGGATGTTCTTTGCAGTGACAAAACTGGAACTCTTACTCTGAATCGTCTGACTGTAGACAAAAACCTTATCGAGGTACACATAGTACTCACGCTAATTGCTTCAAAGAAATGCTGTCTGTTATATAAGGAAAAAGAAATCATGGGAACTGTGTTGATTTTTAGGTATTCCACAAGGAAATGGATAGGGATACAGTGGTCTTACTTGCAGCAAGAGCATCTAGAATTGAGAATCAAGATGCTATTGATGCTGCCATTGTAAATATGCTTGCTGATCCTAGAGAGGTAAAACAATTCATTCTCTATTTTGATTTTACTGCAAAAAAACCCCCATCACGATTCATATTTTCAAGAAGCAATTTCTTTTTTCAAGAATAGCCAATTCGGGTTTATTGTTGCAGGCACGAGCGAATATCACAGAAGTTCATTTTCTTCCTTTCAATCCTGTTGATAAACGAACAGCCATTACCTATTTTGATTCTGACGGAATATGGTATCGTGCCAGTAAAGGAGCTCCAGAGCAGGTATCTCCAAATCCTCCTCAGTATAAAGTAAAATTCTAAACATTGGAAAAAGAGTTTTTTTTGAAGGGGTACCGATTT
Source organism: Torreya grandis (assembly GCA_037957365.1). Lineage (NCBI taxonomy): Eukaryota > Viridiplantae > Streptophyta > Pinopsida > Cupressales > Taxaceae > Torreya > Torreya grandis. Next base: position 572,063 of record JARHVA010007362.1, read on the forward strand.
AAAGCAATGTCGGAAGATATCAATTAATTCCTCATTCAACCTTTTTCTCTGGGCAGATTCTTGATTTGTGTGAAGAGAAAAAAGAGATTGCCGGCAGAGTACATGCAATGATTGACAAGTTTGCGGAGCGAGGATTGCGTTCCTTGGCTGTTGCCATTCAGGTATCCAATTAAGAACTTGTTTTTCTTAAATATTTATTTATCTGCACATTAGGAAAAATCTGATACTTCGACTAGTTTGCTGAGCATGGATTGCGTTCTTAGCTGTTGCAATTCAGGCATCCAATAAAGAACTTTCCTTTCTACAATATTTATTTACCTGCACAGTCGGAAAAAACTGATACTTTCTCATGCAGCATGTGCCTGAGAAAACCAAAGAAAGCCCTGGAGATCCTTGGATGTTTTGTGGGTTGCTGCCACTGTTTGATCCCCCCCGACATGACAGTGCTGAAACAATCCGCAGAGCTCTTAAGCTTGGCGTCTGTGTGAAGATGATTACAGGTATGTTATATATTTTGAAAAAAAATAATGTATCCTGCTGCTTGAAATTTATGTCAAGATGTTGGAACAGCTTGGTTTTTATGAAGCTAACACAAAATTCTATCAGCATGCCATCCTTGGCATTATCGCTTAAGTCGATAAATGAATGCTATATCATGATTTGTATGGTAAAAACGGGTGAATTAAAAGGAATTTGACAATGAAGTGCTTCTCAAGCACATCACTATAATGAATCTTGGTGTATATGAGAAATAAACAATTTGGGGTAAGTGCAGGGGACCAACTAGCAATTGCTAAAGAGACTGGCAGGCGTCTTGGGATGGGAACAAATATGTATCCATCATCATCATTGCTTGGCCATGTGAGAGATGAAGTTACAGAAGGCCTGCCTGTGGATGAGCTGATCGAGAAAGCTGATGGATTTGCCGGCGTCTTTCCTGGTATATAGAAGTTCTTTGGTGCAATATTTCAAATCACATGATTGGATCTAAAATCTCACTAAGGAAAAAATATGTAAATTCTAGCAATCATAATGATTCTTATCCAAATTCGTTTTAATCTTCTGAACAATTTGTTGCTTGCTCATATAAACAATCCTAATTGGATGGTGATCAATGTGCTTTTTGAAACAGAACACAAATATGAAATCGTGAAAAAGCTTCAAGAGAGAAAACACATTTGTGGGATGACAGGTGATGGAGTTAATGATGCTCCTGCCTTGAAAAAGGCAGATATTGGAATTGCAGTGGCAGATGCCACTGATGCTGCCAGGTGTGCAGCTGACATTGTTTTGACAGAGCCTGGCCTGAGTGTCATTGTTAGTGCTGTGCTTACAAGCCGTGCCATATTCCAAAGGATGAAGAATTATACAGTAAGGACTGCGTTTGTGCACTACCATGGATAGGTCATAGCATTGCTGTATTTGGTTTGGCATCAAAATCTTGAATCAAAAACAAATTCAGCTGACAAAAAAATAAATTCAAATGGATGTTTGTGCAGATTTATGCAGTATCCATCACCATCCGTATTGTTGTAAGTTGGAATAGGCTCAAGTTTATCTTCAAGTGATCATTTGCAGGACTTGACAAATTATTGATACTTGTTTAATGTGAATTGCAGTTTGGTTTCATGCTACTGGCTCTGATATGGGAATATGATTTTCCTCCTTTCATGGTCTTGATCATAGCCATTCTTAATGATGGTTAGCATATATTTTTTTTCTCTTTGGAACCATTTTATTATTCACATTTTTGTTAACCTGAACTAGTCCGTATGTAAGAGTAATAATTTCCCTTAGGGCAAATGGAATCGTTGATCAGATTAATACATTTCTATTTGACAGGTACTATTATGACCATCTCTAAAGACAGAGTAAGACCATCACCTGGGCCTGACAGCTGGAAGCTCAAAGAAATATTTGCAACTGGGGTAGTTATTGGCACTTACCTTGCACTGATAACTGTGCTATTTTACTGGAGCATAACAAACACAACATTCTTGGAGGTACTAAATATATTTCCTCACCCATCTCCAATTTTCTGATACAAACATTGCTTACATCATGAATATAATCTGAGAGTCGGAAATCTATTAGTCCTGGCCCCTGGCAATATTTATTCTCAAATGTCTATTTTCATTGTTCTTGGCACTTGCTGAGTTTCGAATTTCATCTCTGTTACAGACACATTTCCACGTGAGATCAATAAGTAGTAACGATGAACAGGTTACTGCTGCGATATATTTACAAGTGAGCATCATCAGCCAAGCCCTTATTTTTGTCACACGTTCTCAAGGCTGGTCTTTTTTGGAGCGTCCTGGGACTCTCCTTATGTGTGCTTTTGTGATAGCTCAACTGGTAATTTGCTTCAAAAACTTTCTACACTTAATTGTAACAGACGGGTAGTTGGAGAAATGTGTGGGACAAGCACATACATTGCAAAATAGCTGATACATTAATTAATACTTGTACTTGTGCCTAACATTCAGAGAAGAACAGTTGGACACTCATCCTTTCCTGTGTGGATTTCAGGTTGCAACATTGATAGCAGTATATGCACATTGGGGATTCGCTTCCATACAAGGCATTGGGTGGGGATGGGCTGGAGTCATTTGGATTTACAGTTTGATTTTCTACGTACCTCTAGATGTCATAAAGTTTGGAGTCCGATACAGCCTCAGCGGAGAAGCTTGGGAATTGTTGTTCGAGAGGAAGGTTAGTTTCATTGGTTTTTTGCTACGTTCCAAGAAAAACAAAAATGGAAATAGGGAATTCATAATTGTAAACTTGTCGATGCGTTCAGAGTTTGATTTTGATTTTGATTTTATAATGATGAATGAGAGACAAAAGATGAGGGCTTTCCCTCAATTTATCAACATGAAATTTTGATAAAAAAGTGGGAAATGATGCAGACCGCGTTCACTACAAAAAAAGAGTATGGAAGAGAGGATAGAGAAGCGAAATGGGCACTGGCTCAGCGAACTCTGCATGGACTCATCAATCCTGACGCTCATATTTATGGCAGACGCTCATCAATGATTGCAGAGCAGGCCAGAAGACGCGCAGAAATTGCAAGGTATTAAAACTCTTTTCACTTAATAATCTCTTTTCATAAGAAATTAAAATAAGTAGCTTGTTAATATAGCAAGTTTGCAGGTTGAGAGAAGTGCATACATTGAAAGGACATGTGGAGTCAGTGGTTCGGTTGAAGGGTTTGGACATCAATGCCATTCAACAAGCATATACTGTTTAGAAAACACAAACACAATTCATTTGTCTTTTCTGTCCGTTTCTGTCAAATTTCAAAGTTTGGCACAAGTCATCTTCGCTTTGTTATATTTATATTTATTGGTTTTGTTTTTTCTTCTTTGTTCTCCATCAAATTTTGTATTCATTTCACTTATTATTATTTATGGGTTATTAACTCAAATTTTGTTCTGTTCTGTATCAAATTTTATTGGATTCTCATTATAATAAATCAATAATAATAATAATAATAATAATAATAATAATAATAATAATAATAATAATAATAATAATAATAAATATAAAAGAATATATATAAAATATTATAGAACATTTGTCATCAAAATTTAAATTTGGAAACATACAACTGAAATCAATATGACTCTAGTGAGAGATGATTCTTAAGACTGTACACTTTATTTCATATAATAGTTGGACCATGACTTTACAATCCAAATAAATTGTTTAAAAATAAAATAAAACTTTAGTTTTGATATTAGTTTTTTCATAATATAGTAATATGTAAGGTTTTGTTGTAGACAACTACGTAATAGATTTAATTACTGATGTTTTGGATCTCACTAGACAATTATTTCTAGAAGAACCTTATATAAAATTAGACATTTAGATATTTTTCTCCTGAATTTTCTTTCTCTGGAATCTCATATTGGGACTCTTGTGCACTTCCAATAACCGAGTATTGGATATAATAATAAATAAAACAAAGGTTGGGTGTTTGCATTAGGGTTTAAGTCGATATTGTGACTCCATTAATTAGCCCTATAACAACCAAACACTATGAATTAAAACAATTAACTTAAGGGAAACTTAATTGGAATTACATGATACGACTCTCGACTAACAACAATATGCTCAATGATATATGTCTCTACAAATCTTATCTATTTATAGGGGATTTTGAATTTAAATTTGTAATATTAGCTCACATATTGATTTTTAATGGCTAGAAAGTAAAAAAATTAGAAAGGGACGAACAAGCCCATCTAGGCAAAGTTTTAGGGTTTGGAAGTCAACAAGAGTACTAATATGATTCAATTTGGACCAAATTAACTATACTAAAGAAAAATACATTAAACATGACATAAAATATGGATCATGGGGCCATTTTAAGATATTACATTTGCTCCAATTCGAGGTGCATGCTTAGTCAGAAAAGATGTGGCATCGCTGTGCACTTCAAATTAGAACATAAAAAGGAGACTTAAAAGGATATTGTTAATTTATATTTTTGGCACTAGAAATGAAAAGTCTTAGACCTTGAAAAACTACTTACACAAACATGAATGAATGAAAAATAATAAATGCTACATATTAAATTCATCAATAACAAGATACCTCCTAAAATTCAAATATGACTTAGTGTTATTTTTATATGTAAGAATATCTTAAGCCCTCATTGAAATAAAATTTGACGGTACATATTTTATACAAGTGAAAAATCTTTTGTAGCTCTCCCCTAAAGTTTTGCTTGAAGAATTCCATGATCATATGGGTTTTATCTTGCCCTTGCTCTCTATTATTAAATATTTATGTTCATTTCCATTCTTACATACTAGAAATACCATGTTTATATAAATAATAGATCTACCCATTTCTATTTTAATTTATTACCATTTTATATTTATTTTATTTTATATTTTCTCTTTATAAAATTTTTAATTAAGAAAAAAAGGTCTCATATTAAATAGAGAGTTCATTTTTATATTAGAAATACAGATACAACTAATCGATCATTTCAATACATTAAAACATCACACCACCTTATTCCAAAACACAAATCATCCTATACTACAATAAACCTCCAAAAAAAAGGAAAAAGGAGGATATAAAAAAACATGAAAATAGAAAATACATTCTCATAATATATATTACGATAATTGTTTGCCTCTTAATAATGCATTCTCGACTTGACTAAGTTTAACATAATAAATGGTAGCCAATGGCCTGCATTCTCCTAAATGTAGATCGAGATCAATCAAAACTAACTCTCAAACATTAAATATGCATTTTAAAATATAATATGCTTTTTAAAATATAGCAGATGGAAAAATACTAACAAATTTTCAAATATGAAGTGTTTTATGTGATACCTATGAATATATTCATAGATGAAGTTCAACCATGTAGTCAATTGGACAAAGCATAATGAATTAAAAAAAATCACATTCCATACAATTTATTAAAAAAAAATTATATTTTATGATTTTTTTTAAATAAATATTGTATATGATAAATTAAGAGGTTTATTTTTTATTTAAAAAAAAAATTAATTGATAATTATTTATAGATTTAATTGGGTTCTAAAATATATTTTATTATATGTCAATAATGTTATACTTAAAAATTTTCTTTTTTAATTTTTAAATTTTGATATGTAAAATTTATTTCAATACTTTTTTTTAAAAAAAATATCAAAGTTTAGAATTACTTAGATTTTTTTAAAAACCTAATTAAATAAATTGGATGTTTTGAGTTATGGTGGCCAAACCTATCAAACACAAAAGATGAGATTATTTCACTCCATGTTTTCCCATTTTTTTAAGTCTCAAAAATATAAACTCCTTTATAAAAATATTCCTAACAAGATCTTTTACAATTTGCCTTAAATGAATTTTCATTTTAGATAAATTACGCTTTTGAAGAAGTGCAAACAAGGATGCTGAGATGTAATAGACGTGAAAAAATAACTATAATCAAACTGTGAAGAGGAGTCACATTCATCGTATTTTGGAAGGAAGACAAGAAGAGCTCTGAGGGTACACTGAGCACAAAAAAGTGTGAAATGCATGACAAAATGTAAATAAGCATCAGAAGCTTTGGGGTTTTTGAGTAGGGTCAACAAAACATTGTGGGTATGAAGTGCACATGAAATGCCAAAAGAGTGACAATATAGGAACTGAACTTGAAATTACCGCTCAGTGCACCATGCCATTAATTTAAAACATATATGAACCCATCTCTCTATCTATAAAATTGAAACACCCCACTTAATTTAGTAACACCATTTTAATCTAGTCCCATGCGTCCATTCCATTTACTCTAGCTCGTTCTCCACTATTTCATAACGTCATGCATAGATATAAATAACTCAAAAAAGAATGATTATCAAACTAGATTTTTCTACATCTAAGAGTTCCAAGATTGTTGTCTTCTTGAGTCTCCACTCGTTGTGGTTGTGTAGAGTTCATGCTTCATTTTCTAGTGTTTTTTTGGCTTCTTAGGGTTTCATGGTAGAGTTTATTGTCTACTCAATTGGCTTAAGTGTACCAAAACATGAATTCGAGGTAATCTCTATCACAAAGTGTAATATTATGAACCTACAAAAAAGTTGTGACTCTATTAAATTATTATTTTTCACCTACCAATGATAATGTTCTTTTTAGTTTCCAAAGTGTCATCAATAGATTTTTTAATAGCAAGAGTTATCTTTCTCACCATTTTTCAAAGATTTGATAGAGATACAATCTCCTAACAATAAAATTAAAAGTTTAAGATACTATGTGCATCCAAAAGTTTGGATCGGTCATTTTAAACTCCTAAAAGAGTGTTTAAAGGTAATTCTAACATTTTTATGATTATGTGGGCTTGCATTCAAAACTACCAAAACATTTTATTCCTATATATTTTCCATATCAAAACATGTAGACTCGAGTAGAAGATGCCTTTCAATATTATAAACAATCCAAGATGAAGTTCAATTACATGGGAAATGAGCCCATTTACACCCTTGAGATTTATATTCAGACATTTCTAACTCTCACATTGGTCATGTCAATATGGAGGATTTTCAAAGTAGAATCAAGGCAGAGAATTAGTTAGGAATTTCTAAGCTCATGTATAATGGAGGGCTTCCCCAACCTATTTTTTCTTGATTTCTTTCAAATGCATATATCTAGTGTTAAATTGTGCAAAATACTACAATTAATAGAAACAAAAGATTAGGATAGTTGATGATGTAATGGTTTCCATATTTGATGGTGATTCTTTGGATGACATCTTTGGTATCCCACCTCAAGACTCATATGTACACTTGAATGAATAGATTGGTAAGGATTAATAGGTTTTAAACACTGATATATGCCTCAAAAATATCAATAAAGGGTGGTTGAAGTAGAAGAGAAAATTAATATCTAAGCTTCCAAATTACTACCATAAGTCAGGTTTCTAAGATGACTTGCCAAATATGATCACTCTAATAAATAGAGTGTTAGGTAATAAAACAAACGAATACTTTCACATGTATATTTTTATAATTATGAGAATCATCTCTACTATTAAGGAATAAATCTACCGTAGCAGAGTCATCAATGATTCCATATGTAATAAATTGAAAGAGATAAAAAAAATTAAGAGATTGCATCTCTAAGATCATTCATTGGTATTTGTATACACCCTAATTTGGTCAAGCAATCACAAGTACTATGTCTTTTGTTTCTCTTTCACATAAAGGTTTTAGTGATGAATATAACCCTTATTCACAAGGTCATTTTGGGTCGTTTGATCTTTTTTATGTCTTATTTTCCCTATTTATTGTGGTCAAACGACCCAAAATGACCTTGTGAATAAGGGTTATATGCATCACTAAAACCTCCAAAATGAGTCACCTCTTCCTAGTCACAGGGGACCATAGCCTATATTGCCTAGTCTTAACTCTATTTTTAGGCCTCAAGACACTAGCACCATTATCAAGATAGTAACACCATGTGGAGCTAGTGTCTAATTATGGATCTAGTGTCCAATGGTTATTTTATCCCATGTTTTAAATCCTAACCATACCTTGAGCATTCTCTTATGTTTTATCCCTCTTTTACAACTTGTTAGCCAACAAAAAAGGTCTTACATTCAAATAAAAGTTAATTATATATAAAGAGCCTCACAAGGAATTTTACGTCTAACACTTGCTATTTTGGCACATAATTACATAAAAATTAGTCAATAGTACAACTCAATACTCTACATACTACTCAACTATTACATTTAGACATTGCATGCTTGATCAAAGAAGGGCCTACGCAAAATTCATTCTAACATATCATGTGCATTGATTATACATATTTCTTTAGGGATAACTACATGCGATCTGAGATCCCTAACATTGGGGTTAATGTTGGCAGTGTCCAAGATAATAGGGGTTTTACTTTACATGATCTTAATATCTGGTTGTTGTTTCATGTGTAAAAGTATTCATAAATAAGACACATGCGAGATTGTGAAAGACACAGAACCACCTACAGGTCTCCCAAAACCTCCCACAACTTCCCTGAAAGTTTTAGATAGCTCCTCCAAGAGGGATACTAGCACCAAAATTGGACACTAACACCACATGGTGTTACTATCCACATAAGGACACTATTATCTAAAGCCTAATTTTAGCTAAAATCAGAGAATTAAAGGTATCTAATAGTTTTTCAAGCATGTTATAGCCTCCTAAATCACAAAAGTACCATTTTTGCTCTAGATAAGTACTGTTTATTTACATCTTTGCTATTTTGGGAAAGGCTTGTCAAATCCATTATTTCATGTTTTCATTTCAAGTTGTTTTGATACTCAACCCTTCAACAACATATAATTTACATACTAAGTCCTATAAGGTTAAAATATTTGGTAAACTCGTCTTACTTTGAATATTGCTTAAAACCCTAGTTTTTCATAGGGTTTACCTTCTTCAATTTTTGTGCATTAAATTAGGGTTACAAACTTCTATTTTTTCATGATTTTTTGCACAACCTAGCTCATTCAAATAAATTATATACTAAGGTTTCCTTAATTTAATAGAATATAATTTTTTTTAAAACAAACCTCATTCAAACCCTAGATCCACATACTAGGTCCATTTATATCCAAATACTAGCAAGTAGGGTTTCAAGTACAATCCTAATTTATTATACACATTAGGTTAAATATTTATCATAGTTGCACATATACCTATGTTAGATTAAATTCTACCTCTTATGTGTTTATTATTCGTTATTTACATTATCTTCTTTGACAAGTTAAAAATTGCATCCAAGAAGCCTCTTACCACTAATCTAGTTGATGAATTTCTGAATTTTTATCATAATTATAATAATAAATGGACAAATTTTCAAGATTGCACATTAACACATGATAGTGATTTAATTTATAATGATGATGATGACTATTGTTGTAATGATGGCTATGCAAATTACTATGAGCATGACAATGAAAATATTGATGAGGATATACTAGATACATCTTTTCTTTCCTCTCCCTCTTCTCTTACACCTCAAAGTCACACTAACAATATAATTTCAAAAGAACCTCTTTTTGGTAGTGCTTTGTTCTAATGTGATCCTAGATTTTCAACTACTTTTACTACCTCCTTATTCAAATTAAATCAATATAAGTGTTGTAACAACCCCATTGGGTTTTACTAGAATAAGGTATTTTTTAAAAGATATTTACACAAATTCAATAGATAGATTCCATCACGATGAAACCAACATACAATGATCTTTAACTAAATGAATTATTTTTTAAGTTAACAATAAATAAGGTCAATAGTTAATCTATTTAGCTAATGATCATAAGATCAAGTATAATGCTAATATAAAAATGAATATTGAATTTAATCTATAAAAGTATATCTATAAATTCAGCCACTACTGATACAATGTTATAACCAATTATTATGATGATAAAATATACAAAATATTATAATTTTAGCATAATACAAGTCTAAATAAAAATGTAAAATGATATACTGCTCCACAGAGAATGTGAGTCTCAACGAACTCATAATATTAAAAAGTAATCATGAGTTTAGTCACTATAGAAGTATTGTTGATGGGAGGAAGAACATCATCTGAGTGATTTTCCACACCAATCACAGACCATCAATCCCTCACATAATCTCCCAACTAGGAAATGGCCCTCCCTTCATAGATAGGTAGATAATGACTGTGCAAGAATCAAGAGTGATAACTAAAATATGTGTGCTACAAGATGACTATTACATGCAATTTGTCATAAAACAACCTATTCTAACATGATATCATAGTAAACATGTAAACTAAATCAAATAGATGAAATGATAATGTTTAATCATAAACATTAATTTGGCCAAAGTTTTCATATAGTTATTTAGTTTCTAAGATTAGTCAATTTGATACATATCACTCAATCAGATTACACCTTATCTACATATTAGTAACACTAATTAAGTGGAATCCATCTCTCACTTATTTAGGGTTATTAATACCATATTGGTTCATATATTTAATAATATTAAAACCAATAGATCTCATAATGAATTTTCCCTACTTGTAGATATAATATGTGCTAAACAAGGAAATATCATATATATTCATTTAATCCATCAAATGCAATGTAATAAATTCAAATATCTAATTTATTTATATTACAATAAAATCACACACACACACACACACACACACACACACACACACACACACACACACACACACACACACACACACACACACACACACACACACACACACACACACACACACACACACACACACATAACTAGATTTTGAAATAGTCATACTATTTAGGTAATATTTAAACATCAAACCAATCATACCATTCGGGTAGGATTTAAATAGCCAGATAATCATATTCATAATTAATAGCTCATTCTACAACCACTTAATTTCCATTCATTTTCACATCCAAATTTAGACTTGATAAATCAAAACAAATACATTTAAGACATCCTTGATTTAACATATAAATCATTTAATTATCCATCAATATATGCATATTAGCATAAGGTATACTCAAATTATAATTATTTGAGTATCATGTATATGTGTACTTACATGCATATATGAACACACAATATATTTATTGCTTCTCCAATACTTAGTCAAAGAGTAACTAATGTTACTACAACTGAGTTCTATTTATATAAATCCAACAGATAATGTATAGGTGTATAAAGTATACCCAGGGTAAACTAATCTTAGACTTTCATACCTGAGTATCACATATGATTTCTATATGCATAATAAACACATAATTTACATTAAATTATTTATAAATTCCCAAAGAAAATTAGCTAATATATTATGACTACATTTTATTCTATGTATTCCAACTTACCTCGACTCATTATTTGGAATAGTGCACATTCCTATAAAGACACTGGTGTGTGTGTGTGTGTGTGTGTGTGTGTGTGTGTGTGTGTGTGTGTGTGTGTGTGTGTGTGTGTGTGTGTGTGTGTATTGAAGTATATAAGAATGAATACATTCACCTATAACTCAATAGATTGTGTGAAGTCATTCTGGGCTCACTTATTATAAACATAATTATTTATATCAAGCTTACATAGCCGTAAAGCTTTATTGAAGATTTTATCTATTTTCCTAGTCATATTAAAATGAAAACTTCATAATAAAACTAAGTGAAAACTCAGTCACCTAACAACCACCTAATCAAATTTCTATAGGATTCAAAAATAATATTCACCCAGTCTATATGTAAATAGAAAACCACACTTGTCTTAATGTATTCCTAGGCAATTAAGTAGATATACGCATGTCAATAGGTTTAAACATAATAAAGTTTCCTTATGGTTCCATCATATTATATATTCACAACTATATAAATGTAAATAGAATAACTATATACCTGAACTTATATATATACTGAGATATATGCATATTACTAAGTCACTAAATGACTTGTTCAAGACCTATACATATAAGTATATATCTAGGAATATTTATACAGTTTGGGTGATTGTTTTTAAATACTATATCTTAGGTTAGCCTTTATACACTCAACCATTCCCTAACTTGGGTATAATAACTTGACTTGGTTTATTGATTAAAAAAAGGTAATGTATTCTATATGAACAAAAGAGTGATATGAACCCAATTTTTTAAAAGTCCGAGTTAATCCCTATTTACCCAACTATACCCTTAAGTTTGGGTTAATATAACATCTTGAATCGGTTTAACATGACAAAAACATAGATTTCCATTTAAATTTAAAATTAAAAAATCCCTTTGCTCATAAATTTACCCTAGACATTTTTGATAGGGTTTTTAACTTCCTAAGCTGAACTATAAATGTTTACACAACTCATCCTAGATTAATCCATTCTACTAGTTTACAAAAATACTACACAAAATTTCCATAATATAATAAAATATTTCATATTTGGCAAGAAATTTAGGGCACTTAGATATTTATATTAGGGTTTTATAATCATATACCTGGACCTGTGGATGGCCAACCCATCCCTAGTGCTAGGTATATAACCTTGGTTTCCTACATTTTCATAATAATGAGAACAAAAAAAAATCCTAATAGAATTTAACCATATTTATTGAATTAATCCATATTATAAATCTATGAATTTAAAAAACAAAACCTACCTAGGATGTGAAATAAAAACTTTACCAATATTTGTATTACCCCTTCTCCAAACTTGCTTGAATCTCTTTGCCTTTCTCCTTCTATCTGTCGTGTACCTAGGCATAACTTCTCCCATTTTTATCCATTTGCATGCTTATTTTCACACTAACTGAACCCTCCACTATCTCCACCATAACTTACTATTCTCATAAAGAGCTTGATGGGAAGTGTTTGCATGAAAACCAAATGCCAATCAAACCAGTAAAGACTAAACATTCTACCATGCAAAACTAAAATGAAGTCTATGTTTTGCATAATAGCCAATTAACACAATGTCAACGTCAATAAAAATAAACCCTAATCTCTAAAACTTTTCAAATTAAACAATTCTGTAAACATTATAATTATAATTGATTCCCAGTAACCATCGTTATGATTATTAACAATAATAATGACTTAAATATTATAACATTAACTTCATAATAGTCAATTAAACATTATAACATTACTAAACATAATGACCATGCTTAATACAATTTATCCCTTGATTTTTATATATGTTCAATTTAATAATTAACTAACAAACAAGGTAATAAAGTCCCTTTTACCTTTATAGCAATGCATTTATAAAATAAGATATTGATTTTTCTAAGGACATTCACACTCACTCGACTATAGTCATTTAGGGAAGAAAGATTGTTTGCAGAAACATTCACAAAAATACCAAATACAAAAACAAGTATAATTTAAGATCTAAAACACATGTTATGGTAACATAATCATGTGAATTAATCTAAGAAAGATGACCTACAATAATTTAATCTTTCTCATGCAAACACACAACTAGATTATAGTATAGATGCAAACGAAACATATACAAAAGCATCAAACATAATAATGACTAAAAGCACACTAGAATCCATCTAATCAAATAATGATCACATCATATTATACTATTTGTGGTGTGTGAAGTGTTCTTATTTTTAATTCTATCATCCTCTAATGCCTCCATCTACGCCACCCTCTCCGATGATTCCCTCCCTCCATCATAGTCTGAGGGACATATCTATCATGCATCCACCTAGAAATAGTAAAGGTAGTTATCCTAAATCAATATAAAATCCATAATATATTGCTTTAATGGACTAAATAACATTGATCATCATGTACATAACATACAAGTTCAGCTAACTCAACTAGTTAATGATCATGTCAATAAGAAATAAATAACTGTCCATACATCAATATATAAAATCTAGCTTAACCAAAATAATAATTAACCAATCAATAACCATAAAATCCATAAATCCATAGGTTATTAAGTCTAGATAGGAATTAGGATGTGGTAAGTGCAATACACAAAATCCACTTTTGCATGATTAAATTAAAGTAGACAAGAGCAATGCATCTTATTTACTCTTCTTATTTAAATCAAAAAAGCATGTACCAATGATATTACACCTTTTACCAATGCACAAACTAAAGTATATGAAATTAATTTATCACCTTATTTTACATTCCAATCTCAATGGAATGATTATTCACAACATATTGATAATTAAAATGTCTCTAACTCTTCTCATACATGTATTAATATGCCAAATTAAAACATGATTGCTACTTCTTCTACCCTGGAATCCAAGATTGAAAGTAATAATCATTCATGCACTCCACACTTAGCTAGTGAATAAATGCATTGCATTACACCCACACATGATGACATATTTCATAGTAGTAAAAAGTTAAAATCTTCTTTTACTCTCTCTCTTAGTGAGCATGCAAATGATACTTCTTCTAATCTTACTTCTACAAGTTAATTAAACTTTGATTTTGATGAACCTTGGAATAATGATATTTACTATGATCATGGTGAATAAGACATGGAGTCTAAACCTTCTAGTTCTCCTCCTACTTTACCTATTTCTCATGTTAAAAGTAATGCTAAGTCACATGTTAAAAAATACACACACACTTATTATTATGTTCATAGTTTACATAACTTACATTCACATAATAACAAGGTACCTTATATCCATTAACATGTGACACTCCTTTTTAAATTAATAAAATAAGAAATACCAATTAATCTCCATCAACCCCACTAACTACATTAGAACATGTTTCTCAACCTAACCTACATGAAGGCGATAGTTCATTTCCCTCTATCTAGGTCCTAGATATCACCACTTTAAAGGTTAAAGAGAGCAAACTAGTCCTCCCTAAAAAAGGTTCCCAATGCAATATACCAATGGCTAAGATAAATAAAAAAATTCAAGATTTAAATAATCCTCTTGATGATGATAATATACCTTCACAAGTGGTAATGTCCTTGATTCATGATGTGGGTGATTTGCAACAATATGTACACCATATCAAATTGGAGAATAAATAAAACCAATCTCAGGCTAATTCCAATGTGATCAATGACAATCCTATTCCACATAGAATATTCACTACCAAGTTTCCACCCAACTTTTAGATACCAGTGTTACCTCAATTTGATGGGCATGGAGACCTATGCTTGTAATTTTAGGTTTATGATAAAGCTATGGCACATACCACCAACAAGTTGACTCTACTACAATTATTTCCAAACTCCCTCGATAGGGAGGCACTAAATTGGTTTCATCATGCAATCCCTAGTGGGTCACTACATACATATGAAGAGTTAGAAGTAGTCTTTCTTAGGCACTACATACAAAATAAGGGACCCCAAGTCACATATGAGAGGTTACCTTCATTACAATAGGGTGAGACAAAACTGACAACTAAATACATTCTAAGATTCAAATCATGTTTGCATCAATTGATTTACTAGCCAATAGATTTAGAGGTAAAATACATATTTTCCAGAAGCCTCAATTTTTATCTTAAGTAGAAATTATTATATTAGACATCTAAATCATTATGTCATCTATGTGACACAACTATAACATTATAGATAGAATTGGGACTAGTTGCTGCACATTCAGAGGTAGATTTGGATGTAGGTTTATCAGAGCCAGAGTCATGTAACATGGTACAATAACCTACTCCACTTCTTATTAAGAAACCAATGAAATAAAAAAAATGATAAGGATACTCAATAAGGGCAAATATCCACTTCATAAATCACCTCTTATAGTGAGTAGAGCATAAGACACACATAAAGGATTTATATAATTTTATGATAGAGATAAACCTCATGATATTTTGATTACACTATTAGATAAGGAGATGATCACACTTCCTCCTACTCATCACCATATATCACACCATCTACACAAGGTACAAAATAATCCATATTATAATTTTCATAAGATAAATGGACATTCAAATAACAACTATTATGCACTCCAAGACTATATTGACCAATATGTCAATAGAGGCATTACATAATTCATATAGGGGGCATAGATCTCTTAGTCTCCATAGTCTCTTAGATCACACTCCTCTACAATAGAGTTATCCCAGGATGTTCCCTTTCATGAGCCATTGTTTACTCATCGTATGAGATATGTGGTTTCTAGGACACCTGTTTATGAGTGATCTCTTGCACCCTAGATTCAATAGAGATGGAATCCAATTCATAGAGATTAGAGTATAATCTCAATTTACACATTAATCAATATATTTGGAAAAAATCATAGAGATTAAAGCATAGCCTTAGTTCACACACCAATTAAGATATTTGGAAATAATCAAAAATATAAGAGCATAGCCTTAGTTCACACACTAATTAAGATATTTGGTAACAATCAAAGAGATTAGAGTATAGTATTAGTTCAAACACCAATCAAGATATTTACAAGAGATCACAAAAATATAACATAGTCCAAGATATAATAAATATAGTTGCTAAAGATCACATAACTCATAGCATATTACATTTATAATAGCCAATTAGGTTCTTTGCTATAGAGTCTACACACCTAGCTACTAGTAGCGTATCACATGCACTATCAGTTCTAGAGTACACTTATACATTGACACAACATGAGTATTATGGTCATTTGTTCACCATCCCATCTAGGTTTAGATATTGCATACCCTTATCACATGATCCACATGCATATATCTTATGAGACTCCTATAAAAACTATAATAACAAATAATATTCCTAGTCCACTACACATGTCCACTTATACATTTTTAATTAGATAAACAATACATTACCATTACTTAGATAAATACCATATTCTAGTATCACCATTTAACATAATAAAAACATTTAAACACATGTAAATATGAACAATATAACCAAATCAAGATACCAATATACATAGTGCCCATATAACAATAAACATCCATATATATAACTCAAAACATAGTTTCAATACAAAAACTATAAATCACTCAATAATTTGAACATGGCCACTAGGACCAACCCCCTCACTCTCAAACATAACCATACTAAAATTGGAAGCCCCACTATACTTATGTGACCTCAATCAATGAATATGTCTACTCTCTCTCCCTCTCTCTCTCTCTCTCATAACACACCCAACTCGACCATACACTCTACATGATCTCCTTATAAATGTATGTAATCATCTAATATCTGACTACTTTCCCCACCTAGAGAATTAGGTGCAGGCATGGTCCATATGTATAACTTTGTGCATGCCTTATCCCTATATGTAGATTCTCACCTATATGTCATAGTATCTATGAAAGCTTGATCAAACAAATGAGCATGAACACTAGTAACATATGTGACCCTCTCCACTAATATATTATCCATGACATCATCAAGAATATGCCATGTTAGTATGTGAAGCACAAACTTGATGGTAGTATCATAATACTCATCGTCACCTAAACCTGCACATACCAACACAATACATTAGTAACCTAACCAAATACATAGACGATAAAAACATACAATAACAACTTACCATTGATATCTCTAAGGGTATTTACATCCCATACATCCTTTGCAATGATTCCACCTCTTAGAAATAGAGGTACCCATCTATGCTCTCTCCACTAGGACATATAAGAAACAATAGATCCTGTATCATCCACATCATGTACATTAATCACTGGATCCCACTATATTAATATAATTGGGGATAACTCTATAGTTGAAGGTCTAGGCTTACTACCTAGCCTCACTAGAGCTTAAGAACTCCTCAACCACACCATTGACACTAGAAGCACATCTCAAGTAGTACTAAATGGTCATGCCACTCACTCATACTAGAACCTCTCAAATACATTAACTTAATGGTCATGTAACTAAAATCTCAATTAAATCTATCTTAGTTGAAAATCATCCTCACGCCATCCCTCATAACCCCTGTAGGCCCTTTAGATAATGTCTCTAGCTATCAACCTATCAAGCACCTACCAACATTGTATTGTGCTCCTCTTGGGCATGTGGATCTTCCCAATCCACCTCTCTGTAAATGACTGAGGGTGAGCCCAATCACCTTATCAAGTCGATGCTAGTTTTCTCACTAATATATGCTCATAAACCCAATAGTGCAATAATGTGAAAGATCTAGTACCTCATGCACACATATCCTATGTAAAATAATACAAATCCTAGTATAAGTGGGCTAACATAGTGTGACCCCATGAGTATATGATGTTGTGATCCTCTATATCCTGTATTATCTCATGAATCATTTATGAGATAGAAACCCCACTCCCATATACATCCAAAAATGAATCCAATAAAATTTCTAAGAACTTTCTCAATTGTATAACATTCACTATGACAATCAATGATAATTATATATCATTGTGGCTCCTTCCATGATGTGTCCTTATAGACTTCACAAAAAAATACCTAGTAGCCCATTGTATAGCTCAATAACTAGTATCTTCTTGTAATACTACTCTTTACCCAATAATAGGTAACCACATGATCCTATACACATCCTCCAAGGTGTCAATCATCTACCCAATAGGTAACCAAAATGTGCAGTTATTTGCATCCCACCTCTCACATAGTGCAATAATCATGTGTTTATCCCATGGTATTAGATATAAGGATGCTTCATGACTCAGACTAGCTCTCTCTACCACATTCATCTCAACATCTATCAAGGGAAACCCCCATAAGGTCTCCATGATATGACCACTCTAAAAATCTCTCATGCACATATCAACCTATAAAAATACAACCAAATCTGGCATTAACATCATAAAATATTAGATCAAAAAACAAAAATAGTCATCAAACACAAGTAAATAATAAAAAGCATCACAAATCAGGCTTACTAGACACTAGTAAAACATACATGATAGTATCAATGGATAGTAGGACCATACCTAGGACTTTAGTGCCATGTCTTGGACACTAGTGCCAATATCAAGACAATAGTGCCATATTTCCAAAAATGGCCCTACACTACCAAATTTCTAATACAAATAGTAAAAAATGTACTAAAAAAGACAAAAATAGGAAAAATAATAGGATCCTTACTAGGGTAACCTCTTCCCCATCTTGGATAAGCACCTCCACCTCCTCATACTAGGTTAAAATCGCTCCTCGTCTACTCAACATACTCTCTAAATCAACAAAAATAATAACTATCAACTCTAATGATACAAATTAATTGTCAAACCAATCAACTAACCTATTTAAATCACATTTATAAAAATCCACCTTATTAAGTTTGACCTTACGTTCCAATTTTACTAACTTATACCAATTTCTTGAAAGTGCAATATCTAGAGAACTGTAATTCTGATTTATGAGTTATTTTTTGCATGTGGGACTTAACCTCAATGTACCTCACCATATTGGTTAAACCAATATTCTAATCACATTTAAATTTTAAAAATGACAAAATATTTATTACTATAATAAACTCAATATAGACAAATTATCTATCCTATTATAAATTTTAACAATTGACTCTATCACAATTGAGAAAATATTCAAACTTAAAACAATATTAAACCTGCTGATTAAAACCAACACATTCAATTATTATCACTTTTAGTTAAACATTCTTACCTTAGTCTTGGATCGATCAACAAAAGGGGGAAAATACACATGGATTAATTTAGACATACACATATTCCAACACATAAGTTCACTCAGATGCAAATATTCAGACACACAGGTTCACTCAGATACAAATATTCCAACACATAAGTCTACTTAGATACAAATATTTAAACACATGATCTACTCAAATATACATATATTTAGACACATAGGTCTACTCAGATATATAGATATTCAGACACACATGTATACTCAGATACAAATATTTAGACACATAAGTATACACAGATATACAGTTTGATACAAATATATAGGTTTATGCAAATATACAGTTTGACTCAGATATACAGTTTAACATGGATATAAAATTTTACATAGATACACAATTTGACATAGATATATAATTTGATGTAGATATATATGTTTATTCAAGTATATAATTTAGCTCAGATATACATATGTTTAGATACACAATTACATTACTCAAATATGATGATTTGGTTCATGATGCAGAGCACACATCCTTGATTTCTATTTTAAGATTTTTAGGATACACTCAAATTATCACCAAGATGTCAGTAGGATTCCACTAGGGTTTCTCCAGTTTGGGTCACATTACTGTATGTGGAAACTAATCCATAGCCTTCCACTAGACCCATTTTACATACTCATATGTAATACACATATAATAATGAGGGAAAGTAGGCCTTGTTTCTCCACATATTCAGTTTACATACTCAAATTTAGTTCACATATCAGAGTGGGGTAAAAAGGATTTATTCCTCTACATATCTAATTTACATACTCAAATTCATTCCAGAGATTAGCATGGGGGAAAAATAGGGTTTTTTTCCTCATGATTTAGTTCACTATTTAATTCTAGTGTAGAAGACACCCATAATATGGATTTCCTCTTCACACTTTTCACTCCAGCTCCTATCCACTTCTCTATCCAAGAAGTGAGCCAAGTCTATAACACATCCACATAGGTAAGCATAGGTACGCGTTCCTCTTTTTCTTTTACTCTAGTAATTTCATTTCATTTCACTACTAAAATAAAAGGGGGGAAATGCATACACCCTAATTTAGTCAAGCAATCTAAAGTACTATGTCTTTTGTTGATATTTCAAATGAAGGTCTTAGTGATGAATATATCCCTTATTCGCATGGTTATTTTAGGTCTTTTGATCTTTTTTGTCTTATTTTCCTTATTTATTTCACCCCTAGTGGTCTTGAGTCACCTCTTCCTAGTCACAAGGGCCCCTATCTTGTCCTACCTAGTCTTAACTCTATTCCCAAACCTCATTACACTAGCACCATTATCAAGATAGTAACACCATATGGTGTTAGTGTCTAGTTATGGATCTAGTTTCCAATGATCATTTTCTCCTATGTTTTGAGTTCTAAGCCTACCTTGAGCCTTCTCTTATGTTTTTTCCCTCTATTGTGTCTTATTAGTAAGCAAATAAGGTCTTAAATTCAAATCAAAGTTCTTTCTATATAAAAATATTCACAAGGCATTTTACATCTAACACTTACTATTTTGGACAAAATTACATACAAAATAGTAAATAGTATAACTCAATACTCTACATCTTAGCTATTAAAACTATACATCGCATGCTTGATCAAAGAAGTGCCTAAGAAAAAGTAATTATAACATACCATGCCTGTTGATTATACATGTTTCTTTAGGGAGAACTACATATGATCTGATACCCCTAGAATTGTGGTTAATATAGGTAGTGGCCAAGACAAAAATGTTCTACTCTACATGATCATAATATCCCACAACCTAATTTTTCCCTTTATTTTTCATTTGATACAATTGTTGTTTCATGTGTTTAGGCATTCGTTAAGGTTTTAGAAGATATTTAGTGAAAATAGTGACACAGGAAATCTTCCAAAAGACACAAAACCACCTATAAGTCTACCAAAATCTCCTGTAACTTCCTTAAAAGTTGTAGATATCTCCTCCAAGAGGGAAAATAGTGCCATAATTAGACACTAACACCACATGGTGTTATTTTCCACATAAGGGAACTACTATTTAAATCCTGATTTCAAATATAGTCATAAAATGAAAGGTGTTGGATAGTTTCTCAAGCCTATTTTAGCATCCTTAGTCACATAAGTACCAATTTTTCTCCATATAAGTACTCTTTCTTTACATAATTTTTATTTTGGGAAAGGCTTGTAAAATCAATTATTTCCTATTTTAATTACAACTTGTTGCTATAATCAACCCTTTAACAACATAGTATTTACATACATTAGGTCCTAAAAGGTTAAAACAATATTAATACAAAGGGAGAATTCAATGTGTTTAATATAATTTATAAATAATATCCCCAACTCAATTTTCATTTGAGTCTTATACATTTAAAGTGCATTAATGATGCATTCACCATGTTTTTAGTTTGATAACTAGGAGGAAATCACATCTATGAGAATCTATGATGACATAATAGCACTAGTTTATTAATATAAGATTTATGTCACATAATTTACTAATTTCATTTACTTCAAATTCAGAGGATATGAAGTAAGTTCTTATCAAATTATGTACTATGCAACTAAAAAATTAATCCTCATATAATTGTGTAGACAATTGTCATATTTGCATAAAAAATGCATAGAAAATAATAAGATAGGAATGTGATTCCCACTCAATATTAAACATTATACTTAGAATAATGTATAAGATTCCAAAGGTTTTGATGTAACTATGGACAACTTTAAAATTTACCTGCAAAAAGATAACTTCTTTTGAAAAAATGGTTTGTTGGAAAGTATTTTGGGATCCAACTATGAACATGTACCAACTATTGATGACTACTGTGAATATTATGTAGATGAATTTGAAGTTCATTAAAGATACTATGCAAGAATTAGTGACTACTAGGAATATTATATAGATGACTTTGAAGTTGATTGAAGAGATTATGCAAGAATTAGTTTAGATTGTATTGTAACATTAAAAATAACATGGTCCCTCAAGGTATGATAGATGATGGTAGTGATATTACAGAACCCATATATATGAATAATCTTATATCAAAGAAATTACCTAAGATGAATTGGTCAACTAAAGAGATAACCAACTTGGATGTTTAGGCCAAAGTAGTCTTTGATAGAACCATTAACTGATTCAATAATAAATTGATATAAATCACTTTGTTTGGAGGGTCTAAAGTATCAATGTCTTTAAATCCTCACAAGCCACCCATGGAAAATGTGTAAATAATATTTATCTCTAATTAGTTTAGTGCCACCTCTTGCACAACAACTATTGTAGAAAGTGGTGGATTCATAGAATATCCTAATGAAGGCAAGATGTCAAACATTAATTATGGAAGGAGTAGATATACTATATTTAAGTTTATTATTAATATTTTTTTTACCCTTCATAAGTTTGTTTCTCAAATTAGTACAATTATTCCTTCCTCAATAATTAATAACCATGTTTTGTTTCACAACACAAAATAGTAGTTCATATCTTATAATCAACAATGTAGCCACACTATATCTATCATTTTCACAAACTAGTAACAAATATACTTTTGATTTAACTTTCAAGGGATTTATGAAATTTAAACCCTAGGTTGTTAAAGGGATTGAACATTAAACCAAGGAATAAATATAAAATAAATTTAGCCACTGATTTATATAATAATTGACCTAATATAATTATTTTAATAATATAAATGAATCAAAAGAGTATGTAATTAGTTGTAAACTGACTGAGATGAATGAATTAGAGGCTAAAAACTCATACATAACTAGATCATAGTGTCATAAACTAGAAACATGACTAAAAACTCTTCCTAGATAATAGTGTGGTCCATTAGATAGTAGTGCATTACACTAGTGTCCTCAGAGATGTGATAGTGTCCTTGTGAAGAGAATAGTGTGAAATTATAGATATGCCTTTGCTTGAGTCTAAAACACCTATGCCTATGTGTTTGAGTTTTGGATCACTATATTTGACTAATTTGGAAGTAAAACCCTAAATCTCCATGTTGTTAGAGTATTTGAGGAGCATACATAGAAAAAGTGTAATGTTAGACAGATAGGTTGGACGTGACCTCAACACCTCATTATGTTGATATTTTCCTATATACCAATACCTTAAGAGTGGATCAAGCCTGATGTAGTTCACTTGCCTAAGTGCATGGTGCAAGTGTAAGTGAATGCTAGTATGAGTGATAACTTGAGTGTATTAAGTGTGATTGAGCCTGGAAATATGAGTAATCTAAGTTTAGGAATGTTGCATATAGATATATGAATAATTAGGGAAGAAAAGGGATCAATGACCTTGATTTTCATAACTGTTGTTGAGTTTATTTGTATGTATTTGCATCTAATTTCCATCTAGTCGGTAAAAGGATAAAATTGGTGTATATATATTGATCTAGTGATTTTCAAGATGTGGATAGTCTAGGACAACCCTAGTGTGTCTTTAGAAATGTAAATATGTCCTTTAGAGTAAAAAATAGCTAAAGGATAGTAGTGCGACCCCTTGGTCACTAGTGTGGTGTGCTAGTGTCTAAAGGGTCATGCTAATGTTTAGGTGGTAGAATATGGTACACTAGGGACTTAGATGCCTAGGGGATGGTGTGGTTCTACTCTTGATGCATTTGGGGATGGGTTAAACCCACATAAAATCTAGATAAGGATCAAAATAGGCCCTGAGATATCTTTATAGATAAGCTAGGGATAGGGTGCTCTCAAATAACACTCATTGCACTTAAGTGACATTGTACATGACTACATTCCCCACTTTATTCTATAAATATAACAAAGTGAAATGACTAGGATAAATAAAAAATAAGCGTACCTAGACTTACCTAAGAGGTGAAGCCCTTGAATATATGCTTAAGTATGCTAACCATGCTCCATTGCATGTCTTGAGAATGAAACATGAATGAATCAATCTCTACTTAAGAACATCAAAATTAAAGACAAAATTAAGTAAAGATATAAGAGAGAGAGATGAAAGGAATGAATACACCTTGTTGGGTATGTGAACTAATGCTATAACCTGATAACATCTTCTATGTATAATTGGTGATCAATGGTGAATAGATTGGACTAAGTTGATGGCTTGATCAATCCCCATGTATTGGTGGATCAATAACTCAATCCATTTTTGACTCAATTATTACCCACCTCTGCTCGATAAATCATAAACTATGAATAACTTGGATTGGAATGATAGCATATCTAACCATCCTATGTAGATGGACTAAGAACTCAAGTAGGATATGAATCCATCATTGCCTACCCATATGTAGTAGATTAATCTATATAATAAGTTGTGTAATTTAACTAAATTTGTGTGATGTAAATAAAATTGTATAGGATGGCTTTGGGGCCACTTAGAAAAAATGAAATGAAAAGTGGCTCAGGGGTCTCTGGAGCACTCAGGTATGTATTTCAATGACTACTCAATAATGCCAACCACTGAAGATAGAATAAGACATCAATCTAGTGTAAACCTGATGCATATGGTGTCTAAAGTATACAATGTGGAGAATGTCATAGAGTTTTCCATTCCATATGATCAACTAGTGAAAAAGTAAACATATAAAAATAATTATGTGCACATGCCCCTAATTTTGATATCTGTGCATATGGATTCTATATTAAGCTATTGTAACATGTATTTGATCATTTATAAAATAGAAATAGAAATGATCATGATGTACATGATTCCCCTAATATGAGTAAACTGGTATGATTCTATGCAAAACTGAGAATAAACTAAGCATAATTGATAATATGTGACTAATACTATGCAAACCTAAATCGTAACTCATGTACCTTTCTATCCAATATATATTCTCCTATTTATGGATCTATTGGATAGTAATGTGGCCCCTTGGATAGTATTTCATCATGCTAGTGTCCTATACTATTTATGTATTAAACTATAACTGATCTATGTCTAGCTATTTTTATGTGTGTTTTCTTGATTCTATACTCTATATTTTATGTGTGCATGCTAAAAAATATATTTTGAGTGTACTTGGATGGCCTGATATTTATGCTAAACCTATGTGAATGGCCCTTCTTTTTATGGGAATTATTAAACATGTGCAATAGCTATCCTCAAAATAAAAGCTATGCAACTTGTATGTTATCCTGAGCATATATAATATCTACATAATAAACCAATATAATGTGTATACAAGACATCAAAATGTAATAATCTGAGCATAAGTTGGTAATGTATGATGTATGTTAGATCTAGCATTCACAAGTTGTCAAGATAGATATAATAATGTAAGCTTGTGTACAGACAATAAATTTGGATATAATTTGAGTAACTACCTAGGGGGATGGGGTATGATGTCCATCAAGGCACTCAAGGAGGAAGGGGCCATGATGCATACATGAAAGCATACATACAACACACACGAGTCATGAAAATTAGGCCAAGGGGCCATAATACAAGGATATGGGCACATGTCACTAAATTTGAGAAAAATACATACAAGGACATGCTCATATGTCTACATATGTAAAAAGAAAGCAAGGTTAGATTAGATCCACATGGAGGGACATGTTCAAATGTCCATATACATAATCAAGAAGGATCACACAAGGACATGGGTACATTTCCAAAGCATACACATAATGAAAGGAATTGGTGTAGAGATGTAGAACAATGGAATATTCAAATGCCCTCAAATAGATGTAGAAGCAGAGAGATATAATCAAATCTAAAGTAGTAGAGATATAAATGAAAGTATTCATAAACATGTGGTACAAATCTATATAAAAGTGAATATGTATATAAGCTTAGTCTATAGTAGTAGTAGTGGGAAAAATTCAATGTAGTATAAAATGATATAACTTGGTAAAGTGGAGGTTATGCATAAGATTCCCCCAATGGGCAAACATATCAATGATGAATCTATGTATGTGTCCCTAATGGGTAGATAGTAACAAATCTAGATTGATGTGATGGCCCTAAGTCTTGTAAGGATATGAAAACACTCAAAAAATAACAAGTGAAGCATATATGTATGATAAAACCAACTAGACTAGCATAGATAACATATGTAGTACTTGGTAAATATAAGGAACATAAACATGGAAATGTATACAATATAAAATATGTACTTTTAGGGCAATATTTTAATGTTTTTTTTATTTTGAACATATTATATTATTTTGTATTTTCGAGTCTAATCTATGTACAAAAAATCACGAAAATAAAACTATATACAAGTTAAATGTGAGTTTTTAATGTATATAATCTCATTAGATGTTTGATGTTTAGTGGATTATTCATTAACTTACCCTTGAGTGAAGCTAAATGATATACCTTTGGCCTAATATTTTTGATTACTAAGTAAGGGTCAAACCAATTTGGTTTGAAATTGACTTTAATTTCTTCTTTGGCATTGACATTTTTGAAGTTTTCTTTTAGGATGATTGATAGGACCGAAACACCCCAAAGCTCTGATACAACTTGTCAGATTTAAGAGAACACATGATTACCATGTATAAGCAATTAAATATGTGGAATAACCAGAAGAACAAATAACTATCAATGAGAAAACACACAGAATATGAGAGGCAACACATAATTGTATTCAACTCATTACAAAGGAAATTACAATAAAGAGATCACACTCTTCTTCCACCTCTGTGAGGCTTCCTCCTCAAGGGCTCCAAGTAATCTTCCCACTTGAGTAATCTTCTCTCATAGGTCACAACACACAGCTAACACAAGCTGTTGTTCACCTCATTGCACATCTGTACAATCGAGTACACAACCGTACTCCAAGTAGATCTCTCCATGATCCTGCTGATGTATTGCTGTCACCTTGGACCCTGGCTAACCACCGATCTCTGTCTAACCCTCGCATACACACATCCTTGCATATCAAACTTGATCTTACTTAAACATACATGGGGAATCCTACTTGATTCCACCATGGGAAGAACTCTCCAAGATTCACATAGCTCTTCTCCAAATTCTCCACTTAACAATACAGCCCATGAGTCTATTATATAGATCTCATGCATACACAAATTAGACTTGCCACTCAAGGCTTCGAACAAGCCCTTAACATGCAAACTCTGCATTCACTTAACTGACCGTTCGTCAATAGCAGTTCAAGTTGCCACAGGCAACCGACGTCGGTCCCTGCCTTCCTGGTGGTGACCGACGCCGGCCGATAGCTATCGATGCCAGTTTCCCTTCTGCATCCCCTGACTATCGTCAGTGTGGCCTGCCGATGCCGGCGACTGCATACACAAGAAATCCTCCTATTTGCCTTAAGGTGTAGCTTTTAGCTCCACACCCTAACAATCTCCCACTTGGAGATAAAGAGCTGCACCTGTACCCAAAACTAGTACTCTGTCCAATCTACATCCTGGCTTGTATTCCTCTTCAAGCTCCCACCTGAAGACAACCCACCACACTCCTTGTGGTGTTAAACCTGTGCCTGATTTTCTTCATTCTCATTGTACCATCTTTTGCCTTGCTATACTCCCACTCAAACAACAACCCTTGTGAGTAACCTGTAATCAACAAACACTTAACAGATTTGGGACATCTATTAGTCAAACTCGCTCTGAGGATGTCCAACCTTGCTCTGATACCAATTGATAGGACCGAAACACCCCAAAGCTCTAACACAACTTGTTAGATTTAAGAGAACACATGATTACCATGTATAAGCAATTAAACATGTAGAATAACCAAAAGAACAAATAACTATCAATGAGAAAACACACAGAATATGAGAGGCAACACATAATTGTATTTAACTCATTACAATAAAGAGATCACACTCTTCTTCCACCTCTGTGAGGCTTCCTCCTCAAGGGCTCCAAGTAATCTTCCCACCTAAGTAATCTTCTCTCATAGGTCACAACACATAGCTAACACAAGCTGTTGTTCACCTCATTACACATCTGTACAATCGAGTACACAACCGTACTCCAAGTAGATCTCTCCATGATCCTGCTGATGTATTGCTGTCACTTTGGACCCTGGCCAACTACCGATCTCTGTCTGACCCTCGCATACACACATCCCTACATATTGAACCTAATCTTACTTAAACATACATGGGGAATCCTACTTGATTCCACCATGGGAAGAACTCTCCAAGCTTCACATAGCTCTTCTCCAAATTCTCCACTTAACAATACAGCCCATGAGTCTATTATATAGATCTCATGCATACACAAATTAGACTTGCCACTCAAGGCTTCGAACAAGCCCTTAACATGCAAAATCCGCATTCACTTAACTGACTGTTTGTCAACAGCAGTTCAGACCACCACAGGCAACTGACATCGGTCCCTACCTTCCTGGTGGTGACCGACGCTGGCCGATAGTTCCCGATGCCGATTTCCCTTCTGCGTCCCCTGACCATCGTCGGTGTGGCCTGCTGACACCAGCGACTGCATATGCAAGAAACCCTCCTATTTGCCTTAAGGTGTAGCTTTTATCTCCACACCCTAACAATGATATCATTGACTTCAAATTCTCTATGGTGAACATGGCTATTATAGGCCTGCTGGATTCATTTCTAGTATACTTTAAGGTGTTCTATAGTTTCTATGAGTGGGTGATCCAACTTTCCTAAGTCATGGAGACATTTTTATCTATATTTATCATTTGTAATAATCCCTTTAATAGATACACATAAGGATGGAATTTTTAATTCCAATAGGATAACTATTTTAGTTCCATATATTAAAGAATAAGGAGTATTGATTGTTAGTGTGTGAGTGTTAGTATGGTAGACCCACAATGCATAAACAAGTTGATTGTGCCAATCATCACCAAATTTGGTAACCATTTTGTTGAGGATATTGTTAAATTTATTTTTCATAGTTTTTGTTTGGGCATTTCCTTGTGGGTACTATGGAGTAGAGAATGTGTGTCTAATCTTATATTTAACACAAAATTTATTCATTATTTTGTTTTTAAAATAAGTTTCATTGTCTATAATAATGGCCAATGGTAGGCCAAAATGGTAAATAATGTTGGTCATGAGAAAATGACATATATCTCCTTTTTTGGATTGTCATGGAATGGCCTCCACCCACTTTATAAAGTATTATGTAGCTATAATAATGAATTTATGACCTCCTATTGATTCTAGATTGATTTTACCAATTAGATCAAAGCCCTATAGCATGAATGGACATGGGGAGACAATGGGTTATAACTATTATGAAGGAACATGGTGTAGGTTACTACGTCATCAATAATTTTCACATAATCTAGCATATTCTTGACATTCTTGTTCCATGATGGGCCAATAATATCCTTGTCATATTAATTTTTGTGACATTTATTTGCCACTAAAATGGCCACCATATTCACTATCATGCACTTGGATTATGGCCATTTTAACTTCCTCAAATGTTAGACATCAAAGTAAGTGTTCCTCAAAATATCACTTGAATAAGTCCCTATAAATGATGATGTAATAGAGGGAATTTATTTGTAATTTACACTTATCATTCTTGGTGAAAGTATCTAGTGTAATGGATTTATGTAGAAAACTATATAATCAAAAAATAATTTGGATGTTATTGTACTATGCATGGTGGATAAAACTATTAGAGTTATGCGTTCAACATGGGATACTAATGGTGACTATAATTGTTTGATAGTGAATATAGCATGATCATCATTGATGTCAATAGGGATCAATGATGTCATACTGGCCATTACATTAATGTGATGATTGGCTTTGTGAAGAATGTTTTTGATAGAGAAGTATTCAAATTATTCTTGTAGACATTGAACCCTATTCTTGTAGGGAATTACATATTCTTCTTTGGTTTGTTAGACATCTATAATTTGATTGAAGACTGATTGTGAATCCCCATAGACCTTAATATGTTTTATTTGGAGAGCTTGAGCTGCTTGGAGGCTAATGATAAGGGCCTTTTATTATATGATATTATTTATATGTGAAAAGCATAATTGATAAGTAAGTGGTACTATGTTCCCAAGTGGGTTGATAAAAATAATTCCTACTCCAGTACCTAATACACATCTAGAACTATCAAAGAGCATTATCCATGTGTCAAAAGTGGTATTGTAAGCTATGAAGTCATCATGATAATTATCATTGATAGGATTTGTATCTAATAGTGGTGTTGTTTCTAATTGGTATATGATCATCTAGCATTTTATTGATTTTTATAACATAATCTTTAGGTTGAATTTGGTGAGAAACATTACTCATTTTGTGATTTAGCCTAATAGATGTAGTTTGGACATAAATAACTTTAAAGGATATACTTTTGTAATAAATCATGTCTCATTATTGATCATATATTGCTGGAGCTTTTGGGTAGTAAATACGAGTGCTAAACATATTTTTTATTACCCGATAATTTTGTTTATAATCAACAAGTGTATGACTAATGTAGTAAATAAATCACTCCTTATGTTAATCATCATGTTGTGTCAAGAGTGCACTGAGTGCAAGATCTATCACTGAGAGGTAGAAGATAAGTGGTCTATCAGGTATTGGTAGTACCAGGATAGGTGGGTTCAATAAGTATCGTTTGAGTGCATCAAAGCTTTGTTGACATGATATATCCCATTAAATTTTTTATCTTTCTTAATTAATCTTGTGAATGACTAAGTCATATCTGCTAGCTATGCCATAAAGTGACATATTGCCTAGATTTTGATTTGTAAATATCAAAGTTACTTTATGTTTGTAGGAGGAGGCATGTACATTATATCTTTGACTTTATTTGGATTGAACTCAATGTCATGTTGGCATATTTTGAATCCCAAAAATTTACTAGATGAAACTCCAAAGACACATTTCTTGGGATTTAGCCATACATTATATTATCTTAATTATTCAAGAATATGTCATAAATATATTGCATGGTGTTGTCACTCTTTTTATTTTTTAATTAAGTCATTGACATAGTCTTCAATTATTTTATGAATGAGATCATGAAAAATATGGGTCATGGTTCATTGGTATGTTGTTCTTACATTTTTTAGTCCAAAAGGCATGACTATATAATAGAAGGTGCCCTATGGTGTGGTAAAAGAATTTTTTTCTTGTACCTCCTCAATTATTTTGATTTGATTATAACCAATAAAACTATCCATGAAATAAAGCATCTCATATCCTATTTTGAAATCCACTATTATATCGATGTTGGGAAGAGGAAAGCCATCCTTAGGACATGCTTCATTTAAGTTTATATAATCAAAATAACATCAGATTTGGCCATTGGGATTAACAAATGGTACAATACTAGAAATACATTGGGTGTGAACAATTGGTCAAATGAAACCAACATCAATAAGCCATTGAATCTCATCTTTGACTAGAAGAGCCACCTTGGAATGCATTTTTTGATTTTTTTGTTTAACTAGATTTGCATCTGGATAGAGTGTAATCTATTGTAATACGATTGAAGGATAAATTCTAGGCATATCAGAATAGGCCCAAGTAAAATTTTTAGGGAAGTATTTTAAAATCTATTGAATATTTGTATCTTCTTGTTTATTGAAGGTCATAACCAATAATATTATGTGAGGATCAATGTTTGTGCTTTATTTGATTGTTTCTTTGTTAAGTAATGTGCATTGATCAATAATGTAAGGTGATATAGGTATGGTGTCATTTATGTAGGGTGGGATATTATATGAAATATATAAGTGCTCACTGAAGTATGTTTAGGAATTTATGGAATGAGGAAATATGTTATTGTGATAAAAGGACAGGAGATCCTCATATGCCCCTAAGTATTCTAAGAGAGATTCATCTTTATAAAATTCATCAAAATGAGGTAAATCTGGATAGATAATATCATCAATGAGATTGGGGTAAATAAGTGAGTGCAAAGGAATGATTTACTATATTATTTGTTCATAGAATGGGTGGATAAAACATAATATGTTTAGAAGCATGATGAGAAGACATAGAATTATATGTGCTATCCTTATATCCAAGTCCATGATTACCTTTTTGATCATACGCCTTAATAGGATTAATAATTCCTTATTCATGTTTTCCTAGGCCCTATTCTATTAACCCATTTTTTGGAAATATTTTAATGCAAATAGATAAGTAAATCTATTATCATGTACTTCTGAGGTGTCTAAGGGAGTTATACATGATATCTATGTAGTATACTATGGAGGTATCAAAGAAAAGTCCATGTGAAGAATATAATTGTATGAAGCCTCTGTATGTTGAAAATATTTGAATGGTTCCTAATCCATAGGGCATGCATATATATGACCATTGTAACTAAACTTTAAATATGCATGTAAATTTGATGGTACTGCATTCATATCATGAATCCAAGGTCTCCCAAGTAATGTATTTTAATTTAGATCATTGGGCATAATTTGACATGTTATATGTAGTTTTCTAGGTCCTAGTGTAAGGTTTAGTGTGATTTGACCCAAAAATTTGCATGGAATATTATCAAATCCTTGAATGTTCTTATTAGAAGGATCCAAATACTTAACATGTATATTGAGAAGCTAGAGAAAAGAGATATTAAAAATATTCAATCTTGATACATTATTAAATAATACTCATTTGAAACCCACTTTGTTAATTCATAATGTGATGTAAAGA
This sequence comes from Torreya grandis, assembly GCA_037957365.1. Taxonomy (NCBI): domain Eukaryota; kingdom Viridiplantae; phylum Streptophyta; class Pinopsida; order Cupressales; family Taxaceae; genus Torreya; species Torreya grandis. The sequence goes on from JARHVA010007362.1 coordinate 605,240, forward strand.
TATATATGTTCCTCTATGATGTGCTAAGGTGGGAGATATTATTTTTAGAATGAGATATGTACTTCAGTCAATTTCATAGTATTGATTATAAAAGTGAGATAAGCTGGCTATGTTATGATAGGCACCTTATTATCACAAAGTGTTTCATACAAAATATCCTTGTATGTGTTAGAATGTTATATAAACTCTAAAATTAAGATTGTGGTTGAAATAACTCTTCTTTGTTTGAAAAAGTTGTAGTCATGGATTTGGCTAACCTGCCATGATTTAGGACCACTTATGGACATCATAGCATGGACCATAGGGTCTACTATGAGTATAGAGATGGCATTAGAAGTGGGATAGTATCAATATGTGTAGGGGAGATAAGTAGAGGAATAAGTAAAAGTTCCAATGTTCTATTATGTCTAGTAGTGATAGGTAAGGAATCAAAATTTACCAAAGAGAAAAAATCATCTAAAAGAGTCTTTTTAATTTTAGGTAATGTGTTTGTTATCTTATGTAATATATCCTATATGTGTGTAAGGATTTGATTCTTAATTGAATTCCACATGAGATAAAGATAATATACTAGATAAAGAATGAAATATGACATATATTTGAACTAATATAAAGCATCATGTACATATGTGTTTATGTATTATTTAAATTCATTCTAAATGAAAGGAAAAAATCATACAAAGGAAGCTAGAAAAATTTTCATCACAAAGTGATAAACATATTCTATCATTATTACCATAATTAGAAAAAATAAAAATTAGAAGATATAGGGATTTGAAATCTAAGTATGAGTTCTAGAAGACTAGAAACATAAACCCCAAAGGTAGTCTAAGGTTAGGATTTTTACACTAATTGAAGTAAGTCAGGTTCACCAAATGATTTAAATTTAAAGGGATTTATGGAATGTAAACCCTAGGTTGTCAAAAGGTTGGAACATTAAACTAGAGAGTAAATATGCAATAAATATAGCAACTAATTTGTACAATAATTGACCTAATATGATTATTCTAACAACATGAATTAATCACACAAGTATGTACTTAGCTGGAAACTAATAAAAATAAATGATTTGGAGGCTATAAACTTGTACAAAAATAAATTAGAGTGTCATAAACTACAAACATGACTTAAAACTCCTCCTATATAGTAGCATAGTCCTTTGGATAGTATCACACAATGTAAGTATCCTTAGGGGCACAATAGTGTCCTTGTGTAGAGAATAGTGTGAACTTATGGATATGCCTTTTCCTAAGTCTTAGACACTTGTGCCTATGTGCTCAAGTCTTGAATCATTGTATTTAACTTATTTAGAAGTTAAAACTTAGATCTCCATGTTGTTAGGGTATTTGAGGAACACAAGTAGAAAAAGTGTATGTTAGATAGATAGGCTAGATGTGAACTCAACACCCCACTATGTTGAGAGTTACCTGTATACCAATACATTGAGAGGGGATCAAGTCTCATTTAGTTCTCCCACCTAAGTGCTTGGTGTAATTGCAAGTGAATGCTAGCATGAGTGTTTATTTGAGTGTTTTGAGTGGGCTTGAGACTATAAATCTAAGTAATCTAAGCTTAGGAATGTTTTAGATAGCTATATGTAAAATTAGGGTAGAATAGGGATCAATGACCTTGCTTTGCACAACTATTTCTAAGTTTATTTGTGTGTATTCATATCTGATTTACATATAGTGGGTAAAGGGATAAACCTTATCTATATATACTAATTTGGTGTTTATCAAGATGTGGAATAGGTATTGGATGAACCTAAGGTGTATTTATAGGTAGAAATATGTTCGTTGGAGGATAAAAGAGATAACAAATAGTAGCACAGTCTCTTGGTCACTAACATGGTGTGCTAGTGTCTAAAGGGCCACACTAGTGTCTAGGTGGTATAATATAGTTCACTAGGGGCCTATATGCTTAGGGGATGGTCTAAGACTACTATTTATACATATAGGTATGGGTTATACATGCATAAAAGCTAGATAAGGATCAAAATAGGCCCTAAGATAGGTATAAGACTAAGCTAGGGATATGGTGGTCTCAAGTAGCTCTCATTGCACTCAAGTGAAATTTTAGATGACTATAAATTCATAGCCTCCTCTTCCTCCTCACTTTTCAAATTTAAAGTTACATCTTCCTCACAAGTCAACCCTACCTCATACCACTCTTCCTAGACCACTAACTCCTCCTTAGGGAACTTATTTAGGGTTTGAGACCCATGTTGTGAGTTTCTCTAACGATAAATATTTTGAGTGGGT
>JARHVA010007362.1:612500-698580 GCA_037957365.1 Torreya grandis
TTGTATTCACTATATCACAAAATAAAAAAGAATAGGCAGTTAATTTTAAGACATCAAATGAAGGAAAAGAGGTTGAAAACTATAACTATAAAGAGAAGGTGAAGAGTAATTATCTCCACTAAACACCTCATAAAAATTACATCCTAAGTAGAGGTATGCCTCTACAAAGTTAAACTAGAAAAAAATAGTTAAGAAAGAATGTAAGTATTCATTCCTCTAATATTCCTATTATTGAAGTTTTAAATTCATTTTGCCCATTTTATTTCAATATAATTAATAACTTTCAAAATTTTAAAAATTGAGTACCTAAAATAAAATCTAGATCAACTTAATGTATTAATTAAATTTATAAAAAAAATAATCTTAATTGTTTGAAACTTTTAGAAGTATCCTTTGTAGACTTAATACTTCCAACTTCTAGAATAACATGGTTAGTTGTAAGAAAATAGTTATAAACAATATTATATCCATGTGTCTCTCTTGGTTAAATGTTTCAAATTGAATAAATATATCATATATTTCAAAGCCTTAGATAATGTGATGCATATAAAGGTAACACACACTTGGATTGACATGTATTAATACCTTTGGTTGATACATTTCTAAGAGGAAAAACATTACCTCTAATTAGATTAAGGATGCAAAAATATCCATAGAAAAATTTACATATAAAATAATTAAAATGATCATCCTTGTAGTGGTCATGCTTTTTATTTAAGGAATTTTTATAAGTAAAATTTCTCTATAGATATTGAAAAATAAACTGAACTTGGTTGGTTTTATGATGTGGTTCCTATTTAGGGAGTGAAATAAAATATAGTATTTGAAACAAAATATATGTATATATTATAAAAATTATAAGATCCTTGAGTCATTATTATTTATGAAGAAATAGGCCCTAAAGCCTATATGATGATGTTATAAGAAGAATTAGATATCCTTGAGCTTGTTCAAGAAGATATAAAGAAGAATCAGATATCCTTGAGCTTGTTCAAGAAGATATAAAGAAGAATCAGATATCCTTGAGCTTGTTCAAGAAGATATAAATTATAGATGGAGTTTAGAGTTTGATGAAAGATTATATTATTTATGTTGCATTGTTGGGGTTTTATAATTTATCCAAAGAGTTGATTATTTCCTTTTTTGTGGAAATTGTAGTTTGAGTGTATTGATAATACAACATAATATGAGGCCTTAATTTTGGGATTAAAATTTTTGGAAGAAATGGGTATAAGGAATATAAGATTTCAATGCGATGTTGAGTTGATTAAAAAAAAGTTCAAAATCATTATCAAGTATTAAATGATTAGTTGAAAAATGTATACAATGTATTTTTGGACTATGTAGAAGTATTCAAGGCTTTATACATTGCTATAGTACTAAGAGAATAAAAATTAAAAGTAGATGAATTGGTCATATCTACCTCTTTATTTATTCCTCACATAGAGATTAATAAATATAAGTACATAAGGGTGGATGCACAAATTTGGGGGACAAAAAATGTGCCATTTCTAAGAAGGTTTTTCATTTATTATAAAGGGTGCAAACCCTTTAAAAAAAAAACCAAACCATGAAGTACATGGGTAGGTAATGACCCTAAAGGGAATATGTGTATGCCCTTTTTGAAAAAGGATATAATCCCTTAATAAAGCCCCCCAAAACACATAAAATACATCCACATTTTAATTCTCATTTGTCAATTTTTTCTTGTGATTGAGGAGAGGAAATAGAGGGTGTTTGTGGTATTCCTCTCTAGACATACCCACCAAGATTCCAAACTTGTATCAAGATCTTAGGTGTGTTTCTTTTTTCCTTAGGTAATGCTTAGGGTTTTTAATGACATTTTTTGTGATGCATTTTTTAATAATAATCACAAAGAAAAGGGGTATTGAAATTTAAACTACATTTCTCTTGTGAAAGCCTTCAACTATCTAATATGAATGTTTATTTTTTAAATTTAATATTCTTGATTTGATGGACCCATTTCTTTAATAAAACCTCCTAAAAAACATTGATGAAAACTTTCAACGTTTAAATTCGTAGAAGAAGAAGCAAAATTATATAAAAAATATAATTCAAAGTGAAAATAGTTAGAAATTATAATTAATAGTGTGTGACTCTTCAAAAAATAGTGCACATAAATCACTTACTAATACATTGGATGCCATTTAAAATGAAGTGATAAATGTCACTTCTCAACTCAATGCAATGCTATATCAAATAGAGGTATTGAAACAATATTAATGTGATAAACTATCATATGAGGTTATTAAAAATAAAGGGAAAAAGAATTATGTGATTTTTCTCATATGACTAGAACCATAAAACCACCACTAATAATTCATATACACATTACATTGATTTTTACATTCATGGATAGCTTAATAAAACTTTTGTGATAGGTGGTGGATGGTGTTTTATGAACTATTGTGTAATAACAATGAGGATCCATTATATTTTTTGCTAAATTTTTATTGTAATTTTGTTCTCCAATAAATTTCAATTTTTTTTTACATGAAGGTATCCCAAGGTAGGAGAGGTAGGTACTCATGTAATAGACTTAGTGCCAAGTGGGACAAAAATCAATCACAAATAATTACAAAGATAATAACACATACTTACAATCCTAAAATATTGCACCATAGTACATGGATGGACACCTTTGAGGTAGTTAATAGTCTCACTTAGGTCATGATTGATCATGGGATGCATCCAATGAGGAATTTTACACATGATAAAAGTGGTGGAACATATAGTAGTGTCCCTCCTACTATTGGTTCTTCACATGGTGGCATAGGTACTTAGTATCCTATAGTTCCTATACATAGTTTCACATCATGTGGAAGGTATTGTACTAGGCCACCTATTCTAGTTAGATATATAAGGGTTACATAATCAAATACAATAGGAATACCTACATAAAATATACACACATATTCACAAGACACTAGTACACAACAATATATGCCATATATAGTAGCATCAACACCTATAAACACTATTACACAATAGTATATTACATCTATCATTTCTTCAACAAATCAAGATACTTGTACATAATAATATATGCCATTTGTAGTTACTTCACCACTTTAGGTTATCACATAGCTAGATATGTAGGAATTATTAGCTTCACCATATGTATTCACACATGTAATTAATTATAGATTGTTTATTTATCTAAAGGAATATTAAGTTTATATTTTAGTTTTTTTATCTAACTGATTAATATTTTATTTATTTCATTTGTTGTTTGTATAGATGATAACTAATATTTTAGGTACCCCACCTAGTTTGGATTCTATTTTTGAGGCTTTGATTAACACTAAACTACCCTAAAACCAAGTTGGGAAAGTAAATCATCAAGTTTACATATTGTTTAATATTTTATATACAACATTATTTTAGTGTGTTTGCTTGCTTGGCCTTCCCCTCATCTTGTTATAGATAGAGACATAGTAATAGAGATGGAGAGAAAGAGAGATACTTTTACATCTCTCTCTCTCTCTCTATATATATATATATAATTTATTTCATTGTTGTTTGTATAGATGATAACTAATATTTTAGGCACCCCACCTAGTTTGGATTCTATTTTTGAGGCTTTGTTTAACAGTAAACTACCCTAAAACCAAGTTGGGAAAGTAAATCGTCAAGTTTACATATTGTTTAATATTTTATATATAGCATTATTTTAGTGTGTTTGCTTGCTTGGCCTTCCCCTCCTCTTGTTATAGATAGAGACATAGTAATAGAGAGGGAGAGAAAGAGAGATACTTTTACATCTCTCTCTCTCTCTCTCTCTATATATATATATATATATATATATCCCTCTCACTCTCACTCTCCCTCAATCCCTCTCATTGTCACTATATTTATCTCTCTCTCTCTCTCTCTCTCTCTCTCTCTCTCTCTCTCTCTCTCTCTCTCTCTCTCTCTCTCTCTCTCTCTCTCTCTCTCTCTCTCTCTCTCTCTCTCTCTCTCTCTCTCTCTCTCTCTCTCTTTATGTAGAAGGAATAATTTTAATTTATCTTGGATAAGTTATACAATTTTTCTCTTTCATTTTTTTTGTTTGTATAGATGATGAAATAAGATATTAGTACCCTATCTAGAATACAAATATATGATGATAACATTATAATTGGAATTACATTTCCTTATTATTGTCTATCTCTCTTTATGTAAAAGGAATAAGTACAATCTATCCTAAAATAGTTTTAATTTTAATTGATTCATGAACAAACTCTTTCATTTTTTTCTTCTATAAATGATGAGAGATGCTATGGGTACCCTAATTGGATCAGATTGACATATGAATGATGTTGTATTTGTGTCCCAAAATCAATTATCTCCCCATACCACCTAATTTAGAGATAATGGATGGTGATAACACATAATAAAATTATATTTTTTAACTTCAACTAATGATAAGTTATATTATATTTGTATGAACATAGATGTAAACCTATATATACCCTCCATATAATTCACCATCATTGATATATTCAAGGTCATGCATCCCTATTCACCCCTTTAGGTGTCATGTGATGAGTTTAAAATCACCTTATTGCAAAATTTTGTTTTCAACAACTCTATCATTTTACATACATAATTTTAATGCATTATTTTTTAATTTTTTTGTTGTGAAATTGTAACAATTTTATGAGCTTGTGCCAAAGAAATTTTATCTTTCACATGTTGAGAGGAGAGTCTCTCCCTATAATGAGATATCCAATACCCCAAGTTCTACATCTATGATGAAGAGACACAATTTATTTGGAGGCATTGAGCAACATGACATCTAGTTGTAATGCTATAGGTATTTGTAGGTGAAATTTATTTTGTATGCCAATATAGATAAATTTTTATGCTTATATGGTCCCCATTACATGATTATATGGCCCTTATTGTATGCCTATATGGCCCAATTTTTTAATCTATTTTGTCTAGATTTTATTATGTTGATACGGACCATATATGCCATTATGGCATAATTTGGATACACATACATACTATTTAACATATCTATACGAATCATACAATGTTATAATTTGTTATACATATTTACTTTTGATATGTCATTATTATTTATTGTTGTACATTATCATTCTTAGAATTTTTCATAAATTCTCATAGTATGGTTGTGTCAATGAAAAGATAAATGATGTTTAACTTCTGTGAGTGTTGTTTAGAAATGATAAGTCTATAAGAATAGTATAGTTATATAGTACTTTGATAAAATTGAGAAGTTATTTATGATAGTCTTGTGACATAATACCAAATAAATTTAGAACATAATTTAAATCCATATAGATGAATATTAAAACCATTAAGTTCTAAAATCACCCCATATAGGTTTCTTTTCCATTATCTCACTCATAAAATCTTTGTCACCCCCAAACTCAAAACTTGTAGGTAGTCGAATGCATCCCTTAAGATAATCATCTTATTCGTAAGGGTAACAACACAATGAAATTTGGGTACCCATTACAAGAAAAATATAAGGGATAGAGATGAAAGATAAGATCCTAAAATTTTATGGAGGAACTATCTAAGAACCCTGTAGAGTATTCTCTTCCACTCTCAATGAGGAAAAAAAATGACACATTTTCTCTCACAACAAAATCTTGATTTAGGGAGAAAAAGTTGGTTAGTATAATTCATAACTTTTGAATCACACACCCAATTGATGAAAAATATATTTAGACACATATATAATGGTATATAAATTTAGGTATCTCATTTTCCCATGCTTCATTGGTCACTAGAGTAAAAAATTACAAGGAGTTAGATGTATCCTTGAAGAGAATATTGTCATTATTAAGGGGAAAATGGAATAAAATTTACATAATCATTGTATAAAAATTATGAGGGGATAAACCATTACATCATAAAATTTCATGAGGAAGTCCTATAATCACCTCCCAAATGATTATCTTCCATTATTGACAAGTAATAAATGACAACATTTTTTCTCTTGCAATGAAATCTTACTTAGGGACCAAAAGTTGGTCAGTATAATGTGCAACTTTTGAATCATGTGATCAATAGATGAACCATATTTTTGAAAAATATAAATGGAAATACAAACACAAGAATTAAATTAATCTACCCTTTGTCATCCCTTAGAATAAATAATTTTAGATAGTCAGACACATCCATTAAGATAATCTTCTCATTCTTAAGGGAGAAAATGGAATGACCTTTTCACAACCATTACAAGCAAATTATGAAGGGTAGATATGAACTAGAAACTACTATAATTATATGGGGGATTTATATGAGCATAAGCTATAGTATTTTATTCCACTCATCATGAGGAAGATATGATGACACATTTTATCTCGTAGTAAAATCTCATTTTAGGGATATAAATTTGGTTAGGATAATGCCCACCTTTTGAATCATGCACCCAATCAATTAACTATCTTAGTGGACATTATATATGTGTGTATAAATGTAATAATAATAATTTTCCACCATATATTAGCCCCTAGACTCAAAAATTATGGGCAGCTAAATGCATCACTTAAGATAATCTTATCTTTTTTAAGGGAACATTATAACAAACTTTGTGCAACCGCTGTAGGCAAACTATGAAGGGCAGAGAAAAATTATCATCTCTTCAAGTTTTGTGGGAGGGTAATATAATAAATTTATATATGATTATATTCTAATCATAACGAGGAATAAATGTGGAACTTTTTCTATCACAGTGAAATCTTGTTTTAGGGAGCAAAAGTTGCTCTATATAACACCCAAATTTTGACTCATGCACCCAATCAATGGACCACCTTCATGGAAAAATATATATGGCTGTATTAATTAAATAACGTCCTATTTAAACCTTACATAATACCCCATATTCTAAAATTATGTGGCCATACACATCCATAAATAGAATTTTATTATTTTTAAGGTGAGAAATGAAATGAATTTTATGCATACGTTGCATGAAAACCGAGGGGTAGAGATAAACTGTCAGCTCCTTAAATTTCATGAGAGATTCACCATAAAAAAAATTATATTAAAAATTTTATGAGGAATATGTGACATTTTCTCTCAAAGTAAAATCTTACTTCAAGGATAAAAATTTGTTTAGTAGAGTGCATAACTTTTGAGTCATATGCCCAATTGATGAACTATCTTTTTGGACAAGTATAGATGGTCATATAAACACAAGAATTACCTTTTTATACCCTATATTTTACATTGGAATCAAAACTTTCAAGTGGAATGATGCATATCGAAAGATAATCTTGTTTTTCTTAAGGGAAAAAAATGGAATGAATTTTATCCAACCATTGTAGGAAAACTATGAGGGGTAGAGACATACCATCAACTCATATAGTTTCAAAAGAGATCCCTTTGATCACCATTTATATTATTATATTACACTCATGATGAGGAATAAATAACATGTTTTATCTCACAAAAAAATCTTGATTTAGGAAGCAAAAATTGGTCAATATAACATGTAACTTTTAGCTTGCATGCCTAATCAAATAATTATCTTCATGGAAATATCTAAGTGGGCACATAAATGAAGGAATTAAATTGATATACCATCCATTAGCCTTAAAAATTTATAATTACTAGTGGTTAGATTCACCCTTAATATTATCTTCTTGTTATTAAGGGGGAAAATGAAACAATTTTTGTGCAACCATTACAAGCTATAATCTCCTAAAAGTGGTAATTAAATGATAAGAGTGTTTCTTGAGGTAACCTATCCATAGCCTATCCTTATACCTATCATAGAAACTTAGAGATAATTCCATAGTCATTTAGAAGACCACATTCACTTACAATCAGCTAAAACATAGTCCCAGAACTATCTTCTCAGATCCCAAACCAAATTACTTAACAATTTGAAAAGTGGACATTAACACCACATTTGGGACACTAAAACCACATGGTACTAGTGTCCCCAACTAGGAACTATTATCCTTAGCCCTAAATATTCCAAATGGATACTTTTTCAAAAAATTTCCATTCCTAAAGGTTACCTAAGCATATTTTCTTATTTTCACAAGCTACAGATATATATAAATACAAGTATAATTCACCTTTATTAATGAGATGAAAATAAATGCAAAAATCTATTCAAATAAAAGACAAGTTGAGAAAAATTAAGGTATTTGATACTTATTATACCATACTTCTACTTAATACCATCTATAGTATCCCTAAGCCTAGTTTCTAAAGATTTAAAAGCTCAAGCACATTCAAGGCATCCAAGTCCACTCTCATTCTAGCATTCAATTGCACTTGCATCAAGCACTAGGTGGGATAAATATATTGAGCTTGATCCCTCTTCAGAGTATTGGTATGTAGTCAATTATCATCACAATAGAATAAACAATTATTGCTCATGCCATACTTACAAGGAGGATTAGGGTTTGCACACTAAATTAGGTTTTCTAAGGATAAAATAGAATTTTAGGTTTCATACAAGTAGGAGAAATACCTAAAAACATAGGCACATATGATCTCAAAGAATAGGAACAATACTGCAAAGGGGACATTAATGCCACATTGAGGATACTACATAAGAATGACACTATTGTCCATATGAGATGCTACTATCCAGTGAGCAGACAAACTCTAGAATCCTGTTGACAACACTTAGAACTATTTAAAACATAGTTTTTAGAACCCAAATAATTTATGATAGTTTTTAGATAATTCTATATTTATGCCTATTTATTGTTATTTTTAAAAAGTCAAATGAGGTCAAAATCACAACAAATAAGTAGTTAATTATTCCTTATTATTTAAAAAATTTAGACATCTAAGCTCTTTAATCTAAACACAAGTTTTAATCTAATCATTAAAATTCCAAATAAGATTTTAAGTGAGGCACTCATAGAAATGATTATAGCTAAATTGATTGACCTACCTCCTCTACACCCAATGAGGAGATCCATATATTTTTATTCATATCATAGATTGTATGGGCACCACATCAATTCATGTTTATCATTGAAAACGAAAATTAAATGACTCATAATGACACTTCATCCAAAAAACACACATTGGCACATATTCCAATTCAAAAAGGTTAAAATTTAGAAATAGTACAAAAATGGTTACCAAAACATAACTCAAAATAACGAAAGATTCCAAAAGCACAATCATAATAATAAATAGTATAATAAGCATAGATAAATCAAGAAAATATACCTCTCCAAAATGAGGATAATGTTTAATATGGTTTGGTTTTGCTCAAAAGTATCTACAAAAATATGATTATCATGGTCAAGGTTTGGGAAAATATGCCTAAGGCATCACTTCTCCTATTCTAGTAATTGATAATATTGGTCAACAAGGTTTGGAGTTTATTAAACATCCTAAGGCAAATCAGTCATAGATATAATTTATCAAGGTAAAACATCTAGATACATAGGACATGTTATAGAAAAAGAAAGATCTTAATTTTTAGAGTCAAAATCATGTTCAAGCAACAAACATTCTCAAATAAGGATTCTATTGAAAGATCCTTCACAACATCATATGTATACAATAAGAACAATTTCAAATGGAAAAATCACAATCAATATTCAAAAACATAATTTAAAAATGTCAACTCCACAACATGAGGAAATTAACTCTAATACTCTAGGTTATTATGATTTTGATGAAGAATAATACTAAAATTATTACTATAATAACATTCAATGACAACATAGCAATCACACTACATAAGAGATTATCATTCTTATTTTTGACACATGATATAGTGATAATGAGTCTCATATAAGATTAATTAGTTATTATGGTTCTTACTCTTGTACATAATTCCTTATCTCCCTTGCTCCTTGTACATAGTTTATTTTCATTTGCTTGTACATAACTAGATATAGAAAACACAAGAAAAATATAACATGTCAAAATACAAAAAACATTCAAATATTTCAAAAACACAAATTTTTATAGATTGTATGCATTTCTATGTTTACATTTATAATACTCATCAAATATTATGTATTGTCATGTATCCTTGTATAGTCAATTTTATCATACACATATGCTTCACTTGTTCTTGTTGAGTGCTTATAGATTTTAGATAGGACTCTGGTCCACTATACTAATCTAGACCAACTATCATCTACCCATTAGGGTCATTTACATTGATCCAAGTTCATACATTTGATACATTAACTAACTAAGGGTCATCTCATATGGATTGATACTACTAAGTTCTATCTTTACATACTATACATTCTAGTTACACATTGATTTATCTTGATATTGATCATTGCTCCTCATTGTTTAGATTTTGCCAACTATCACTACTTAGACTTAATATATATGCATCCTAACATCTACATAAATTTGTAATACATAGTTATACATGATTTCATTTCTATTTATCCTAGATTATAATTTATTGTGTTTCCTATGCTTCTGCCATCTTCAAGGGCATTTGAATTATTCTTTGGCTCTATGCCACTTCTCTATTTATATGCCTTGGACATGTGCCCATGACCCTTGTATGTACTTTGATGATTCTATAAGTAGAAATTTGAACATGTCATTATATGTGGATATAATAAAAATTTCTTGTTGATTATGTATGTAGACATTTGAACATGTCCTTGTATGTCTTGATTCTTAGATTTAGTGACATGTGCCCATGTCCCTTGTATTGTGGCCCTGTTGACCAACCTTTATCCTAGGGCAAATTAGGTCAACCATTCTATGTATTAAAACCTTTCATAAGGAAATTTAGGTTTTAAAGTGGTCAAATGGTCATTAGTGAGATTAAATTATATCTTTGAGGGTTATAAAATATGTTTTCACCTTGGTCACATTTATCTAGTTTATCTTATGCCATTTTATGCCACCTTTTGGTCATTTAGGGAATTTTATGGTTTTATATAAAAGGAAAATGTGTCAATAAAAAATATAATGTAATTCCTATAAAATAATTTCAAAATATATTTTGAAACTAAAATGTTATAGGTTTAATGTAAAATAAAGGAGATCATCTAAAAAAAGGTTAGTTTCAGATGTTGTACAGATTGAGATGACTCATCTAGCACACATGAAGGCTTCATGAAGGCATATTGAGATTTACATAGGTCATTTATAGGCTTATGTATCTTCAATAAATCCAAAAAAAAAAAAAAAAAATAGTTCTTCTCTCCTATCACTCTCTTGGATAGGTCAACATAGTTCAACACTTTTCCTTTGGTACAGATAAGAGAAGAAGAGTTGGAGTGAATACACTTGGGAGATGTTAGTAGTATTTATGAAATTCCATTTCATGGTCATGGTTCCAAGATTTATGGTTTTTACTATATGAAAAATCACAAAGATTTTTAATACCTACAAACTACCTATGCAACCCTAACATCTCAATTTTTCTCATCTGATTTCATTGGTTTGTGTGAACCAAGTATTGTAGGTGTACTTGAAATTCATGTTAATCCTTTTCATGTCAATTTAAATTAGTTTTAAATGTGTGGCCATGGAGGTTAAGAAAAATGATCTCATATGTTATAAATGAACACTATCGTGGTCTATAGAATAATGTTTCATTAGTATTAGAGTTCATTCTCCTATGTGTAGCTTCAGGTCAAGGATAATACATTGATTTTCAACCCCTAAAATCATGGGTGGCCATATTTTACATTTAAGGTTGCATTAAATATATCTTAAAGGTGATAATATAATATAGGGATAAGCATCAAACACCATGGCCACCTTTGTTTCTCAAAATTGAAAAAGTTGCAAAATCAGAATTTTTACCTTAACTTCTTCAAAAGGGATTCTGTTCATTCATAGTAGCATCTCATGGTGAAGGTTTATGATGTCTATGTAAGTCTAATGGCTCCCTTATTTTAGCTTATGCTTAGAGATAACATCTTAACATATGAATAGGTTGATTAGGTAAAAATGAATGATGGTTGAATGGCTTTCAAATCAATTAAGTTTCTAATGGATATACTTAGTGAACTATAGTACCATTGAAACCAAATGAACTTGGAACTTACAAGTGACCTATAGTGAATTGGTGATAGAGAGATGATAGCCTGTGAAGGAATAAATGAGTTTATTTAGGTTTGAAAGAACCCCAGTGACCTCAAGAGGAACCAAAAGATTGAATTATAGTAGTAAAACACATATCACCACGTATAGGAATCTTACAACTTCCCTAATATACACACCTACATTTTGACTTGTACTCAAACTAGCCTAAACAAATGGAGAATGTAGGTTTGGAAGTTTGATAGAGGTGTAAGATGAAATTTAAATTTTTAATCCACTCTCAAAGTGATGATATCTCACTTTATGTGGTTCTCATAGATAAATAAAAATATAGAAGGTTGAGAAAATTAGTTCAAAATCTTATACTTAGTCTAGGCTTCTAAACCCTATACACAACCATAGTCCTAGAAGCTAGTTTTAGGAATTTAAAATGTTAAGTCCTCTATGGGTATGGTCTGGATTTAAAACTTGATAAAAAATATAATGATGAATTTACCTAGATCTTCATGGTCTACTTTAGGTTAAACTAACAAAGGAAGTGCTCTCTATTTTGTTCAGATCAAATGCACTCCATAGTTAAAACAATCTACAAACCTAGTGCATGAATGGTGAAAGGATGAAAGGGAGAGCCAAGAATGATTTTTGGATGATGTCTAGGGTTTAATTAGATGTAAAAATGTTTGGATAAATACCTAAATCCTCTGGGATCACTCATAGGTGCTCATATACTCAAATACATAATTTATGTCTATTAGGCCTAAGAACTAGGCATGAACCATCATGTGTCTAACATCACTCATAGGATCATATGATCTTCCCAAGAAATTTTAGAGACTTCATGGGATAGTGGAGGGTTGATTAGACCCATCAATTTGTAAACAACAACTCAGAATTGGTCATATTGGCCTAAATTTGCCTTAAGGGTGTCTAGACTACATAGTAAGAACTTGAGAGCCATTTTATTTAACTCATATATGTATGAATAATGTGCATGGGGTCTCAATAACTTATGGGAAATTTAGGAGGGTCTTATACTCAAAATTAGTGGCATTAGTTTGAATTTTAAGGGCTTAACCTTTATGAATAATTGTTAAGAACCTAAATGACCTAAAACCCTCACAAGAACTTGATGAGAAAGATATGAAGATAAATGCATAAAAATGGGGTAAATTGGCCTCAAAGATTATTTGGACCTACTTTTCACTCTCTCAAGATCCCGACCACTCAGTTGTTCTATACCATCACTTGTATAGATGAGTTAAATTCTATGTTTTTTTTCAAGATTTGAGGTGAGTTGAAGGTGCAGAAGAGAATAGATAGGTAAAAGTCATTGTGTAAGGTGTGTGGAGATATATTTAAAATAATCAAACCCCATTATCACCTAAGTGTAAAATTCATGAAAACTACTTTGTTAAACTAATTGTTGCAGGTAGTCATGGATAGAATAGTGAGAAAGACTGTGATTGTCTAAGTTAGAGATGAGGAGTGTGTTATTGAAAATTATTAAGGTCTAAATGATAGAATAGAGGAAAAATAAGGTATAAATAGGTGTCCCACATCTCTAAAATGAATCTCCTTGAGTGTGTAGAAGTCACCTGAGTGACAAGTGTGAGTGTCTAGGCCTAAAAGGCTAGTGAGTGATTGCAAGAAAGTGAATGACAATTGGTAAAGAGAAGGTCATTAGTTAAGGGGTGTATAATGAATTTAAAAATATTTATTATATATTCTTAGGTAAAGGTACATGTGTTAATGACTTATAGGGTAGTTATATATTATTAAGTGGATTCCTCTTTAATAAGGGCAGTTTCAAGAAGGATAATAGAGTGTCCTTATGCCAATATGAGGAGAATATTGTACTTAGAATAAAAACTTGTCCAAGAGGACTTCATGACATATTTTAAAAATATTTATATTTAATTATAATTGGTTTTCAAGACTTGACACTTGGCATGGTTAATGTTCAATGTCACTCTTTCTCTTTCATCTACTATGCTCTATATATTAAAGCCATTTTGGTATTATAAAAGATCCACAATTGGTATGGCAAAGCCATAATAGTTTGAAATATTTTTTTCCTTTGAATAAAGTTTTTTCAAGATGTTTTAGTCTATAAAATTGTTTCCTAAGTATATCATGTAGTCTATTTGGATGACAAGTGAAGATGATTGTTTTTCCTTGCTCCCATTTTACTCTTGTATGAATTGTGTGAGTAACATTTCTTCTAAAAGGTTTCATGAAGTGTATATGTTTGTTAGGTGTATTTTGAAGTGTGAAGAAGATTATAAATGTTTAAGATAAGAACTATTAATTACCCACCTTTGGAATTGCATGGCAATCTACTTCTATGTAGAAATACTTATGCTAGAAAAACCTTGAGTTGAGATTAATTTTAGTAGTTTGCCTTCTTAGTGGAAATGCAAGTATGTTTGTGGAGATATTCTTGGTATATCACCTCCATTAGTGTAGGTAAATTTTATGTTTTCTTATTCTATTTTCACCCCAATAGTGATTATCCTAGTGTAGTTTGTGATCCTAAACAGATAAATCATGGGAGATATCCCATAATCTAGAGATCTATCTCTTGTAGTAGCTTGTTTATATGTAGAGATACTTCTATGTTATCCCAAATTTGAGAAGGTATGATTGAATTATATAAGATACGATTGCCTATGTTTTTCATGCTTCACGTGATTGTATGTATGCTTTCTTATATGCTTCTACACCATGACAATTATATTTACTTCTTAAACACACACACACACACACCAATTTTTGATTCCATGAGGGACCTCATACATCTACCATTTATAATTGGGTGTCATGATGGACATCATGCCCCATCCTCCTAGGTAGTTACTTACATTTTTACTATATAGATTGATTACATATATCTTGACACCCTCGTGCAATGCTAGATTACAACATACATATTACATTACCTACTTATACTTAGGTTCATTTACATTATGATGTTGTATTTGTAAATTGTATTGGAATATCATGTACATGCTCTATATAACACATTTTGTAGAGCTAATTATATCAAGGATATTTCTTACACATATTTCACAACTACCCTCAAAAGAGGGATAATTCATAAGGGTTTGTCATAGAGTTCAAGATCTTACTTTTCTATTCATAGATAAATTTCAGAACATAAGCTTAGTTTTAGAAATAAGACATAGGGTAGACACAAGAAAATAAGAGAGACATAGAAGTCAATTCAAATCACTTAGAAAAAAGACCAGAGAGACATTAGCACCTATACTTGGACAATAGGGCCATAGGGTACTACTGTCTAATAGCCCTATCTTTATGAAAATCTAGATAATTTAGACCAATACACTAGGTATAATACATATTTACATAAATTTAGTCATATGTTTGATAGTTATGTTCAAATTTAGCTTAGATACATTCATTTCAGCTCAGATTCATACTAGTTTCTTTGATTTGGAGGCATCATGTGTGGTATGATCACTCCCACATTTAGTTCAGTTACATAGATACAACTATTACATACTTAGTTTAGATTTAGTATACTCAAATACCAAATTGGGGGCATGTGCATGACACATAGTTTCTATATACTCAGCTAAACACAAGTTGATCAGATGGAATGATAAACTCCATACCATTCTCTATGGTATATACACTTGCTACCACATTCTAGGTTTTCATCAAATTCATTCTTTACTCCATTTATAATGTTTGGAATTCACAAGTGGGATAGAACCACCTAATATACCTAAGTGGATATAGAGTCAACATACATAGTTAGATTATACTCTTTTAGATACTTTCATCACTTTGTGTAGTTTAATTATAAATGTATATACTTCACATAGGTGGGTAATGATGGATCCATGGCCTAATTGAGTTCTTGAGCCACCTATATGATAGGGTTAGACACACATAAAGTATTACCCAGGATATTATAGATATAAAGATTCATTGAGTAGGGGTAGCTAATGATGGATTCAAAACATGATTGAGTTATTAAGCTACCCATATGAGGATTGAGCATCATCAGCTCGGTCCAAGCTATTCAATGATATGATCACTTTTTACACTCACACACACAAGTTGTCACCAAGTTTGCATACCCATTGAGGTTTATTCATTATTTTCTTCTCTCTTTTCTCAAATTTTACTTAGTTAATTCATTTTAACATAGTCTTTTGCTTTTGATCATATCTTAAGTACGGAATAATTTTTGCATGTTTCATTTCAAGTTATTGATTTGGATCATGTTCCACATATGCAAATCCATATTCTCATACTCAAACTTATATACACAAGTTTCACTTCTAAGCTAAGTCTAGGTATGCTTATTTTTCTTTTATACTAGTCATTTCACTTTGATGTGTTACTAATATAAGGGGATGGTCAAATATAATCACTGAAAAGTGGTAATTAGATACTAAGAGTGTTGCTTGAGTTAACCTATCCCTAACCTATCATTAGACCTATCATATGACCTTAGAGACACTTTTCTGGTTATTGAATAGACCATAATCACCTACAGTCAACCAAAACATAGTCCCAAAACTATCTTCTTAGATCCAAACCCAACATACTCAGTAGTCTGCTAAGTGGACATTAGCACCACATTTGGGACACTACAACCATATGGTGCTAGTGTCCCCAACTAGGTTTTACTATCCTTATCCCTAACTCTTCCCAATGGATAATTTTTCAAATGTGTTTCCCTCCTAAGGTTAGACTAAGCATGTTTTCTTGTTTTCACAAGATACAAATCTCTATTAATACAAGTGTAATTCACCTCTATTCATGAGATATAAAATAGATGCAAAAATATATTCAAATAAAAGATAATTTGAGAAAAAATAAGGTATTTAATCCCTATTATACCTTAATTCTGCATACTACCATCTACATTATCCCTAAGCCTAGTTTACAAAGATTTCAAATCTCAAGCACACTCACGGCATCTAATTCCACTATCATTCTAACATTCCCTTGTACTTGTATTAATCACTATATGGGAGGATTACATTGGGCTTGATCCCTCTTTAGAATATTGATATGTAGGAAACTCTCTTCACAATGGAGTATTGAGAATGTCCAACCTATCCTACTAATGAACACATAATTATTTATCATGCCATACTTGTAAAGAGGATTAGGGTTTACACACTAAATCATGTTTTTTAAGCACAACACATAGCTTCAAGTTTCATGCACATAGGAATAAGACCTAAAAACATAGGCAAAGGTGCTCCCAAAAAATAGGAAAAATCATGAAAATGGGACATTAGAACCACATTGAGGACACTACATAAACATGGTGATACTTTCCATATGGGGTGCTACTATCTAGTGAGTAGACAAACTCCAAAATCCCATTGATGACATTCATAACTATCCAAAAACTAGTTTTTAGAACCTAGATCATCCACGATAGTCAGTTTTCAGATAAGTCTATATCTATGTCTATTTATTGATAATTATAGAAATTCAAATAAGGTCAAAATAAAAACAAATCATTGGTTAATTATTTCATATTATTTGACTAATTTAATAATCTCAGCCCTTTAATCTAAACATAGGTTTTACATAGTTAAAACCTAAAAGGTTAAATCATAGGCAAAAATTGTTATCTCCTAGTATTTCATGGTAGAGTATTATAATCACCCCCTATAGGATTATATTACAATAATGATGATTAATAAATGGTGGCACATTTTCTCTCATAGAGAAGTCTTACTTTAGGGACCAAAATCTGGTTAGTAGAACACATAACGTTTGACTTGCATTCCCAATCAATGATATGTCTTCATGGACATGTATAGATAGGAATATAAATTAAATATTGATATTTAAAAACCATCTATAAACACTCAGAATCAAATTTTTTAGGAAAATAGACACATCCAATAAGGGAATATTGTTGTTTTAAGTGGAAAAATTAAACCAACTTTACATAGTCCTTGCATATAGGTCATGAGGGGTATAAATGAACCGTAATATACTAAGGTTAGAAGAGGGAGTCATATTAAAACCCCATAGATTATTATGTTCTAATTTTTATGAGTAATAAATGGTGATGCATTTTTTTCTCATAGAAAAACATTTATTTAGGGATCAAAATTTGGTCAATAGAACATGTAACTTTTGACTCGCATGCCTAATCGACTAACTATCTTCACATACATTTTTGATATGGGAATATAATAATAATAATTAACTGAAGCTTTCTATTGACTACAACCACATCTTAGTTTACTATGTAGTTGATTTCCCTATGTGATTACCTATGACTATTATTAGGGTTGATTGATTTACCACATGAACTATTTTGATGTGCAGAAGATTTGTACTAGTTAATTCACATAAACTAAATAGAGATAAAAAGACACAAGTTTGGGATCTATATACACATAATATTTTAAAACTTTTAGTGACTACTCAACTTTGTATCTTGCAAGAACCTATCGAGCCTCAATCTCTTTGAGTGCATGCCTTTAGGGGTGCATCAAGAAAGGGGTAGGTAGACCATTGGTGAATCGTAAGATTCTTGTCCCTTTTACCACTTGCCATCTACACACTTGTATCTTAAAACCATTTACCCTAAGCTTATTCTCCTCAGTCCTACCCATTCCTCTCAGTTGTCATGCCTTATCCATATTTTTTTGCCTTAACTTCCTTTTGGTTAGTCAGTTATACTAGGTCAACTGGATCAACCCAGTATAATTTAGGGGTATTTTTCACTTTCATAGCTTGTTAGCCTTTTGACCGACCTAGCTCAGACCTAGTGAATTATCCCTAAAAACACACTAGGTTGAATGGGTCGAACTTGTATAGATGATGTTTTCAAAAGGATTTAGGGAAAGATTTATCTATATATAAAAGTTCATTTCCCACCATTTCATAAGAGAATAATAAATAGTGAAAAAGTGTGAATGAACATATGCTTATTGATCATTCTAATTAATGAATAAATCTTAGGGTTCCATAATTTCTTTAGAGATATGGATCTTATCTTGTGGAGAAGTCTTTTGGATGTTGAGATAGGTTGGGTAGCCTAGAGCCAATTTATCTTTATTATCCTTACATAACAAAATAATCTCTTACAAATCACCTTAGCCGAGGGAGAGATAGAGGCTCGATGGGTTCTTCTTCAAAGGTAATTATTCTTATATTTATTTCTCCTTTATAAGAGTAGATAGATAATGTATTTGTATTATTTTCCCATGTATTAAGATTCTATATACATTGACATGAGTATATGTCTTCTAATACATGTTTAGTTTAGTTGTTTTTATTATTTTTAACCCCCACTTTTTGCCACAAGCTTTAGTGTGCACTATATTAGATTTACTTTCTTGTTATTAAAATAGGTGAATGCTTTAAACCTTAGGAGTCCATTAGGGTTGTTGTGTGATTGTGTTGGACTGTAGGATTTTAAACCCTTCCTATCATGATATTTTGTGACAAGTGATCCCCTAATTAGGTCTAGTGGATTCTCATATTGGTCATGCTCTTTCTTAACAAGTGTATCCTAATCAGAAGTGTAGGTATGATCTATCTTCTCTGAGCCAAGATTGATTTATAAACATAATGCATTTTTAATTGCATACATTCTAGTGAACCTAATGTGAACTAACCCTTGTAGGATTTATTTCACTTATTTTCATTCTTTTTATCATACTTAATCGACTCTATTGACCCAATTTTTTTACTTTTGTACACAGGTTTCTAGGAATAGGCAACTAGATTGACCTAGTCAACCTAGTATAGGTTTCCAACCTTTTAGACATCTAGTTTAGCCTACTAGGTTGACCTATTCAACTTTGTACATTTTTAGCACTCTGTAATAGGTTCCTGCATAACTTGATTGATTCTATCAACCCAATTTGTAGGTTTTTCAAGTATACTCCAAGGTTCTTCATCAAAAATCATCCTTAATTTCATCTTTAATCCACCAAGGTTTCTTTCTACCTCTCTATTTATTTACTTATTTATTTTCTATCTTTCCTTTCATATTTTTTAGTCTTTAAAACTACCCTTGCATAGTTAACTAGATCGACCTGTTGACCCAGTCCTATGTTCTATGTGCTATCTAAAATAACTAGGTTGACCTTGTACATTTTCAAACCTTACTTCCAAAGTATAGGTCTAACCCTATCGACCCTATTCTATATTTTATGTATATAGTGTCAACACTATACCTTGTTTCAAGATGGAATTAACCTCATATCTGCTAGTAATTAGCTTACACATTTCTTTTCCTATTGCTTGCATTCTTAGAATAGTTCACATAATTTAATTAGGGGAATTTTAATTAATGACTTAGTTTAATTATTTATATTTTATTCACACATGATCAAATGATAAAAACATACACAAGCACTTTAATATTTTGTCTACCCAAGGCCAACCTACTTGAATTTCATCACCAAGGGGGAAGCCAACTTGATACTCTGGTTAAGTATAAAGTGTGGTTAATGGTATATTCTGGCTAAGAACCCAACACCCTTAACACTATGGTGTGTGAAGTGATAGGGTAGGCCCCAATATGTATCTTGTATCATTACCACTATAGTCCCTTTCAACCCAAAATACCTAAAAACATACTTAGATTGCTATTTAGTACCTTGATTTATAGCTAACTTCCCATCACATTTAAAATCATTTCTTAATAATCTAATAAAACATCTCAGGTTGACTAATTAGTTAGCTCTTTACTTTCTAAGTTGATTTCTTGCTATTTGATCAATTGTGTGTGCAAAAACATGTATTAGACAGTGTTAGTGAAAGGATTTGTTTTATGTGCTTTAATTGGATTGGACAATGTTGATCTAATTGACTATTTTTTTCCTTCAATTATTACTTTCCTAGATTAGCTACAAAAATTATCTTTTTTCAGTTCATGACTTATTACAAATTTTCTCATCTTCCCTATCTACTATAGTGGGTTGACCCAGTCAACTTTGTACCTTGTTTGAGCCTCTATTCACTATATAGGATTGACTTAGTTGACCTTATACTATTTTTAGACCTTTTTCAATTATCTATTTGCTGTAGAAGATTGACCCAGTTAACCTTGTACTACTTGTAGACCCTTTTCAATCCTTATTTTCTATATATAATTGACCTAGTTGACCCTATACTATTTTTTATCACTTTTTATTTTTTCTTTTGTGGTTATCTATTCTTATCTCATCATGATGACATTTTTTCAGCCTTATTTTAGTCAATAACATTTCATAATCAAGGATTTGGATAATAATCTCACTTATTTAATTACTTTAGATGAGACTATCCAATTTATTCCTTCTTCTCCTAAACTGAAACCACTCACTACATAATATAATGTAGTTGAGATCATTCATCCTAATCCTCTTCCAAATACTAAAGTTAGGAATCCTCCTATCAACACTCATACCCTTACAACCAATTTTCATAATCCTCTTGTTACACCCATAACACGATCAACAAATCTTATCAATTCCCAAAGTAACATGTCTGAAACCACTCAAATTGATAATCTAGTTGATTCCAAAATATTTAAAAACCTTGATGATAATACTATTCACACTCCTCATAAGAATGGTGGCTTTACCAAGCTTCCTTATTCTTCTACCACACTTGATACAACTAACACTAATTTTGGGAATACTCCACCTACAAAGAAACTTCCTCCCACTAACACTAAAAATCCTCTTCCTAATAACACTAATACCCTACCTTTAAACCCACTTATTGATACAAATCAATTTATTTCACAAGTCATACAACAAATGAACATCATGCAAACAACCAATCGATCTCAAGTGATGAACATGCAATAAAATTTATGCAACATGATTAGTTAACCACCTCAAGTCATTATGTCTCAACCAAATCCAAATTTTGTCTCTTAACCTCTTAGATATTCCAATGGGAATATCATCCCTCAACCTCTAGTGAATAAAAAAATTATTCAACATCTTCAAAATGAACCTTTATCTCCACTCATTTCATCCATATATATTGGAAACATTTCTCCAACTATCACATATGATGGGACCAAGGACCCTACTATCTTTCTTAAATCTTTTGGTAATTTCCATAAGGAATGGGTCAAAACTAACACCTTTGCTACCACCAAGCTCTTAGCCAAAACCTTTGTTGGTGATGCACTTGAATGGTACAATGGACTTCCTAGACATTCCATCTCATAACTAGAGGATTTAATCAATGCTCTAGTGAAGGAATTCCAACATGATGACCTTCTTGAAAATTACCTTAGCCATTTCATCAATGTCAAACAACTTCCTAATGAATCTGCTCATACTTTCATTAAATGATGGAAGTCTCTCACTCATAAAATGGACCATAACATGAATAATGATACTCTTTTCAAACTATTTGTCACTGCTCTTAAACCTCCCCTCCAGTACAAATTTTGAATCTTTCCCCTTAAAAATTTAGATGAAGCCTTAAACCAAGCAAAAAGGAAATAACTTCTTATAAATCACTTTGAACCACCTTAAACAAATACTAAAGTACCTTTCTAATCATCTTCTCATAACATTGATTCTTTCAATCCTCCCCAAACTCAAAGTGGAGCATCCAATTCAACCATTTTTAACCCAACCCACCCACCCTTGACTCTAGAACAACTTAAGAATAAATTACCACCCTCTAACCTTTTGATATTTGATCCTTTCAAACCTCCTCCAAAGTGGTACAATCTTGATAAATTTTATTGGTGGCATGCTATTATAGGTCATTCTCATGAGTCTTGTCATGATCTTTACTAATTTCTTCTTTCGTACTTTCTTGGTCCACATTTCAATCTTGATACTCTCATAAAACAACATTATCAAGACTATCTTCAAGCTTCTCAAATTCAATCTAAAGAACCAAAATCACATCAACATCAACTACCTAATGAACAACAATAATTATGTCATACCAACACATCATCTGCTAATTTTATTCAAAACACAATTGATCCTTCCTCTTACACCAATAAGGAAAGCATAACTAATATGGACAACTTTAAACATCTTGTTGCCTATATTAAACCTCAACCTCTTAAGCCACATGAACCAAAATAGTACCTTATTAAAATTCCTACTCCAAAGCATATCATACATGATCCTCATTTACCTAATCATACCTCTCCTACACATCCTATGTCACATTCAACCTCCTTAAAATCTAATAAATCAACATGTTTACCTATCTCCAAATGCACCTACCAACCAATCCAGATAATTTTAATAGTTCAATGTTACCTTACTCCAACTCACATGTTAGGGAATCTTGCAATGCCTATCCATATGTCCCTTTAGACTTTTGGGCATCTTGCGATGACCTTCCCTACATCCACTCACCCATTGAGGCATCTTATGATGCCCACTCTTATTCTAAAATGCATAATTATAACCAACTTCATTTTCAAGAAAACTTTCAAGACTTATATACTTGTATTTCACATGATCATCTTTGATACATATGTTAGCATAGATCTTGTTCTTTTTCTCTCATGTTTCTTTTTTTTGTGCACTTTCCTTCCTTTACTCTCATTTTACTAATATCATTATTCTCCTTTACATTCTTTGGTTTTATTACACCTTACATTTAGCATTTGGTTTCATTTTTTTGTCCTTATATATTTCTTTCACTTTTGTATTTTTATGTCATTATTTATCTTAATAGCTTTATGATTTATTTTCCCCTTATTCACCTTTTTTCACCTCATGGGTTTCTCTTTTATGAGTTACAATATAAGACCATGGATATGACCTGACCTTCATAAAATTACCATCTTATCATTCCTTTTATAAGAAAATGTTATTTGATCCTTATTTTCAAACTTTAACTTTTTCTTCTTTTGATAGATGGAATTTGCACAACAATATATGTTAGCATGTTTTCCTCAATTTCCCTCATTCTTATGATAAAGAATCACACTTTACTGTCATTATATTCATATTTTACCTTTGTCACATTTTTTTTGAAATTTTAATTAATTCAAATTGTTCCATGTGTCATTCCTCTTGATTTCCCCTTTATTTCGCTCCATATTGGATAAAACAAGGTCAAAGTCAAGATAGCACTTTTATTTTACCTAGATTTATGAGACTCTTAGACCCCATGTTTTTTGAAGTTATCTCTCTTAGAAACTTTATCCTAAGTATTCAAATGAAAGTAATCTTTAGTACCCTTGTTTTGTTTTCTAAATCCATATGGAGGATTAATACAAAATCCATCAAGAAAGTTAAAATACAAATCATTTTAAACAAAAGACATTGATATCTCAAAGGCAACATACAAATCTCAAAATATAATTCATAGCAAAAGATGTGATTCCAAGCACATCTCTTATCTCTAATAAAATCTCAAACTCCATAGTTATCCTCACATAGATTTGAGGTCCTTTGGGGTGTGTTATGCTATTAGATTTGAATAGGGGATTTAAAAAAACTCTATGGTGCTACCTACTTTCTCACATAAGTATCCAATATTTACAGTGGATCGATGGCTCTATAATGGGTCCTGAAGAATGGGAAACACATTGTGGGGAGGTAGGTATATTTTAATTTTCATTCATATATCCTTCATGGGATGATATATAGACTCCATTTGTTTACCTAAGACTTGTGTGGCTAAGAGAATTTATTCATAGTCCTTAAGGTTGAGAGTCCTCTTATTTTGACAAACCTAATTTGAGTGTATTGACTTTGATAAAGAGTTACTCTACATTAATTTATACTTCATTCTCCCCTCCACCCATTTAATTTTCCCCCTTTGATATGAAAATTATGATTCCAAATATATTTTCCCTCTTCTTTAAATTATTTCTTCTTCACCTCATAAAAACATGCTAGCATTACTTTATTTCAATGTTATCTATCCTTAGAGAAAAATAACATGTTTGAGTAACTATGAATTATACTCTTACACCATTTATTTACCACACCACCTCATTGTGATAATAGTCATGTCATTATGTGGTTGTGTTTTCTTACATTATATATTCAAATAAGCACTAAGTTTGAGTTTTCACCCTTTAGAGCTTTTGATTTTCATTTCTCCATCATGTTCTTATTTGATTTTTGTGGAATTTACTTATCTTACATATTAAATTCTTACATGTTCCTCTTTATGTATGCATTCTTCCCATTTGTATCACATCTTCAATTACATTTCATTTTTTATCTTTCATGTTTTAATTTTTGCCTATCTTACGCGAGCTTACTTTTCCATTTTTGACATATCTTTGTTCAAGTTTTCTAGCATAGATATTTCATATTTCATTTATATTTTACATACTTCCCATCATGATTTAGTATGTTCTATCTTTCCTTTTCACCATTTATGTTTTAAATGATTTCCCAATGTGATTTAGTATCTTCTACTTTACTTTTTATGATTTGTGTTTTACATACTTTCCAACATGGATTTAATGTGTTCTACAATCATTTGTCATTTTATTTATACTCATTTATCATTCAATTTCCCATCATTTATCATTCATTTTCGATCCTTTTATCATTCACTACAACACTAAGATAAGTAAAGGTATGTGTTTTTCAATTCTATCCTTTCATTTAACTTATTTACTGCTTACTGCACTTTACTTAGCATCAACATGTGTGTTATCATGTTCTATTTCCTAAAGCACCATCCCATGTTGCACTCACGTAAAAAAATGATGATATTTGAGTGGGGTATATGTATACACATAATATTTTCAAAATTATATTAATAATTGACACTTTGTATCTTGCAGGAACCTATCAAGCCTCAAGCTCTCTGAGTGCATTCCTTAAGGGGTGCATTGGGAAAAGGGTTGGGTAGACCATTGGTGATTCATAATATTGTTGACCCTTTTACCACTTCACATATACACACTTGTATCCTAAAACCATTTACCCTAAGTTTATTCTCCTTAGTCCTACCCATTTCTCTTAGTTGTCATGCCTTATCCATCCCTTTCTTTCCTTAACTCCCTTTTAGTCAGTCAGCTATACTAGGTCAACTAAGATAATCCATGATAGTTTAAGGGTATATTTTCACTTTCATAGCTTCTTAGCCTTTTGGCTAACCTAGCTCAGACCAAGTGAATTATCCCTAAAAACACATTAGGTTAATTGGGTCGACCTTGTACAACTGATGTTTCTAGGAGGATTTAAAGCAAGATCTACCTATATATACAAGTTCATTTCCCACCATTTCATAAGAGAAGAGTTAATAAAAAATAATTACAAATGAACATCTACTTATTGACCATTTTACTTGAATAATAAAGCTTAGGGTTCCATAATTTCTTTGGATATATGGATCTTGTCTTGTGGAGAATTATTTTGGATGCTTAAATAGGTTGTGTAGCCTAGAGCTGATTTATATTCATTATCCTTACATAACAAAACAATATATTGCAAACCACCTTGTCCAAGGGAGAGATTGAGGCTTTTTGGGTTTGTCTTCAAAGGTAAGTATTCCTAAATTTATTTCTCCTTTATAAGATTAGATAGATAATGTATTTTTATTCTTTTCCCATATATTAGGATTTTGTATACATTGACATGAGTATATGACTTCTAATACATGTTTAGTTTAGTTATTTTATTGTTTCTGACCCCCACTTTGTGCCACAAACTTTGGTGTGTACTAGATTAGATATAAGTTCTTATTATTAAAATATGGTGAATTTTTTAAACATTAAGACTCAATTAAGGTTGTTGTGTGATTGTGTTAGACTGTAGGATTTGGAACTCTTCTTAGCATGATATGTTGTGACAAGTGATACCCTAATCGGGTCTAGCAGATCCCCATATTGGTTGTTTTCCTACTTACCAAGTGTATCCCAATTAGAAGTTTAGGTATGATCTATCTTCTTTGAGCTAGGATTGATTTATAGACATGATGCATTTTTGATTGCAAACATGATCAATATAATGGAATAGCTAAGTTATCCTAAAAACCCCATGTAATATAAGTTCTACCTACATAGCCAAAAAAGGCCTCAACTTGATGTAGTTCTCCCTCTTAGAGTGAGTGTATTAATATTTATATTAGATATATGAATGCAATTAGATAGATTGAATTGAATACTTGTCAATAAGTTACATTGACCTACAATAAAAAACTTTAAACTTGGCCTATGATTATTAGAATAAATCAAAATTTTAATTGGAAATATTAGTTCCCTTTTTCCCAATGTACCATAGAATTTCCAAGTGATTTCTAGATAATGCCTTGAGAGGCATTGATGTGATTATATAGAGGAACATTTAGAATATTCATGTTAATGAACCTTGATAGAAGTGCGGGATGGGTAATATGAAATGTCTCAAATTTTAAAAGTTACCATTGGAGCATGAGAGACAAGACCATACTAGTGGAGAAGGTTAGGCTATGGCCTTGTCTACCTAGTGTTGTCTTGTCCCAAAAAGACATAGACTATTGGGATTTGTTTGACATGAAATTGTAAGTATAATAGGGATACCTAAATGATGTTTATAATAATTTAAAGATATTAAATTTAATAATGAGCATTTTCATAGAGATTTCAAGTAAATATAATGGTGAATAAACCAAGGCAAGGATGTCAATATTTAGTATTATCAAGCACTTAATGATTAAATTTGAGTGTCTAAATCCCCCCTTTTGCTCTATTGATGTAATGAAATGAAATTACTAGAATAAAAGATATGATAATGTAATTATGTATACATGATTTGTATTTTGATGTGAATCTTGATTATGTAAGTTTCCTCAATGAAAAACCTACAACAATGTTATTGAAATTTGTTAATGTACATAATTGAAAACAAAAAATTTGAAACTTGAAATTTTAAATTTAAAAAGAGATTAAGGAAAGAGTATGCCTAAAATACTACACAATCTAATTTCCCTATAACTTAAAAATAGAGAAGTGTGTTCCCCCTTATTGAGGCATTTTGAGAAGTGTTGAACATGTGGTGAATTGAGAGTGATCAAGTCTCAATTTTAAATCTAGTTAAATCCCTTAAGTTGGAAAGATTATATGCTCCAAATCTCATATGAATATGCAAAGTATTCTTGTAGAATAATTGGAAGGGTGGAACCACCAAATGTGGCTTGCTACATTGCATCATAGATGTTGAGTATCACTAGATTAAAATGTGGTATGAGAATAATTGATTTATGATGCATGTAATAATTGATTTATGATGCAAAACCTAATATTTATTTAAATTAAGGCATGAGATAAAAATGTGTGTTCATTAGTAGGATAGGCTAGACATCCTCAACACCTTGATGTGAAGAGAGCTACCTACATACTAATACTCTGAGGAGGGATCAAGCCTGATGTATTTCTCCCCACCTAAGTGCTATTACAAGTGTAAGTGATGATAGAATGATAGTGGTATTGAATGCCTTGAATGTGATTGATATTTGAAAATTGGAAAATATGAGCTTAAGGTAGTTGTATATGGTGGTATGCAAAATTAGGGTATAATAAGGATTAATAAACTTGATTTTGCTCCACTTGTTTCATGTTTGAATATGTATTTTGCATCTAATTTCCATCTAGTGGATAGATGTTTAAAATTCATGTATTTATAGTGTTTTGTGGCTTGTTAGGATAATAAAATATGCTTCAACCAGCCTTAGGATGGTTTCAATTTTAAAAATATATTCATTCAAGAAAGTTAGGGCAAGGGATATTAGTGCCATTTTCAGGGAACTAGCACCACATGGATTTAGTGTCTTTCACATGGAACTAATGTCTAATTGGTAGGCTACTAGGCATGAAGGGCCATGATCTAAAAATAAAGGTCTAAGACTATATTTTTGCTGACTAGGGATGCCTGTGATCTATATAAAGGATGGAAAAGTGTGATAAAAGGCTCTAGGATAGGTATATGGATAATCTAATAATATGTTATCTCAAGTAGCACTCTTATCACTCAAATATTAATTTTAGGTGATTAAATTTCCCACCCCTTTATGTTATAAATACAACAAAGTAAAATGAATAGTATAAAGGAAAAAGAATCATACCTAGACTTACCTAGGAAGTGAAGCCTATGAAGCTAAGTCTAAGTATGTGAAGCTGGGTCCACTTATATGAAGCATTCTATAAATCATGAACTACAATGAAACATGCATAAATAGGTCTTTACTTAAGAGATATAAAAAAAATACTATGTTGAATAAAGTAACTAAGTAAAACTGAGTAAAGAGATGGGAAATAGGAAAAGAATGAATACACCTTGTTGGGAACATGAACTAATGCATGTACCTAGTGACAAACTGTGTGTGCATGTATATAGTGACCAAATCATTGAATAACTTGGACTAAGTTGATATTTTTATCAATCCTTGTGTGTGGGTGGGTCAATAAATCAATGCAATTTTGAATCCATCATTTCCCACCCCTACTTGGTGGATCATGACCTGTGAATAGTTTTAATTAGACTAAAAGTGTGTTTAACCCTCTCATGTGGATGGCTCAAGAAATAAATTAGGATATGAATACATCATTTACCACCCATGTATATTATATGCATCTAAAATTGAATTATTCAAAGTGATAAAAATATCTAACTAGGTATATCTAACTATGTATGTCATCTCTGTGGCCACTTGGGTACATTAGGCAACTCTAGGCCACTCGAGAATGCCAACCATTGAATATGGATTAAGGCATGAAAATGGTGACAACCTAGAATATTATGTTAAGTGTATAAAATATAGATAATGACATGGAGTTTGGTAATCCATTTGATCAACCTGTGTGTAACTGAGCATATGGAAATAATGTACCACATACATGCCGTCAACCTGATATATGACTATACTAATTCTAGACTGAGTTGTAATAACTATATCTGAGTATTTGAAGTAAATATCAAGATGATCATGTCATGAATGATGCCCCAAATCTAAGTAATTGTTATGAATCTAAGTTGAACTAGTGTAAATATGAGCAAAATTTGAGCATAACTATCAAACATGTAGTTGTATCTATGCAAACTTGTACTGTACCTAGCATACTATTTTGGCTAATCTAAACTATCCTAAAGCTAGGTCTATTATATAGTAGTATAAAATCTTAGACATTATCACCATGTGGCATAAATGTCCCTATTTGGGTGATAATGTTTGTTTGGTCTAAAATATGAGTTACTATACTAATTTCTTAGTCACTATCTTTTCTTATGTTTTAACTGTGTCTAATTTTTTGAAACTGATTCTGTGTGCTAAAAAATGATATGTAAATGCAATTTAATATCTTTATCTCTATGACAAACCCATGTGATTTACCCTCTTTTTAGGGTAGTTGTTAATCGTGTACAAGAATTATCCTTAAAATAAATAGTTCTACAAAATGTATTAGCTAGAGCATATATGATAAATGCAAGGTAATTTAATACAATGTGAAATCATAACATAAGAATGTAAGATAATATGAGTATAAGTATTTAATTTAAGATGGATTTTGTGTCTATAATTTCATAAGGGTGTGAAGATATATGTAATCAATTTGTATAATATAAAATATGAGTATCTACTTAGGGGATGGTGCATTATGTCCATCACAACACCCAATTAGGAAGGGTAGATGCATGAGGTCCCTCATGGCATAAAAAAATGGTATGTAACAAGTAAATACAAGTGTAATGGTAATGAAACATATAAGAAAACATAAATATAAAACACATGATGCATGTAAAATAGGCCAAGGGGCCACAATATAAGGACATGGGCACATGCCACTAAATTTGATAGAAGAAGACATATAAGGACCTGGTCAAATTTCCACATATGTAAACAACAAGTAATTTTTCTTAGAGCCAAATATAAGGCCATGTTCAAATGTTCACATACATAATTAGGAAATCAAACACAAGGGACATGAACACATGTCCACAGAATACATGAATAGAAGTGATGTAGAGCCAAAAAATAATGGCATATTTAAATGCCCTTGACTAGAAGAAGCATAGAAAAAAAAAATTAAGTCTAAACTAGGAAAGCTAGAAATGAAAGCATGCATGAATGTAGTAAATATATATATATATATAAGAGATAAGATGTAAATATGATGAGTCTTAACTAGTGATAATCAACAAAAAATATGATTATGAGTAGCATTGATCGATATCAAGATATAACTATGCAAAAATTGGAATGCCTAGAATGTAAGGATAAAGACTGGTAATATAAACTATGTATAATATTCCCCCAAGTGGGTGAATGTGTCAACTAAAAAATCCTACGTTGGTGTATATGCCCTTAGTGTGTAGATGATAGTAATTATAGATAAGTGTAGTGGACCTAAGTCTTATAAGTAATTTGTAAGCACTCAAAAATAATAAGTGAAGCATGTATGTATGATAAAACTAACTATACTAAGATATCTAGCATATGTAGTGTCTAAAAAATATAATAAATGTAAACATGTCAATGCATATAATCTATAAATTTGATGTTTTATAAGTAATATTTAAATGTTTTTATGTTTTAGCATGTTTTATTATTTTTTCATTTTTTGTATATAAGCTATGTACAATCAAATGAAAATAAGCTATGTACAAGGAGCAAGAGATAATAAAATATGTACAAGAGGGTAGGAAACATACCAGTTAGTGAGTCTCATGGGACACTCATTATAATTGTGAATAGTGTCAAATAAGGGAACTATGTTTGTGCATACTATGTGAAATGGAAACTATAATCCCATAATCTATTGTAGTGAGTAATCTATGCCTGTATTTATATCTATAATGGTGCTATGAATATATGGTACTAACTATGGTGTCTTGTGAATTGTATGGGTATTAAGAACCCATATGGTAGAAAAGGTTATAGGTGACATAGGTACCTTGTGACAAGAACCTCAATAACCCAATAATACTAGTCTTAACATAAACTGAGTGGAGGAAGATCCTCTAAAATCTATGACACATCTCTGATGCAAGGGTCTCTCTAATAATGGTTGTCATGATAGAGTATGTATACATGTTGATACTATATATTTTACCTCATCTATGAAGTATGCATAAGAACTTTACTCTAACCTGTAACTGATAACTATGCTATATCTAGTAATGGTGTTGAAACTATATCTAGTGACTATATTATAACTCAATATGGGTTAGGTAGAGGATACTCATATGCGAGACCCTCAAATTTGACCACCTAATTTACATGTATGTATTTCAAGAATCTATGCACTATAGATGGGATGGATCAGAGTTGTTTTAACCATGGCTTACCCAATAACATATCAAACATGCTTACACTAGGTAGTAATAAAAACCAAGTGGATATATGTGTTGGTCCAACCTATAATGGAATCACAATCTCCTTGATGGAGCTGTGAACATGACCACTGAAACTACTAATGACCCAAATGTGTATGTGAGGAATATATCCTACTTTGAGTAACCCAAATTCTAAAAAAGTGTCATAGTGAACATACTAATGCTTGACCCATTGTCAACCATAACACTCTAGATAGGATGATAATCTATGTATGCTCGTATAAAAAGTGCATGTAAATCTATGTCATAATCAATAATTTATTACTCTTAGAAGGTTATGAGTGGTCTATGTGTGACTATAGTATGGTACATACTAATAATGTTGTGTAATGGGTGTGCCTCTATAATAATATGATGTGATATTGGTGGTAGATATGCTTGATATGTGTAGTGAACACCTGATGTGATCCTTGCCTCATTCATTATGTGCTTTAAAAATGGTTTTAAGAATATATTTAATGCCTTAGATTATATTTGATATAATTTTAATGCCTTAGTGGGTGTGCTCACATCAATAATATTATCATCAATTAAATCTTGTATCTTATGTTTTAGGCTTATACATATGTTTGTTATATGTCCTGGTGCCCTGTGATACTTGAAAAATGCATTATAATCATATTTATTTGGAAGAGGTTGTGTCATATCAACCTCTCTAATGTGAGGGAGAGATATGACATTAAATTCAAAGAGTTGATGTAAAAACTATGTTGGTGACTCTGGAATGTTGGTGAAGATTTAACGCTGAGGAGTGGATAAAACCAATCTAGGAGATGGCTCAAAAGTTGTGTTGACTTTGGTATTTTGATCACTCTTATTATTAGTGGCCCTCACATTGTACAAAGGCTTATTTTAACTCTTAATATTTGATTATGATCCATTGATATACTTTATTTTTCCCATTGATAGAAGCTTGACCTCTCTTTATTTCACTATGTGCACAAATCCATGAATATAGGAAACTTCTTAAACAAGATAACTTCATGTAATGCTAGTAAAATACTTTGTTTAAATATGTCCTAAATCTCTTTATTTTCCATGGGGCTAGTCAATTTGGCTAATATAGTCTTTTATCATAAGACATAGTCTGCAATAGGTTCATTTGATTTTTTTTTCAATTATGCCACTTGGACATATGATATCTTGTCATTGATATTGATATAGAAGTGTGATTAAAAATGTTGGACAATGGATTGAATTTAGTGATATATTTATTTTTTAAATAATAGAATCACTATAGGGAATAATACTTTAAACTTCATGGAAAGAACTTTGAGAGAAGATAATCATTGGACACATAGTCCAAACATGCTACATGAAAAACTCTAAGATGATGATTTAGGTCACCTTTGCCATGATATAATGTAAGATTAAGTGCCATGAAAGTGGATGGCAAGGGAGTTTTCACTTTGTGATGTTCCAAAGATATATGTAAGAGAATATTAGAATCCAAGGCATGTGATGGCCTATTGGCTCCCTTCTTAAGATGTAACACTTTAGGTTGTAGAGTATGAATCTTGTGCATAAGGGATTGTACATTTGGAGTGGAAGAACTTGCCACAATAAGTGTAGCGATCACTGAAGGTTATTAAATTATAATATCAGGCTGTGCTATTTGAGTTGGCCCCATTATATGTCTAACAACATTATTAGCTGGGGGAGTTGAGGATTGACCATTGTTTATTTTTTTCTTGATTTATAATATGGCTTGTAGGATTTGTGCATGATCAAGGGGATGTTCCCAAATTATATCTCTAAATCCTTAAAATATCTCATCTTTGTTGATAATCATTTCATCATTGTTAAGTGAAGGGAGAGTGTCCCAATTTTCAATGTGTATATCATCTTATTCTTTATTATACTATTCATATTCAGATGCATTATCATTAAAATCCACATAATCAGGGTGTGAAAGATGAATAAATAGATTTATAATAGGTCCCTTATCCATGTTATAAGATCAATAATAAGAATCTAAGTATTCTCTATAGGATTACTACCTAATCTAACACTTCTTATTAATAAAGGAGAGATAGATTTTTTAGATGGCATATATTAAACAAATTGGAATAAAGATGCTAAAACAAAATATATAAAATTTTAAAAATTTAAAGTAGCTAATGAAAAGAGAAAAAAGAAGGATAAAACCCTAAGAGCATATAGGGTCAAAGTTTTTTGAAAGAGGGTTATTTTTCAAAAAAAAAAATTATATTTAAATAAATGAAACCCTAATGTGAGATTGATTTAATGAGTTAAGTAATGAAAAAAATAGAAAAATAGAAGTTTGTAACCCTAATTTAGTGGACAATTTTTTTTAGAAAGTAAGACTAGGGTTTTGAGCAATATTCAAAGTAAGTCTTGTTCACCAAATGTTTTAACCTTTTTAGGTTTTTACTAATGTAAATCCTATGTTTGATTAAAGGGTTTGAGTAGTATAAATTAGTAAAATAATATGCAATAAATAAACACTAATTTGTTACATATTTTAATTTATTTTTAATTCATATAAATAGTAATAAATATGTGCAAATAAAGACTTATCTAGATAATACCTAACACAAAATATATGAGTGCTAAAAAATGATATAAAAATATCTCTAAGTGTTATCAATTGGATCCCTATGTCAAAACTTTTCTTGGACAATATCACCACACTTGGATAGTAACACCAAGTGGCTCTCGTGTCTTGAAAATGGTGCTAGTGTCCTCTATTCAAGATTACTCCTAAATTATGGGTGCACTTGTGCCTATGTTTTTGGGTTTGTTCTTACATGAAAAAAGTCTAAAACTATGTATTGTGCCTATAATAGCTAATTCATGATGCAAACCCTAATATTCCTTATAATTAAGACATGATATAAAAAGTGTGTTCATTAGTAGGATAGGCCCTCAACACCCCACTATGAAGAAAGTTTCCCACATAAGTGATGGTACAAGTGAAAGTGATGTTAGAATGATAGTGGTATTGAATGCCTCGAGTGTGCTTAAGCTTAGAAATTTGGAAAATTTGAGCTTAGGGCAGCTGTAGATGGTAGTATGTAGAAGTAAGGTAAAATAGGGATTAATAACCTTTATTTTGATCAACTTGTTTCATTTTTGAATAGGTATTTTACATCTAATTTCCATCTAGTGGATAGATGTCTAAAAGTCAATTATTTATAATGTTTTGTAGCTTGTGCATATAATAAAAGATGCTTAGGCTAACCTTAGGAGGGTTTTAATTTTGAAAATATATCCATTCAGGAAAGTTAGGGTAAGGGACATTAGTGCCATTTTAAGGACACTAGTGTTGCATGGATCTAGTGTCCTTAATGTGGTTCTAATGTCTAGCTAGTAGGCTATTGGGTACACAGGGCAAAGATTTGGAAATAAAGGTTTGAGACTATGTTTTTACTAACTAGGGATGCCTGTGATCTACACAAAGGCTGGAAAAGTGTGACAAAAGGATATATAATAGGTTTAGGGATAATATAAGAATATGATGTCTCAAGTAGAACTCTTAGCACTCAAATACCACTTTTAGGTGATTAAAAATATCATATGAACATTTGAAATGTATTGTATGAAAGTAGTGAATATTTCATTGAATTATATATGAAACATGTGTTAGATAGATATAGAATAGAAACACATAAGCAACATGTGCATGATATGTATCATGGAACAAGAGTAAAAATAAGTATAAGTAATGAATGATATTAATCATATAACCATAGTAACAAGTAGTGAACATACAACTATTATCACACAATGTTACACAATTTGCATATAATGTCACATAGAATGCCTAAAGGCCACATACAAAGGACATGTGAGCTTATATTAAACACACAAGGTCAAGGGCTACATGAAAATAGAATGGTAATGCCATATAAGAAATAACATGTTTATATTACACATACAATGCCAATGATCACACATTATAATAAATCAAGTCCTAAATTATCATGTAGTAAAGTAATAATTTTGAAAAGAAGTATAGAGTAAATGACACTAGTTTAGATTAGCCATATATATCAATGACATTGTTATTAAATATCATATCCATGAACAAAATGTAAAGTGTGAGTGACTAGACTTTTTTTTAATTATATATAGCTTGAATGGTAGAAAGGTTGTAGATATTTAAAACCTATTGAAGTGTTCATGGAGAACGAAGAGATTCCCCTAGCTTAGCAAGGTTGCTAGGTAAAAGGGTAGCTCGACATCAAAAAACCATTTAATAGTATGTCTTGTATCACATCACATAACTCATGAAAATAATTATGGATTAGAATATTAAATACTTTATGTAATTAATGTGAAATAAATAACATAGGTAAATAAGTGAGTTAATAACATTTGAAACTTTTTGTAGGTCCTGATTTTGAATTTTTGACTTTTTTTTTTAATTTTTTTTGAAATTTTTGACATATAATATTTTTTTATATATCATGTAAGTGAAAATAAATCCATAAAATGATAGATATGTAATATTAAACAAGTGTATTTACATAAATAATGAGCATTGAAATCATTGTGAGATAGTTATTTTGGATTGTTTGAATTGGTTTAAAATCAAGAGGGAAAGTAACCAAAGTGAAAATAAGTCCAAGGGATAAAATAATGCTTGGATAAAGGATAAAAAATGTATTAATGAAGTAAAATAAAATAATTTATGTACAAGTAAATATGTAAACAAATAATCAATAAAATTAACCCAACCAATGTATTGGGAGAAAGTAGGAGGTTCTATCCAACTAAACATTTCATCAAGAGGATGCACATATGTACACCCAATTAAATTCTATGAATGCATGAATTACTATGAAGAGGAAGTGATAAATGTATATGCTTATAAATATGAATGTGAATAATTTGTTTTAATATAACCATTTGAACCAATACTCATATGCCCATATAAAATTGTGTCCTCATGTAATAGGAAAATATGTAACTACATGTACCTGTGAGGAAGCTCTCAAAATAATTTGTGATGCCTCAAGAGTTGAAGACCTCTTTTTAGGTGCCACTTTTTTCTTAAGAGGATGTACATATCTTTTTGGAATTAATTGATTTTGATCACGTGTAAGTATATCATGCTCACAAGTAGATGGAGAAACTAATTATGTAATATGCTCATGTGTAGCTATATCATGCTCATGAATAGGTGGAGAGAATAATTATATAATATGGTATTGAATATCTATATCATGTTCTTGAATAGTTTTGTAGACTATCTCATTACCATGTTTCTCAATATCTATGTCAACCAACTATACTATAAGAGGAGTAAATATCATTGGTCCTAAAGGATATTCATATTGGATTCCTATAGTTTTTGCCACCTAATTATTATGAATATATATGGGACATTTTTTCACTATATAAGGTACTGCTCTAATATTTTGTATCCATGGGCATCTTAATAGCATATGAAAAAATCATGTGCTTGGTATAGCTAATAATACAGTGGTAAATATGAGATGTCCCACTTATAAAGGTAGTGTTATATGTCCAAGAGTGTCCTATGTATGACCATTAAATGTTTTGATAACTCTAGAAGTATCTTGTAAATCTTATTTTGTATAACCAAGATATTAAAGGAGTGTTATGGTGCATGAATTTTCAATTGATCTATTATATATCATAACATAATGTATTGATTATTTGTCAACATATGCTAAAATAAAGAGTGCACATCTATATGAATAATTATGAACAACTTTAATATCATTTAATGTAGTCATAAGACATAATGCTTGTTTAATTGTTATTATACCAATGATCTTATCAAGTGGTTTCACACATGTAGAAGGATGAGGATGAGCATTATATGCATAATTTACTTCATAATTATCCTTTTTATTTATTATTTCATGATTTAGAGAAAGATATTTGTAAATTTTGAGCTTTGAATTGTCATTTTCTTGTGGCTTAGCCTCTTCAATAGGTGTGCTAATGTCAACAATATTCTCCTTAATGAGATATCTAATTTTGTGTTTGATCTTGAAATATTTCTTTTTAGAATGACCATTACATTAATTGTATTAAAAATATGCAATGTGTAATCATATAAAATTCAAAATTATATTACGTAGGCATGGATAATAACACCCAACCTATAGGTCTTATTTCTTGCTCACTCAACTCTTCTCAGCTAGACTTTCACTATTTCTTAGTCACCTATAGTTTCTCAAACTTAGATTTTTGAGACCTAGGTAGCCTTCTCAGACCTACATCCACACCCCAAGGTATAATACTCCTAGGATAATAACACCCAAATTGGATAGGAGCATTGAAATTTAGGGCTGTCTTGTTTCCAGTGCTATTGTCCAAGTTTACTTTAACCTCAAATGGTTAGATTTTCCCAAATTCTTATCTTTTACCCTATCAACCTAATGAAAGATCATTTAAACCATGATCATAAATTTACTATACAAGGCCATTAAATGTACTTTTAGAATATTTGGCACTCATTCAGAGGAAAAAATAAAAAATACAAGCAAGTATACTCAAGCACTCTTCCCTATTCTCTGCATACAATATTCGAAGATTAATTCAACCCTATTCAAGCACTCATACCTATTCCTAGTCATCCAAATTGAATTTCAAATTCAAATCTAGTTTCATGCATCACATGATTTCACCAATCACTTAAAATAGGAGAACTAAATTAGCTTGATCCCTATTTAGAGTATTGGTATGTAGGCAACATCCACACATGGGGTGTGAAGTGCATCTAGTGTATCATTTACACACTAACCCCTCCTCTCTTTTCCAAGTTTTTTAATCAATTTAAAGTAATAATATCTCATAAGGGTTTCAAATATTGAATCAAACACACAAAAATCTTTGTATAGACCCAAGCTTCAATATTTCACTACTAGTGTGTCACATGCCTACTAAGGACAACCCAGAAAAGCTAGACCACTAGGACAACTGTTAGGTTGTGGAGCTAAAAGCTTCACTGATGCAAATAGGAGAGGAGGTTGCTGAGGGTTGCTGAGTTGTAGAGCAATTGGCATCGGTCTGATCAGCTGACATCGGCAGGATTGTGAAGAGAAGCAACCGACGTCCGTCAGGGATCGGTCGACGTCAGTCACCTCCAGGTAGACAGGGACCGACGTCGGTCACCTGTGTGGTTCGGACTGCGGATGTTACGGGCAGTTAGCTAACGAACCAAGTGTTTGCATGATGAGAGCTAATTTTAGACTGAGAGCTGTGGATCTAATTATTGTAATTAGATGTCTAATTATTGTTTGGATGAGATCTATATAATAGACTCATGGTTTTATTGTAAATCAGTGCTAGGGAGTAAGAGAGCAAACAGATCCTTCAGAGAGAGGTAGAGCAATGGTGCATTCCTCTTAGTGCCATAGTACCAGGTGTGTGGGTGCTGGATTAGAGAGTCAACTGGATTCTTCAGGTATGTATGATCTTGGTCATCAGGTGAGCATGGCCCTTATAGGAGATCTACATGGTAAGTAAGATCATTGATCTGTAGGTGTGTGTGTGTGCAAGGTCAAGGTTCATAGGTGTGTAGAACTAATATTGATCTGTAGGTTGGAGATCAGATAGGACAGTAACACAATAGGGAGTAGAATCAGGCAGGATCTACTTGGAGTACGGTGTGTACTCATTGGTATGTACATGGAGTACATGGAGAGCTAAGAGGAAGGCAAGGTAGTTCCTTCCATAAGTATGGTATATTGAATTGTAGGTTATTGCAGGTTCATGGGAGATCTACTTGAAGTACTTTGAGTACTTGTGGAGTGCGTGGAGCACTGGTGGAGTGCATGGAGCACAGGTGTAAGGTGAACACCAACTCTGTGTTTGAGTTGGGTGTTGGGACCTAGTAGAGAGAGCTTTGAGGGAAGATTTACTATTTATGTCCTAGAGGTGTGGGAGCCCTAGAGGTGTGTAAGGAAGAAGAACTGTGGCAGTCTTCTTTGTTGTATTTCCTTCTGAAAGAGTTATTAATACAAGTTATGTATTGTCTCTCATATTCTGTGTTATTTTGAATTCTAGTTACTTGTTGAATCTGGTTAATTTCTGCATATTAAGTTGCTTGGTTTGGTAATCAATTGTGTGCTTCCGGTGTTTCGCATCCTGACAACAACAACATCATATGTGGACATCAACATCAAAAGTAGACTAAAATTACAAGTATTAGGGTGTCCTAAGTTTATTTCTCCTTTAAAATCTATAAATAAAGTTATGGGTCCTTTTTATGATAGTTTTCCATCCTTACACAACAATTTCTAGACCTTACATAATCCGTTTCAGCCTAGAATAACCTAAGTTTGGTTTCTTCACACTTATTACTATTTTTAGAAATGGTAAAATAAATATCTACTTAAAAAAATTATTAGGATAATTGAGATATATTAATTAATAATTTACATTAAATTAGACCTTTATTTACTTATCAATTAAACACCTAATTCCCAAAATGAATAAAACATTTGGTGAACCCCACTCACTTCAAATTTTTGCAAAAAAACCCTAGAAACCTTAGGGCTAATTATATCTAATTTTTTACTATAATTTCCTAGTTTTCCTAGAATTTAAAAATAAAAAATCTATCAATTCATTACAAAAATCTCACATATTTTGTTCAAACCCTAGTTTGCACATACTAGGTCCTATTTGCATATAAACACTTCCAAACCACTACGAAAAATATATTGCTCATTTTAGAGATATGTCTAGATTTTTACTAAATTTTTCAAGATCAATTCTACAAATTCATAGTAGAATTTTAAAATTATTTCACTAATTTTGAAAAAAATTATTTCAAAACCCTAGTTGCATCAAATACATTCTCAGTTATTTTTAGTACTTTTTGCATCATTTTCTAAAAATTTAGTTGCATATCAAACTAAAAAAATCAATTTCAAATTCAAAAGTTCATATTATTTTGAAAATAATATTTTTTAAGAATCCTTAATGGTATATACTATTACCTACTTACTTTTTAGGTATAACCTTACATGTTTGGTAACTCACAATCCTTTTTGCACAATTTTCAATTCACTATTTTATAGACTCTACATTTCTTAATTTTAGTACTTTCCATTTCTCACACATTGCCTAAAAAAAAATATTATAAAATATTTAATAACATTTCAAATTATTTTCTTACTTTACCAATGGCTCAATATATTGGTTTTGATGAAACTGATGAAACAAAACTTCAAGAACTCTTAACCAAACATCTGGATATGCAAGATGTCATGCTTATAATTTTACAAGAATAACAAAAAGTAACCAATGGGAAATATTGTCAAACCATAGAGCAGCCTATTACAAATGACACTATGGAAGCAACTATGTCTCAACCACCCCCTATAGTAGCCTAACTTTCTTCTATGCCACCAACTATAGCTAGTATATCCCTATATCCTGATGTAACATCCCTTATGAAATAGATATGATCTCTTCAATCTAAGGTGAAACATATTGAGCAAGGTACCACTAGACCTATGTAGGCTTTGGATTATTTTTCTCTTTTACAAACACCATTGGCACATCACATTGCTTCTATACCCTTGCCACAAGGATTTATTCAACCCAAGCTTACTCTTTATGATGACAAGGGTGATCTAAAGATACATTTGAGAGATTTTCATGTAGCATGTTTGGATTATGTACCCAATGATTGGATAATTACCAAATTCTTTCCATGGAGCCTAAAGGATTATGTTCTATAATGATTTTATAATCTAACAAATCAATCAATCATAACTTTCAATCCTTTAGCATACATGTTCCTAGCACATTTCAGTATCAACATTGCTGATAAGGTTTCATATGCATAGATTGCACAATAGAAACAAAGGTCAGATGAGCCCCTCACATATTATGTTCTCAGATACAAGACTATTTTGACAAAGCTAACTATCCCCATGGTTGATCAAGAGCTACATGACATCTTCAAACAAATCCTTCTATTAGAATTGCATGAATGCATTATGTTTAAAATATTCTCTTCCTTCACTAAATTGTTATCATACACTTAAGGGAAGAGAAGTCAAATATTCAAGTACTCTAGACAAAACAAATAAGAGTAATAGAAAAGTCCCATACAAGGTCCAAATTAGTGACAACAAGAATAAACATTATTTAAAAGTCAATATAGATTTAGAGCCCCCT
The DNA here is from genome assembly GCA_037957365.1 of Torreya grandis. Lineage (NCBI taxonomy): Eukaryota > Viridiplantae > Streptophyta > Pinopsida > Cupressales > Taxaceae > Torreya > Torreya grandis. The sequence goes on from JARHVA010007362.1 coordinate 654,917, forward strand.
TAGCATGTGGTTTTATCAACACCTCCTCAACATGCATTTAAAAATTTACTAGTTTGTCCAGCTAGAGTTCTACAATAGTTATTGGAATGTAACATCATCACTCTCCCACCTATTTGGGAAGTAGAAATAATAAAGCATATTCAATGGGGATATAATAAACATGCATTTTTTGATTTTCATAGGGTACCAGGCCACACAACAAATAGATGCATCAGTTTGTGACATAAGATACAGGACTTGATAGATAATAATCTACTTGGTTAGGGCACTTTAGTTGAGCCTCAAAAGACAAAGCCAACTCAAAATAAGGCTTTAAGAATATATTTATATCTATTTCCATAGCATTCAAAATAAGATAAAGAGGACATATTAGGTGTTCATCATACATACCATACACATCCTCCACTAGCTACATACTAGGCATCTTTAATTGAGACACATCCTTTAAGGGGTATGATAGGTGCATATGAGTCCAAAGTCCTAGCCAAGCTTTTGATATATTTTCTAGATCAAGATATTTTTGAGGATGATATAAGTTACAATGAACTTTTTATCAAAGCACATATCCATAATCAACCTATTTGTAGTGTACTCATTGACAATGGTTCCAGTCTTAATATGTGTACCTTCACACTACTACAACATTTGGGTCATTTAGATTAGGATATCAATCTAGCTGATATAGTTATTAGTGGGTTCAATGGGCATGTTTAGAGTTCACTAGGCAAGATAGTACTTCCATTATAGGTTGGTCCTACACATGTGGCTACATCATTCACTATATTTCCCAGTGTAGGAGTTTTTGACATACTACTTGGTTGACCATGGATTTAAAAACTCAAGGAAATTACTTCTATAATTCATAGATACATGAACTTCATTCACACTAATCAGGTTATTAAAATTAGTGAAGTTACCTATGAGTCACCACTCCTCACTTTAGAGCCATCTATCAACTTCCAGTCACCAGCTCTAGTTCTTCCACTAATTTTAGCTTTTCCTTTAGCTTATGTTATGGTTCCACTTTAAGTTTAGCCATAGCTAAAACATCCATTACCAATATAGAGGGTTTAGGTACCCCCATACCTTTAGGATTCTAGATGGATTCCAATGATAGTAATCACACCTAAAATAGTTACATTGAGATCTCATATAGTTACATAGAGAGCACCTATTTAACGAGTACCTTCTCCTACTTTTAGATGGGTCATTAAGAGCCCTACAGTTGCATCTACTTCTTAGAGTTATATGGGGACCCCACATTTAGCTTCTACTTTAGATATTTTAGAGAATTTATAATGTACACACATTTTAGCTTCACAATCTCATTCATACACTCATGCCTCATGATCATGCATGATTTAGTTGTTTGACACAAGACACCAAGATAAGGAGTCTCACACAAGACTCATTAGTTATTATAATTCATTCTTAGTTCTTCCTATACACAGTTCAAATATTTTCAAAAAAAAAATACAAAAACATTCAAATATATCAAAAATAACAAAAAAATTTCTATGTTATGCTAGGATTTACATTTGCTATTTCATGATATTGTATGTCAATTTCATACATTACCATGCTTCACTTGATCTTTTTTGAGTGTGTGCAATGACATCTAACTACTTGATTGCTTCATTCTAACCATATAGGGGGCATTCCTACTTCTACATTCAAGACATATATTGTTAGACACATCCATTTGGGGCATCTTATACATGACTACACCATCCAGGTTATTTCATTTCTACACCACATACTTTGAGTTATCATGCTGATGTATATTACTTTATAGGTTACACATAATACTATATCAACATCTCACTAGTATCTAGCACTTTTGTATTTCTTAGCATATACCTAATCTTGTACTACACATGTTTTTCATACTCTCACATTTGCTTTGATTAGTTAGATGTGCTTGTCTCTTTTTAGTTATTACATGATTTCTTTGCTTGATTAACATAGCTTGTGTGATTGCATTTTCAATTCCAGCATATGCCTTTGGATATTAGCCAATGTCCTTTGCTTCTTTTTCATGTGTGTGCCTTAAGACATGTTCCAGTGTCCTTTATTTATACTCCTCTATGTGCCTGTGACCCATGTGCCAACTTTACTTATTTCACTTCTATGTGTATGTGGCATTTGAACATGCCTTCCATGCTTGTTTCTAGTTTGAGTGACATTTTCCCATGTCCCTTGTTTGCATGGGTCCTTGGCCCATCTATTATACTTCTTACTTCTTGATTTTTGCTTGTCAAATGTGTGCAATGCCATGATCCATATCATGCACTTTTTTTGCTTTCTTGGATGCCATGATGGACATCATGCTCCATCCCTCCAACTAATAACTAATAATTAATATTTCTAGTTCTAGTTAAATGCTTTGCACATGCTTTCACATTATTATATCTATCTAGGCATACCCCTGTTGATCTAACAATATCTATCAATACAAACATTTTTTATATCTTGAAACCTATTGTCAAATACCAAATGTTATATCATATATATATTCAAAGTAACACACTTGGTGGACTTTTTTCTTCTGAGGTCAATCATTGTAGGTTTATCATTCATACCCTCAAAAGAGGGGGCATCAAATAGGGGCTTTGTCATAGAGATAAAACCTCCTAGTAATTGAAACATCAACATTTAGAATAGTCAGCATAAAATCCAGAGGCCAAACTGATCAAATCAATGTAAAAAATAAGAAGGGTCTCAGATCAATAGTCAATTTTCACACTAGACAAAAACACCATAAATGGATAGTATAATAAAAAATGGACATTAAAACCAAAAATAGGGGTGTCCATAGTTTAACACTCCTATCCAAGAAAAAAACACTCAAGGTTTCCAAAAATAGGTAAAAAATTTAGCTCAGGGGTAGTTTTTGCACTTCTAAGTCCTTTAGATTCAGTTGTTTTAGTATAGTTTTCTTAGATAAGGGGGTTCTCATGGATGTCATGATGGTTTTCACTTTTAGTTAAAATTGGGTAGTTGGCATAACTTCTAGATCAGAATCCATGTTCTAGATATTAGTGATTGGGGGAAATGTGCATGACACATTGATCTTCTTTTGTTTTTGAGTTTAGTTTATTCCATGCATTCTCAATAGTTGCATGCCTAACTCCATTTTTAGGTGGTTGGCATCACATTAAAGTTAAAATTTAATATAAGTTTATCTTTTTGAGTACCCAAGTTCCCAAGTTGGCTTTCATATAAGCTTAGTACATCAGTTTTAGAGTGGCTTTCATACAACCCTAATATCCATATTTCAAAATGGCTAAGAGTGGCTTAGTTTTAATCACATATTCAGATATCCACACCATAATGTCAGATTTACAACACATTCATGAGTTCCATGAGCCATATCATATGACATATATTCTATACTAGTATGACTTCATAGTTTCACTTCATAGGGAAATGATGGAGCTAAAGGGCTAGCCTTTGTATTCTTGAGCTACCTAGTCAAAGGGATTGGACATACAGTCCAGACATCAATTGGCACACACATGATTCATTAACTTGACTTAGTTGGTGATGATAAAGCCAAAGGTCTAGCCTTTTTAATTATTAAGCCACATTATATTCTAGGGAATTGAGTACTTAACTCTATTCATGATATTACTCTTGATTCCTCACATATTCAGCATAATCTAGCATCACAACAAGTTTTGTATTGGTTCACATACCTAGTGAGGTGTATTCATTCCTCTCTCTTCCTTTGCTTAGATTTTGTACATTTTTATTTTAGATATAGTTTATTTAGTAAGAAATGATATACTTCATGTTTTTATTTGAAGATTCAGACATTAAAACATCATCTCTCTATGCAATCCAACATCACACAACTTCATGAGCTTTTCCCTTATAGGTAAGTTTAGGTATGCTTTCTATTTTTACTTTATCCTAGTATTTTACTTTAATACATAACTATAATAAAGGGGGGACAAATGTAATATATAAAATGTGAAATTGGATGAATTAGGCATGGCTAATAGCACCCAACCTATAGGTGCTCTTTTTTGCTCACTCAACCCTTCTCGACTAGACTTTCATTGATTCCTAGTCACCTATAGCTTCTCAGACTTAGGTTTTTGAGACCTAGGTATCTCTCTTAGACCAAGATACATCCCCATAAGTCACATCATCATAGGAAAATATCACCCAACTTGGATAGGAGTGCTAGGACTAAAGAGTGTCCTATTTCTAGCACTATTGTCCAAGTTCACTTTAGCCTCAAATGATCAAATTTTACTAAATCTTTATATTTTCTGCTATAAACCTAATGCAAGATAATTTAATGCATGATCATTAGTTTCCCTATATAAGTCCATTTAATGTCCATTTAAAAGGGTTATCACTCATTCAGAATAAAAAATCAAGAATATAATCAAGTACACTCAAACACTCTTCCTATTCTCAGCATACAACCTTCTAAGACCAATTCAAGTCTATTCAAGAACTCATACCTATCCTTAGTCATCCAAAGTACATTAAAACTTTATATCTAATTTCACCAAGAACTTAAAATGGGATAAATACATTAGCATGATCCCTCTTTGGAGTATTGGTATATAGGCAACATGCCCACACATGGGGTGTGAAGTGCATCCAGTGTATCCTTTACACATTAACCCCTCCTCTCTTTCCCAAGTTTGTTACTCAAGTTCAAGTACTAAGATATCCTAATGGGTTTGAAGATTGAATTAGACACATAATGAGCTCCACACAGACCTAAGCTTTAATATTTAACTACCAAGGTGTCACATGCCTACCAAGCAAAACCTACAAAAGCCAAACTATAAGGAAAATAGTGCTAAAAGTGGAAAACAATGCCAAAAGTGGACTACAATGCCAAGGAGTAGGGTGTCTTGAGTTTGGTACTCCTATCCAATCTAGAAACATAGTTTTGGGTCCTATTTGTGATAGTCTACCATCCCTACATAGTAATTTCTAGACCCTACATCATCCGTTTTAGCCCAAAATAAGTTAAGTTTGATTTTTTCACTCTTCTTACTATTTTTAGAAAAGGTAAAATACATATATATTTAAAGAAATCAATAGGATAATTGAGACACATTAATGACTGATTTACATTTACTTAGACCTTTATTTGCTTAGGAATTAAACACCTAATTCCCAAAAAGATTAAAACACATTGATATAAAAGATTTTATATTGTGTTTTATACATGTCTACTTCCATTGGTGACAAAAGAGAATTTAGATTGCATTCAAGTAAATTGTAAAATAATACATGAGGAGGTGATGATAACCTTGAGTGTTTTCTTCTTGGAGCTCGTAATTGAGGCTTTAGTGTTGGTTATGAGATAATATTAAGTGGAATATTATCTTCATTATTAATTTCATTGTGATTTTTTATTATAATTTACATTTATTTGAAACTTGAAATTTTAATTAGGAGTATTTGAGTATACTTGAGCTCAAGTTAAAAGTAATCAATTTGATTTCATGTTATTTGATTATTGAACACCCATCAAAATATTTGAATTTATCAAACATAATTGAATCTTGGAGTGGAGATAAAAAAATTTGATTGAAGATATCTTTGAACTCATTATAATCCATTTGAGTTGTAATTTTTTATAGCATAGTCTTGTATCTTAGAACATATTCATTGATTATTTCATTAGATCCTTGTTTAAATTTTACAATTTGAGCATATGATAGTATAGCTCTAAGAATCCAAAAGAGACACTCATTTTTGGAAGAGGTGGTAACAAGGGTACTAATCAAATGCATAATAGGATTAAGGACATATGAATCCATTATAAGTTTAAGGTAGCTATCTAGTTTGATGACTTGCATTAGGCTAAAGACTGACTTGTAAATTAGGTTAGGGATATCATGATCAAGCACACAAAGGGTGAATGTATCTATAAATGGTCTAAACATAGTAAATTAAGTATCTGAAGGAAATTAATAATTCATAAAGAAGAGAAAATCAAAGTTATCTAAACAATCAAGCACCACCAAGGAAGGAAAATGATTCCTAAACATGTAGCTCTAGGAAATGAAAGATGATTTCAAATGAAAGACATTTTCAAGAGGGAAAGAGTGCATATAATTTAAAAACATATGATAAATTCTTATTTAACTTAAGCTAACCTTATAATGTAATAACTAACCCTAAAAATACACTTCTCTACATGAAATAAAGGGTTTCACCTTGTAATCAAGGTGCCCTCAAATCTTTCTCAAACATAATATAAATTTTCTACCAACTATGAGTCTAAGTTTGATCTAAATATAGAGGAATAATGAGATATAATGTAGATCCTTATTCAATATAATATCCACACTATATAAAATTCATTTATTCACTCCATTAAGCACTTGTCTAGCTATCCAAGTTGGTGGTAGACAATTACAACTTGGCATAATCATATAATAAACCCATGACACTCAACATTTTTCACTTGACTACACTAGCATAAATTCATAAAAGGTGCAATCCTTATGCACTCACCCAAAGCATAATAGAGAAATAATCAGGGCCTACATTAGGAAAGTCATGCCATAACACAAATCCTTCTTCAAGGGGCTTGGTCTTTTATAATAATAAAATTTGTGAGTTCATCAGTGTAAGCCATTTATTAGCTAGGCTAAAGGTCTAAATGCACAAAGCCTATTTAGGTAGATAATTCTAGTCATATGGGCATAAATCTATATTGGTTTTCTCTATAGTCTTATGGGTGCAAGCCTATGTTTTATTATTTAAAGCATCCTTTGAAACTTGGAGGGTTTAATGGGATATCTTAGATGAAGGGTTCATAATAGTTTAACACTTCTGGCACAAGTTTCAAAGCTTGGGCACATGCCTTTTCCTACATTTAAGATTAGTTTCACCTAATATGATGACATCATTCTAAACTCTATAGATGCCATGAATGCCAAGAATCAAATCTTACAAACATCATCATTTGAATTGAATTTATACCACTATTCATAGCATTAATTACACGTTTTAATCACAAAGTTAAAGATATTATCCAATAACACTATGTATTACTTCAACCATTCTTCATATACTTAATGATCTAAAATATAGAGTATAGTTCATTTGGAAAAAATAGAGTAATAACTCATCTAAACTACTATATGCCCAATGACTCATAGGTGAGCTTGGGAAAAGTAGAGCCTCAAGGGATTTCATATAGTATTAAGGTTTAATAGTAGTTGATTCATTATTTTTGGATCCAATTCTACACAAATTTTCTAACTACTCGTCTCTTTGCATACTAGTTCGAGCTTGATTTTATAAGCTAAAGGAACACCTTCTGCTAGGGTGGAGCTACGCACAATAAGTGTTGAGTTGGATCTTTTATAAATCATTATGATATTTCCATTAATTTATGCCCTTTGTGCTATGATCTCCATGTGCTTCCATTCCTTGAATATGCCCAAAACATTATAGAATTCGTTAACCACTTGATAGCTAGTATAAGGAGTGCACCAATTCATTTAGGTAACACAAAGATATTGAAATAGTAATTATCTTGAATGATTGCCTCATGTCAATATGTATGATGAGTTATAATGGGTACATACATAGATAAAATGGGTCCTAGCATTACCCCATACAATATTTCTAGTCCATACTCAGACTAGTCTTTAAATTCCTTAGGTGTATAGAAGTTTGACACATTCTCCTTTAATTCAGCACTGAAGTCCTTGAAGCCCTTGATGGTGAGATTGACATCTTAAAAAACATTTTCAATATAAGTTTAGGTGGTGTTAAGAGTGAGTATGTCAATTTTATCTAATAATTTTTTGAAGGCATCTAGCCTCTCCTTTACCCTTGTCACTCATCCATCTAAAATTTCCCATTATTTGATAGACTTTATTTTCAAGGTGTAGAAGAGTTCTTACAAGTTTTGATCTTGGTTTTTGATTTGAGAACTCAAGGTATTAAACTTTTCCATGATTTGTGTATACTCATCCCTGATAATATTGTATGATTTTACCATCATCTCTTCCCTTTCCTCTTTTATCTACTTGAGGTGTGCATCAATGAATGATGCTTGGTTGGATAAGTTCATGAAGATGGCATTGGCTACTTTTTCACCTTCTTCTAGTTTCATGAATAAGTATTCCACCTTTTTTATCTTTGAAGCTAGCTCTTACTTTATTATGGTGCATGGGTCCTCCTCTTCTTATGGTGCAATATCTACCTTAAAATTTGGAAGCATCTACTCTACTATTGTGCATAATTTTTTGATTTTTAGAGGGATGGATCAACTTCCTCAATGTGATCTACCAGTTGTTGTAATTTGAGCTTCATGGCCTTTACCTCTTCCTCTAATTCTAGTGATATCCTCTTCCACTTTAAATCTTTAACATTATTAACAATGTTATTTTTTGCTACTTGAGAGGACATTCAAATGAGTGTATTAGCTAACCTGATTGGATTCATTATGTAGGAGTTAATTAGAAGGGAATCATGCCCTTCTTCTAGTTGATTTGTACCTAGTACAACCTTCAACAACACCTCAAAATGAGGCTTATCAATATAAATATCCTAATAATGCATCCTTATTATGGCCATTTTAGGGGGCATGTACTCTAACATGTAGTAGTCCTCATCAGTCCACCCCTTATGTGCCTTTTCCCTTAGGCTTGACTTAGTTCTCTCTTCTTTAGTGATGATAAGCTCCATCTATTCTTCCTCTTTGGTGCTAGTGATTTATTTAGTCCCCTCCTCTGAGGTCTCTCCTCCTTCTCTTATATGGGTTCTTTAGATTTGTCCCCTTTCTCTACTTCTTCTTCATCGGTGCTAGCTTTTCCCTCTTATGTCTACTAGGTTTCTTCTGTGCTTTTCATTTACTCTTTTAAGGTGCCAATATCTCCTTCTTTATCTCTAAGAACCCATTGACTACTTGGGTATGCCTATGGTGTGAATTCTTATACTATGCTAGTGGGGGTGCTATGTTCCTCTACTAATTTTTCCCTTATGGGTTCTACGCTTGTAACAAACCTATTTTCTTCCTTTTCTCTCTTGGACCTTTCCTCTTGGGACTTATTTTTATCTACCTCCCTCTTATTTATAATTGTTGTTTTTGTCTTTTCCTCCTTGGCCTTATTTCCTTAGCCTCAACCTTATCAATCTCTAGCTAGGTCATGTCATCTACCCTCATGGCCTCTCTTTTTTGATCTAGCTCTAGTACTAGCTTTATATGTTCCTCACTAAGGCACACTTCCTTACATCGACTCTTCTTTTCCTCCTCAATTTGTGGAGGCCATGTAGAGGGATATTTCAATGAGGCAGTGGGCTTACATCTTATTTCTTATTCTTGGATGATGTATACTTTCATCCCTCCATCTTCTTCCACTTCCATCTCTTCACATGCTTTCTTCACTTCTGCTTCTTTATGTACCTCTTTCACCTTCATCTCTACCAAGGTTATTATAAGAATTTACACTAGCCCCTTGGACTTATTATTTTTCTTCTCCCTTGGCTTGCGTGAAGAAATCCTTGGCATGAAAGCCACATTCTTCTTCTTTGGTGCCAAGGGAGTGGCTTCATTTCTAGAGGTGATATTCAATTTGATGTGCTTCTATATCTCTTCAAGTGTCTCCCCCTTTTTCTTTTGGGGAGACTTATTCAATGGTACCTACACTAGCTTCCCTTCATCATAGATCTAAAGGGAGAGGTCATCATCTTTATTGGTGCTCATGCCCTTCTTATTTGGCTTCATCTCATAATAAAGCATATGGATATGCCTAAGAATTAGTTATTTTTATAGGGGATGGATGTTAGTTTAATCAAAGTAGTCGTCCTTATCCTTGGTTACTTTCCCTCCTAGGCATAAGTATTGGTGTTGCAACCTTCTCCATTACAAATCCATGGTCTTGATTAGGATACCTAACTATTGTTCATAAAGGATTCTTTGAAGTTTGTCCCTAAATTATTTAGATGAGAAAACATAGGGGAGTTTTAACCAGGTAGATTTATTTCCATCTATGAGTACCAAGCACACTACATAGAAGTGTTTTATTACAACAAAGGTTACCATCCCAAACATATTTTAATGGATCTCCTTAGGAATTTTCCATTCCTCTTTGAATGCCTCGATGTACTGGGCATACCAACCCATCACATTAATCTTATATTTCTAGGATAAGATTGGGGGGTTGGGGAAGTTTTGATATTTTAGCACCGAAGAGTCTTTATGCACTAGGAAGACCCAAAGGTTATCCTTAAAAAAATCTGGCACTTCAATGTACTACATGATAATTAAGATCATAATTGATCCCCATCAGAAGGTCTCCCATGTTATATGACATTATATCACATTCTTCACCATTTCCTCCACTATGAACTTGGTGATGTTAAATTTAACCCCTACTCTATGTGATATGTGATGCATAGGTAGGCCTTGGTGACATCTACCCATTGACCATTAGGGTAAAGTTTTGAATTCAAAAGGCATACAAATACCCTCATTATAGGGTCCTTGATGTCTTTGATTGGGAATATTAAACCTCCTTTATAGTATCCTAGGAGATTTTTGACCCTTTAAACTTCAACATCATCTGCCATCATCTGGTGGATATCTATGTTAGAGTCTAGGAGCCTAGTAATTCTACCTATTAGGTCACTAATATTCACATACGCTTCCATGCAAAATAGATGCAATCTCCATATATGTACAAGAATAGGAACTATATAAGTTCCTCTATCTCTATAAAACATGACAACTCATAGAGTTGAGTTGTGTTAGTGGCTATAAGTTTGTCTCAGATAGTGACATCAAATAATAATATGCCTAATTTTATTTTGGCACCTGTGTCCACCATCTAGTCTTATGCTAGGTCTTACATATTATTTGAGGTGTGATGGTTTTACTCTTTGAGATATTAGGTGTGCACAAAGAATGCCCAAATATATCCTACCAGTACCTCCTTAGGAAACTACAACTCTTTGTAGGACATTATTATAAGCACCTCCAAATCAACCTCAATGATGTTAACTCCTTCTACCGACTATGCTTTATTATTTGATCTAGCTATTTATTCTATCATACATGCCCTCTTGTCATCCTTTTGTATTTATGTTGAGACAAAAATTATGCACTTTTTCCCGATTATGAACTTACTAATGTTGAAGTGTGGTGTGTTTATCTTGATGAAGCCTTCAATTTTTGTTGGTGCTTCTCACAGTCACAAGGTTTGTGACTGTGTCTTTGGATCTCAAGCTTCAATTACTATTAATGGTGGCCTCAAATTTAGTCTAGTTTTTGGATACTTGGTTCTTTCATAATTTGTTCCTCACACTTCTTAATGTCAATCTTAAAGAAGACACAATTCCCTTCTCTACTTAATCATTTTCTTTTTGTCATCTGTGAGTGCTCAAGATTTCACTACTATGGTGTTTGTTCACTTCAAATATAGTTTGATCTGGTCTACTTTGCATTCTAATTTCCAATTATCTTAAGGTTTATAACCTAAAATAATTAGCCTCTTTCTAATTTATACCTTAATTTCATTTACCATCTTAATTATAGGTGATTAATGGTGTGGCAACATCTAGAGTTCTTAGAAATATCAATATCCCATGAGATCCATGAAAATTCATTACCACCTACACATTAAATATAGATATTTTGTGCCTTCATCATCACCTCAATAAATCCTCTAATGGTATTTTTGGTGAAGCAATGTGTAGTTAAACAGTCACTTCTTGCCTCACTTTAGGTGGATACCTGTGTGTGTTGATGATCTTTCTCCTATGCTTTGTCCACTTGAAAAAACCTTCACCTTCCTTATGGAAACCTAGGTTCATCACCTCACATACACATGATTCAACCTCCATGGTTCCATCTTAATTTCCTACTATGCTTTCATTTCAAGTGCACTTTCCTATCTTGGTTGATTTATTTTCACTTTCATCTCTTTGCCCTAGCCTATCCTACCCCATAAAAATCCTTTGTGCTAGCCTTTTAGTACTTCACTCTCTACTTTTGATCTTTTATACATGATCATGCTATGCATCTTCACTCTACCACTTGCACACTTTCATCTTATGTGCCACTTTTTCATATTTTGTACATGAGCACCATTTAGATTGTTCTTTCTCCCTTAGTTCTCATATGTTCAAGGTTTGGTGAATTCTATGTGCCCAAAAAATTAGGTGTCTAGCCTAAAGCACTTTAAAAACCATCCATGCTCGACTCACTCTATTGGATTTATGCATATAAACACCAGAATATTTATCTTACAGGCTCAAAAGTGTCACTTATTCACTCGACAAGAATAATAATCACAAAATATAAAGAAATATTTGGTTTGTGCCAAATGTCATTTGGGTTAGTAAAAACTAATTGACTTATGACTAATAATTTAGTGTTTGATGGAAAAATCACCATTTTATTACTAATATAAATATAATCTATTACCATTGAAATACTTAGGTAACATTTCATCTGATAACATGCATAACTTACATACACTAGTTTCAAATATACCATGGATGACATATGAGCCCATCAACATTATATTTAGTTTACCTAGGTGCCTTAGGTACTTGGAGTCATAGAGAAATACCAATGTTCTTTAAGTGAGTAATTTATGCTTAATATTACTATCATGCCATAATTTATGGCGTGACTTCTCAATCTATTGGCTCCATCTTGCTTATGCATGAACCTCATCCAACCACTCCAAGTATTCCAAACTTACACTTAATGAGGCTTGGTCATCTAGGTGACCAATTTGAATAATGTGTAATGATGGTATCAAAAACTCCATTGATAGAATTTCCTTAGTGCCAAACACCAATTATAATGGTGTAGTTTTATTCAGGCACTTGTAGGTTATGTGGTATGCCCATAATACCACCAAAACTCAATCATCCCAATCATTGTGACTAATGTTTCACATTTTTTTGAGACACATTCTCAATATTTTTTTGGATGCCTCAGATGTGCGATTTACTTGAGGATGATATGGGGTGGTCTTGTGGTGCATCACCATGTACTCAGCTAGTAGGATTTTCATAGTTTTATTGAGGAAGTATGTTCATCTATCACCAGTTAAACTAAGTGGGCACCCATAGTGACTTATAATGTTATCCCAAATGAATCATGTGGATATGGTGGCTATAAAATTTTTAGTAGGTGCTACCTCATCCCACTTGGTGAAATAGTTAGTTGTCACCAGAATATACCTTGCACCTATGCATCTTGCTATGGGAATAATTGGCCCATAAAAATCAATGGCCCATTTCTCAAATGGTGCCTAGGCAAATATGGGGATGAGAGGAATCTCATACTATTGGTTGGGATTCCATATACACTAGCATATGTCACACACCTTAGTGCATTCCTTTGCATCTTGAAATAGGCTTGGTCCCCACAAGCTTGATTACAACACTTTGCATGTCATTGCATCTCCATCAAAATGGATTCTTAAAATCCCCTCTTACACCTCACATAGAATAGAGTCCCTTTAATGTTTAAAAACACATTAGCATACATCTCCCCACTAATGATCTGAAAGGGGGAAACATGAATAGTGAGCTACTTCTTCTCTTTGGTGGTCATAGTCTTAGGTGCAAACCTAAAAATTATAAATGCAAATATCTCCACCAAGTCTTCAAGAATGCACTAGAATATATAGAGTTACATGTCTATAATGTCATCTCTAATGGGCATTTCTACATTTATAGAGTCAATGTAGGATAAATGGTCTAGTATCAAGCTCTACTTCCCAAGTTGCACCACAACTGAGAATTGGAATTCTTGAAATAGAACTATCTATCTACAAATGCACTCATGGAGAATGGGCTTATTCATAAGGTACTTAAGCTCCTCATGATTAGTGAAAAAGATGAATGAGGTCACCAAAAATTATTTCCTAAATTTTTAAACGGTGTAGACTATTACCAACACCTCATGCTTGGTAGTTGTGTAATTTTGCTCTACTAGGGTCAATTTTAGAATTACGAAGGAGATTAGATGACCCATCTTTTCTTCACTAGGTTACACCAAAATAACACTAATTATAGAGATAAATGCATTGACATGGAAATGGAATGGATTTTTCTAGTTGAGAAACTAAATAATAGGTGCACTAGCCAACTTGAGCTTCAGAGTTTCAAAGGCATCCTCTTGTGTTACACCCTAGTAGATTGGGATAGCCTTATACAAAAACTCCTCTAATGATGCCAGGATCCTTTCATAGCTCCTTATAAACTTTCTATAATATCCAAAATGGAAAATAAAGGTGAGAATGTCTCTCTATGTGAAAGGAGTCTAGAAATGAATGATAATGGAAATCTTTATAAGATCAACAAGCAGATTGTATTTATAGATGATATGCCCAAGCAATATTCCAAAAGGTTTCATGAATACATATTAATATTTAAGAATATATATATCTATCAACACCTCTCAAACATGAGGATCAAGTTATCATAATGGTCCCTTATGAGCCCATATATGGTCCAATCATCAAGGTACAACTAGAGGAACTTATGGATAAAATATTTGAATACAATGATGATGATTATAAAGAATATAATTAACATATTATTGAGCCTAAAGGGAATCATGTTATAGGAAAAATAAACCCATTCTATCATAAAGGTTGTTTTAGGCATGTCCTCATCTTCTATTCGGATTTGATGGTATCAAGAGAAACCATCAGTGAAAGTATAACTTTCTTAGCCTACGACTCCATCCAAGACTTTGATAGTGAATGGAGTTTGGAAGGGATCAATGACATAGGTGGCATTTAATAATTGGTAATCCACACAAATGTGGATGCACCCATCCTTTTTATTGCTAATCACCATTGGGATTACCCATTCTGACTCTTGCACTAGGTAGATTACTCCTATGGCTAGCATACCATTAATATTCATCTTGACATTCATGTAGATATTGGGGTTCATTCTATAGGGGCACTTATTAATATTTTCACACCATCCGCTATCTTTATGCTCATTTTCCCAAGGTATGGGTGGGAGTCCCTCCTATCTCGATAATTATGTAGAAAAAAATCTTAAAACTCCTTTAAGACTTTGATAATTCACATGAACTCCACCTTGAACCAATATGCACCTAGAGTATCCATATTTGGTTCTCATTTCATGTTGATATCAACCTAGGTGGTCTTGAGTGGTTCATGGTAAGGTTCATTTTTTTGTTGATGTGTGTCCTCAACTTGTCTACTCCCCTTAGTTTTTTTGATGTGGAGATGAGTAGGGTCTTCTTCTTCAAGGGTGCTATCATCCATTTGGCACATAAGCTTCCTCTTTCCTATCAAGGATGTCTAATTTTATGCCTTCTAGACATTCATATCTTCATCACTCAAATCAATTTTTAGTGCCTAATCTTTGAAAAAAGTTGGGAGTGCTAGTCCTTACTCGTCAAACATATCTTTTATGCACTCCTATAAGATTGTAGAGCCCTCAAACACTTCCTTTTCAATGACTTACAATGGTTTGATAAATTAGAAATTATATGAGGAAAAGGAGAAGGTTTGTACAAGATTCTCCTTTAAGACATCCCAACTAGATATCTCTCATCATGATTTATTGACCACATACATTCTCGTACCCACATCTTCAAGGTTCTATAGAAGGCATTCACCCATAATTTCCTTGGGGAATTTAAACCACACTCAATCCAAATTTATTCACATAAGTGCACATGCATTATAGGGACAAAATCACTAGAGTATGTAGAGACATCTAGATCCTCATTACTTTTCTTGAATCTAGTGCATATTTTTGCTTTGACATCTTTCCAAGTTGGCAAGCTAGGATTTTGTGCTTCCCACCAATGAATGATAATGCTTCTCAAAGTATAAACCATTGTGCCCATTCTATATTTATCTTTTAGGTTGCATGAATCCATGTCACATGCATACTATTCTTTAGGGTTGTTTCCTTCATATCATAAGAGTGCCATAAGTTTACATTTACTTAAGCAAAATAACCTATTTCCCTTTTTCCAATTTTAAGGGACCTCTCTTCAAAAAGTATGATCGATCTAGACCCAACTAGTCCTCATAGTATTTGGCACCTTGGCACTCACTAAATGGCACCTTTAACTGGTGGTTTTATAATATTCTTCAACCCATCAATTGTAAGCTATGTTGGTAGTGTCTGAGGCCAACTATCCATCATCCCAAGAAAGTACTTGGTCATTGGGGTTGATAGTTTTAACACCTTATATCACAATGTTGTAGATATGATTGATATCCTCTTCAAGATCAACACTTTATTAATAAAGGGGGTCTTTTGTCACATGAGAGGGGGATCATGATCCTCTCCTTACCATTTTAAAAAGTCATATAGTGCTTCTTGAAGTAAATTTCAGCATTATTTGCATAACACCATGGCCTACCCAAGAGTGTTGGATAATTATCTTGCTTAGCAAACTTGATCACTTCAAAGTTAGCATAGAACTCTATGCCCATAATATCTATAATAATGCCTTTTAAAATTCTAATTTACTACATCCTAGATTTTTTGGCCATGAAAAACATATGAGGGGAAGGCCTCAAAGCTAACCTATCCATCTTCTCCCATGCATTCTTTATCAAGATATTGACCTTGAAACCTATGTCAATAAGGACCTCACACATAGACCATCCAACAATGGTGTAATTCACCAAGAGATCTTGATCATATTCTATATTATGTGTATTATTGACCTCTTTCACCCTTTCCATGTATAGAAAAATAATTTCAACTATGTGGGGCACAAAAATTTCAACTAGATTCTACTTGGCATGTTATAAAAGAAAATTCTTTAATAGGGGAAACATCCCTTCTATCTATAAAATTTGTAGAATCTATGTTAGCTCTTGTACCTTAGCCTCTTAGTTATATTGCTTTTTATGGGAGGTAGTAGCTTGTGCCTTTAGATCTTATTCCAGTTGGATTTCTCCTTATAAGTTTTGAATAATGATCATGGCCTGTTGCAAGACATATTTTTGGTATGCAGGGTTAAGGTAAGGCATAACTTTAGGTTTTAGCCACATGATGCACTTAGTGCAACTCAATTTCCCATATTCTAGGCATAATTATGGTATTGGTGTAACTAGTAGTTGAGTGGTAAATACACTATGAGTAGTTGTTTGTAATTTTATTGTCTCCATGTGGGTTGTTTCCACCTTTAGAGACTATTTCTCTACTTTTGGCTCATACTAGATCATCCCTGTGCCTTTATTTATGTTGGAATGGTGTTGGGTCAAATTTTTATACAAGTTAGGGCATTAATTAATTGGATGTGGTTTTTAATAATAACTATACATTGGATGCATCATGTAGTCACACTGATAGTCCTCAGTCGAGCCATACTTGTAACATGATCATAGTGGGAATTTTCCTTCACCATATCCTCCACCTCACCCTTTAACACCTCTTCGCACCCCATAATTGGCATTCTATTAGCCATATCCCTAATGTCTTTAGTTTTCCTTCTCTCTAGCTATTATATTTGCCTACTATGTACCTCTTTCCAAGTTTTCACACATTTCATCAATTACTCAACAATCAACTATGGCATGAGTGTAAGCATCACAAAACTTTCAATAGAGGGCTATGTCAACCTAACTGGTACATGAAAACAATGGTAAATTACAAACATCATGTCCCTCATGTAAAAATTCACAATTTAGAAGCACTCTATGTATATTATTTTGAGGCTAATTATTTATGCTATGGCTTTTTATCATGTAGTCAGTACACCATAATCCACTTTAAGCATTTTGTGATGAACTAGAAGTCAGCTTCTATAATTAAGAAGCTATGGACATAATATGTGCCTCCCTGAAAGGGCTAATTCCTATGTCAACACTTCTAATTACATCAGCCTAGAGTGTGGCTTCTAGTGCTTTGTAGGGGTCCATGACTATCTTCATAGACAATGCTATTTTGAAGGGTACTATCAATCCTCCCATGAACTATTGCACATGCTAGTAGGGGTGAATATCATAAGGAGGTTTAGAAAGAAGAGTTGTAAACCTATCATCATACATGTGTATACTTTTTAAGAGCCCTTGGATATTTTCCTTGAGCTCAATGATACTCTACTATTCAAACTCAGGAATATCAAATTCATTCAAGAATACCTCCTTCAAAATGTCATAATCAATCATAGCCTAGTTAGGATCTAATTTACTATACCAGGTATAAGCACAATAAGTTAGAGTTATCACAAATTGAGTTACCTTGCACTCAAACTAAGCTATACCTCAAGCACTCTATTGAAGCTCACATTTGAACACATGTTCTACAACATTTTCCATGCTATGATATTATGACAAGTGCATTACCATCTCATAGTATATTTACTATGGGGGGTGCTAGCATCTGAGGTGCTTATCCCTTGGCACTTGTCTTGGTGGTGGTCCTCCAACTCCTCTAGTTAATGGGTTGGGCATTGACCCTATAGTTGTTTTTTGTGTTTTGAAGTCAACAACATGGTGCTACTCACTTATGGTTCTAGGCCACTCCCTTTGGGCTATTTCCCAATCTGTGTAGCTGATATTTGTTAAACTAGAATGCTTGTGATTAGATTATATGTTTTTGAGCTAGAACCTAAAGGCCTAGAGGTAACTTCACTTAGCTCCTTGTAAGGGACAACTTGCTCAATCACAAAATTATAGTCTAATTTTGTAAACTGATCAAAGTCAATATTGATAAAAAGGTCAGCTATCACTTTTATTTCTTCCTAAGGGGATCCAAAACCTAAGCTTGCATCATAGGTTCAAAGGGGGTGGGTGTTTCTAGTGCATATTCAATGGTCATATTCGATAGGAACCCAAAACATTAAACACTCATCAATTGATGAGGTTAGTCTATGTCTTCAGTGTTTCTCTCTTCTTGGTGCTACTATAATTCAATATATCTTTCCACATGCCCTTCCCACTTGTTATGGGTTCTCTCAACACTTCTAGGTTCGAGATATTCTATCAGATTGTCATTTATCTTATTATAAGTCTATCACTTGATCTCTTAGGCATCAATATACTCATCCCCTTCCATTTTTCTTCACCTACATATTCCCTTTTTCCCTGTTACACTACTCATACATGAAAGGGTTTTAGCCTTCCATTCTTATGGTTTTAAATCCATAATCCACCATTAGTTTCCTAAGCTCAGTGCTGAGTTCTTTCACAAACTTAACTCTAGGATTATGTAAGAATTAATACTATACTTATTTAGGGTAGGAATTCATCAATACTATGAACTCAAACATGCAACTATTCAACACTCCTTGCCACCATATGTCTATATCTCTAATACAAGTGGCATCAAGGTTATGAAACCTTTTTAAGTGATACTTTATCTACTCAAGGTGATATCCATAGCTTCATCTTCTATGGATTACATAAGTATCCAACCATTGATACACATGCTTAGGTAGTTCATATAAGAAAACATGATATAGAGCATCATATAGGTTGTTATGAACCCACTTCTTTAGCTTCTATTCTTTACAAGATGGATGATTTAAAACAAAGTTATCTTCCACCTATTATATCTAATGCTTAATGTTCTCAAGGGAGAGGTAGATCATTATTCTTTTTCACCATTATAACAATAAAATTCAACATGATTCCTAGAAATAAAACCAAAATTTTATATAAAAGTTATTTATTCACTCCATCAAGTGCTTACCTGGCTATCCAAGTTGGTTTTAGACTAGTTATAACTAGATGAAATCATATAATAAACCCATGGTGATTAAAATTTATCACTTGACTGCACCAACACCAATTCACATAAGGTGCAAGCCTTATGCACTCACCTAAATAATAATAATAGAGAAATAACTAGGGCCCATGTTGGGTTAGTCATGTTATGTTATAACTCTTTCTTTAAGGGGCTTGATTTTTTTATAACAATGACATTTTAAAGTTCATCAACATAAGCCATTTTTAGGCTAGGCTAAAGGTCTATAGGCATAAATCCTATTTAGGTATCTAGTTATGGTCATATGGGTACAAGTCTATATTGGGTTTCTCTGTAGTCTTATGGGTAAAAGCCTATGTTTCATTATGAATAGTGTCTTTTGGTGCTAAGAGGGTTTAATAGGATATCTTAGATCAAGGGTTCATGATGGTTTAACCCTTTTGGTATATGTGTCAATGTTTAGGTGCATGACCTTTCCTACACTTAAGAGTAATTTCACCTAATATGATTACATCATTCTAAACTCCAAAGACACCATGAACATCGAGAATTAAAGATTATAAACATCATTTGAATTGAATTTATCACACTAGTCATATCATTCATTATGTATTTCAATCACAAAGTTAAAGATATTACCTAGGAATACTGTGTATTACTTCAACCATTGTTCATATACTTAATGTTCCAAAATATAGAGTATAGTTCATTTGGAAAAAAATAGAGTAATAGCTCATATAGACTACTAATGGCCCAATGGGTCATAGGTGAGATTAGGTACTATAGAGTGGATCCTCAAGGGATTCCATGCTAGTCCTAAGGTTTAATGGTGGTCACTTTTCTATTTATGGAACCAATTCTTCAAAGCTTCATTATATTCTCCTCATCTCATTTCATACTAGTTCAAACATGGATTTATAGCTGAAAGGAACACCTTTTGTTAGGGTGGAGCTGCACATGTTGGGTGTCAAGTTGGAGCTTTTCTCAATAATTCCACTAGCTCCATTACTTTTCACCTTTCACACTGTGATCAATTTATCTAATTGGTGAAAAGATATCAAAATAATAATCATATTTAATGATTACCTCATGATTATATGTTTACTAAGTTGGTATGGGTCCATACATAGATAAAAAGTGGCCCAAAAATCCATAATCGAGGAAAAAAAGTGATGGAAAATCAATCAAAGGGTGTGGAGGCCAATCCAAGTTTATAAATTAGGTGAAATTTCAACCCAATGAGCTAAGAGAAAATAATAGTGAATTAAGAACAAATAGGAGCAACAATGGTGTATCCAACTAAATAAGTAAGTGTGTATGTGAACCTCTATCCAAGGAAGATAAAAAATACACAATGGGAGATCAATGATCAATAATGAATCAAGAGAGAGTCAATAATATCAAAAGAGATAAAAGTGAGGATGAGGAAGGTTGGAATGAATATTTATAAGTCAAATATGGAAACTCTAGGCTCATATCTCCAAAAAAATGGCCATTTTTATGGTTTGGCCATGTAATCATCTTAAGGAATAGGGTCAAAGGAGTCATGATTATGTATGCCCTCAAGGTATAATTTATTGATGTTTAATAGAAAAAGGAGTGTTATATAATACCTAAAATCCACACAAATGCAAGAAAAGGATAGGCAACTGGAAAAAATAAAACATTACCTACACTTACCTGATCAAAATGGTAGAGGAAGAATACTCAATGATGTAATCCAATGGGTACCAATGTGAAATATTCATGATCTAAATCTATATCTAGCTCTAACTCCTACATATAAGGGACATAAAGTGACATCAAGCCATACAATCCAAGATGACATTCATTAGAGTGTTTTCTCTAGTTTTCTCTAATGAGGGATGTGGGAGATATATAAGTCCTCAAAAGAGGAGAGAAAATCATGAATTGCCTCAATAGAAGGATAAACTTAGAGTAAAGGATATTCCACACCCTGGTAAGTTGAGACATGACTAAGAGTGAGTTAGATAATAACTTTAAATAACATACACCTATCACATAAATATCAATTAGGGCTTTGATAAACATGTGATACTCAATAGCATTATTCATCTCATTCATAGGGAAGTAACTAGATACAACAAGCTCATGGCCCTATGGGTCATTGATAGTCTAAGCCACAATAATGAGTCTTGGATTACCTTGACTACCACCATCAGTGTGTATCACCACTAAATTATGCACCATGATGGGGGTCAAGGACCTAAGACACCATTGTGGAAGGACTCTCTTGACATGGTATGGAATAGGTAAGCTACATGAGGGAGATAGAGAATGAGAATAAGATAAAATCATGGAGGTGATGATAACTATCCATGTGAGAGGTGAATATGGGTGGTATGAGGCTTATGAAAGACAAGTAACTAGTCAGATAAGACCATAGAAAGTCCCAAATAAATGAAACCGTGAACCTACACACATACATAAACCATGATGATAAAGGAAGAGGGAGTTAGTAGGGGTCAAATTAAAACAAGTAAGGAACCTATTGAATAAAATAAGCATAGAAAATTACTTCTTTCTTAAGTGCATCTGATAAGGAGTACATAAGCTAGAAAGGCTAATAGATTGAGGAGGTCCAAAAGACCAAGATAGTCTAAAACAAGCATCAAAAATCTCTAAGGAGAAACATGAAGGTCATAATTATGCTTAAAATATACCAAAATACCTAGCATAAAGGTCTAACTACTCTCCTTGTAATGGTAGGTAACCTACCCAAAAAGGGCCCAAAAAAGGCATAAAGAGAGAGAAAGTGAGAGGGTAAAAAGAGTGGAAAGGCTCTTTTCCAAGTCATTTTCACCCTAAAATTGACCAAAGGAGAGCCTAGAGAGCCAAAATAACCATTTCAAGGAGATTAAAACACACAATAACACATGAGGACTGAGCATCATGGTTTAGGTAAGTCCTTTAACTATCAAACTACATATTTTTTTAGTTTTGTGGGTTTTGGGAGGTCCTACCAGTGTTTTTTCTAGATTTTGATTGAATCCCTACATTATTGGAGGTAAAGTGTAGGCCAATACATATAAGAGGGGAAGCCTCATCTTTGGGGATAAATGAGAGGTTAAATAAAGGTTTGGGGTGGGCATTTTGGCAAGCCCTAGGGTTTTCTTAAATTCCCATGAACTAGGCTACAAGTTTTCTAGGAATTACATGCAACTTGGCCATAGGCCAAGCTACAGGTTATTAAAAAATCATGGTTTGTGACTAGGCAAGGCTATAACAAAGTAGATAAAATTTTGAACTATGCCTAGAGAGCTTAAAATAGTAGGTTTACACTTGTATTTTTATTGGTTTAAATGAACTAACATCCTATTTTGGTGTGTAAAAATGTAGATACAAGGAGGATTCAATGTGCCTAAGGTAGGAGGGTCATTTCATTTGGTAGGGCCATCACTATCAATAGTGTTTCCCATATACTATGAGGTGGATAACCAGGAAATAGTGCCATCATAGATAGTAGCTGAGGTAGATGCATTATCTCAAATAGATTAGGAGGGATGTGAGAGGTCTTGAGGTCCATAATATAGGAGATAAAATCATGTGCTACCTAAATTATGGGGATTAACCCAATGTTAAGGATAATATATAGTCTAGGGAGCTGAGACATGGTTAAGAGTGAGTCTAAGAAAAAATACTCATATCATGTTACTAGCACATGGGCATTGGTCAAGGCTCTAATAATTATGTGATACTTGGAAAATTATTTGTGTCAATGGTAGGAATAAACTATTTGAAAAAATATTTTGGTCTCATGGGCCATTAATGGTCCAAGATGTAGTTATAGGTATTGATTTTCCTTGAATATTGCCATTGGTGTTAATAACCAGATAGTGATGCACCATGGTGGGGTTCAAGGATGTAAAACAAAATCATAACGGGACTCTATATATACGACACAAAGTAGACCAATAAAGTTTCATATGGAGATAAATAATCTAGAAAAGATAAAATCATGGGAAAGAGACTAATGCCAACCATAATGAGAGGTGAAGAGGGGTGGTAGGAGGCTTGAGAAATATGAATACTAGTCAAAGAATACTTGAACAAGTCTTGAGTAAATACAACCACTAACCTACACCACCTATACAAAACCAATAAGGGGTGGTATGAGGTATTTTAAATATGAATACAATAAGAGAAGACTAGATCAAATTCTGAACAATCATAACCACTAACCCATACCACCTATAAGAAACCATGGTTAAGAAAAAGGGATTAAATAAAGGACCAACTGTAAGAAATCTATATCACTTCTAATGGGAATAATAAAAAGACTTTGCTTATATCTTGAGATGCATCTGAGGAGGAGCGCATAAGCCAAATAACCAAGGATATTTGAAAGGTCTAATTATGAACATCATAAGAGAGACAATCTATAGAATGGGGGCCTATGGAGGGTGGTCAACAAGCTATAGAGCTTACTAAGACATTATATGCCTAGGTCAAGGCTTACCTCAAGGGTAGGACACTGTTTAACCCTAACCAATAGATTTCCCCTTAGATAGATCATTGCTTAGCCTGCTAAGACATGACCTACCCTCTAGGGGGCCAAAAAAGCCTTGGGTAGGCCCTAAAAGAGGAAAATTAAAATAAAAAAGGAGGGAATAAGTAAATAAATCATCTAAATACTTATGTTCACCAATCATGACTTGAAACATGATAATTATGGATGTGGGGTCATTATTGGTCAACAAGATCTATGAACCCAAATGAGTAAGAGGGTGGTGAAACATGTAACATGCCATCATGAGCTTATTTTAATCCCTCATCTCATTAAATAGGTTACATGCCATAATGTGGATATAATAACACTTGAGATCTTACTCAAAAACTCTATTATACTTAGTGGGAAAGGCATTGAGAGTGCTAATTCCATGATGGGATAATCATGAAAAAATAAGAGGATCAAGGAGATAGCCAAATCCTCATTAGAAGGCTTCATCTTAGCATAAAATAAAGCCCATGGATTTAGATTTGCTTAAAAGGTGTGAACCTCAGCTTCATGGATAAACTAGACCACATAAAATGTCTCCAATGTGAGGGATTACATGGAGATAGTATAAGAATAACCAAGGATCATTTTGTATGAGAGATTTATATCTAACACACAAAAATTGATCTTGACTGTCTTGGGTCTAAAGTTCACCCAAAGCTTCACATTTCCAAATGGTATATCTATATCATTATTGAAACCAACATAGTTATGGAAAGTGTTATAATTATTCTTATGGTTAATTCCCAACTCATCAAACATGTACAAAGGCATGATGTTCAATGCATCTCCCTTATCAATGATACATATCTTGATGCAAAAATCATCAATAAAGGTCTCAATATAGAATGGGAACCTAGCCTTCTTTACAATAATAAAAGTGTATGAAAATGAGGTGGGGTCAAAGGATAACATAGGAGGATAAAGGAGATTGATGATGTCAGAGATGAATAAAATGTCCACATCATACCATAGTAGACCCTCATAAGAGAGACCAAACTCATCAAAGATTAATCCCCTTTTCTCAAGGAAAAGGAGAAGAAGCTGCCAAATGGAGATCTCAATTTAAAGGGACTATAAATTATCTATTAAAAATGACATTATCTAGCTTTGCTAGGGATATTATTTATAAATTCAAATTTAACTTTGGGGTTTCCTATTCCTATGGTTGGGGATGTAGGCCCTACATTGTTTGTGTTTACAATGGGGTTAGTTTTTTGACCTAAGTGGATGTTGACAAAGCACTGATACCTAATATAGGCTATGATAACATCAATGATGACCTTGATACTCTAATGCTTAGCCTTCCTCTTTATGTCAATAGAGGAAGAGGAATTAGAAGAGGTAGAAGAGTGAGGAGGAAAATGATAGGCTTTAGCCTTTGATTTATTCTTCTTATTCTTTGTTTTATTTTCCTTATCATGGTCAAGAAGAGGATCCTTGAACAAATTCAACTTATGGTTGGGTCCCAAAAATGGATATATCTAAGGGGTGGATGAGGTCTAGCACTAGACTTATGGGAAATACACTCCTATTCATAATGGTCATTCATTTGGTGAAACATGTAGAACTTGGTGACATCACAAGGATACATTATCCTCTGCCATCATGCACTCTTTTTAGGGGTATTATTTTCAATTATAATATTAATTAGAGCATTAACCTTATGGCCATGCATCTTTTCCTTCTTCTCCATAAGAGAATCAATGACACCATCTCTATTCACATTTCATTTAAAATGACACAAGGAAGACAAATTTTGGGTTAACACAGGTTGAATGCTTGTATGTGCCTTAAATACCTTGATATTAATACACTTATTAATATCTTCATCATACAATTTTTATTCACACTTAACGATCTCAAGGTGAACCTCCTACCTCAATATTTAGGTGAACATTTTGTAGAGCTAATCATCTAATAAGCTTGTCCTATACATGTGGTTAACTGAATGCCACCTACATGCAATGTCAAAATTCAAATCATCCTTGGACTGGACCATGTAAGTGAGTAATTATATGCTATTTTAAAATGTTTTAGATATTTAAGAATTAGAATAAATTACTTGGGAGGGAACTAGAAGCTATAATGATAATCTAGTGGAAAATTATGGAACTAAACTAAATATCCAACTCACAGGGAATGATCAAAGAGTTTTAACATCATGCCTTTACCATGTTCCCAATCCATATACACCATCATAAATGCCATGATATCCTTCATGGGACTAGCATCCCAAGCCCCATTGAACTTGGATAGTTTAGAAATTGGATTAGGAAGGGAATAACACATACTTAAGGGGCTAGAGGGCTCCTACAAAGATCCTCATAGAGCCATACTTTCATGAAATCTATAAATATTCCTATGAATATTGACTTATAGTATTCCCATTTCTAGTTTTATAATTATTGAAATTAGATTTCCATATTTTTATTAATGATTTTTAACCATTGGGATATTGGATTCTAATATTGTTATTATTGGTTTTAATTAGTGTGATATTGGATTCCAATATAACTATTATTAAAATCCAAATTCTAGTGTAAAATCAAATTCTAATGATATCTTAAATGTTTTTTATGTTTAAATTCATATTCAAGGGAAATGGGCCAATATTTGAGCATGGTATAATAGTTGAAATGGGTCCTAATAATTTAAATAATGTGACCCCATAGTTGTCATACGATTACTTAATTATAGTTATTATAGTAATGTTTAATATTTATTCAAAATTTACCATATATTAAACAATCACATCATGAGATGGAAGATTTAAAAATATTAGAAAAATATTGTAAAATACACTTATTTTCACCATATACAAGCATTGGACAAAACTTTTCATTTCCCATGTGCCTAATGTAAAACATACTTATCATTATTCTTAATAATCTTGTGTAGAATGGGTAAGTGCCCAATCTACACTAGATAATAACATAGGACTTTGTTTCTCATATTATCAATTTAGAGGTCATTATTAGTATCTCAATGTGTAGAAAGGGCATGTGCCCATTCTACCCAAGATAATAATATAGGCCTCTATTGCTCATAATATTCCTATATACTTGTGTAAAATGGGCATGTTCTTGTAAAATCGAAGATGATTACCACAAACATTGATCAAAATTTCAAAATTTCACACTTTATGTACCAGTATATTCTTGGAAATAATTAATCATTTCATAACCACATTGATGTGATTTAAATTGTTTAACTACTATATATTTATTAATTAATAATGTGTATGGAAGCCATTCATTTGAAATAGAGATAACTAGATTTTATAACTTGTCTGATTCATGTTGTAATAGCCATCAAACAATCTAGATACAATGCTTCACCTTATCCTCTTTGAAAAAATTAATAATATTGAAGCCTCACCTTTTTAGCCACATACACATCCCTCAATAGATTGAATTCTTGTATAAATAAAATTTGAAAAAAAATATTTTATGTTTGAAAATCTCCCAATGGTTTAATCTTCTCAGGGTTTTGAGCTTTGGAATGCTACCACTTAGAAATTTTTTGGGCCCTCAAAATCTCATAGGCATTATGGGATTAGGCCCTAATGGACTATTGCTTCCAAGGTCCTGAAGGCTTGAGGAGTTTACAAGTGGTATTGTCTTGGAGATTGGAAGCTTGAGGGGATGGTCATTTAGAATTGCACTCAGGATCTTGTAAATGTCATAAGTGGCACATCCATGGCCCCAGTAGAATAAGTTTGAGTAGACTTTATGCAACCATGTGGTGCTAGAATATGTGAGAAATGGCTTGGGATAAATTTGACAATAAAAAATTTAACATTTTGAAATGATAATCTTGTGCTTTTATTTGTAGACCAATCCTTAGCATTCATGGTTGAACAATATGAACTCTTCAACCTCTTATTTTATGGCACATGACTGGTAATTGAAGGTTGGCAGCTGGTAAGAATAGTGATCACTCATGATGTGAACTATTATTATGTTTTTTAAACACATATAATCAAATTAATGTGACACAACCCCAAAAAATAGTGTTGCATCAAAACTAGCACATCTCCCATGAACTTAAATATAATAATGCTAGTAAATGAAAACTATTTTGATTAAATACTTCACGATTAATCAAAATATATTATTAACTCTACATAATTATGTAAATTAATATTATAAAAAATGTATTAATATTAAATTCATATTTAATAAACAATATGTTTACCTTGTTAATTGGTCAATAGTAATAAGCTTGAATAAAATTAGGATAAAAAGATTGACTATAAACTATTCAAATAAAATCAATTAATACCAATCTTCAATTCATATTAAATAATTATGGTACAAATTCAAGGCCAAGTTACTGGACCCTACGTTGGAATATAAATTTCAAACTACCCACATCTCGAGCCAATATTATATCACATATTATTTTATGACCTTCAATAGTTTCACCTTAGTATTCATTATCCTATTCAAGTAGTGAAATATATGATTTGATTCCCTCATGTCTTTTTTTTAGGAATGCTAATCGATCTAACTTTCCATTTTTTGTTTTTTTCCATTCCTAAATTAATTTATTCACATCAATGTGTTATTTGATTTCATCTAATTTGATCCATGTTTTACTAGGTTTCAAACAATCCGAATATAATGCTTTACCATATTCTCTCCATGAGGGTTTCTAATATTGAATCCTCACCTTTTTATCCATGTTCTCACCTTTTTATTTAAGGTAAATATCCACATATTCCCTTCCCATCCATATATTTTCATTTTCATTTGCTATTCATACTAGGAGCATCTATCTCACATACACATCCATCAACGGATTGAATGCTTGTTTAGATCCTACAGAAATAGGTCTACATAAATACCATTATTACTTGGGATATGTTCATTAATGTAATATTGTCTATAAAAATTAACGGATCTCATTATTTTGTCACATATGTCATTCTCTTGTATTGTTTTTATCCAAAAACAAAGATTCAACATCCTGTTACAATTTACAAATGGTCTATACAAAACACAATTTTTTTCCCGATATGTTATCTTTGAAATCTAGTATTCTATACCTCCACCTACTACACTTTTTACCCAATGTTCAATATATGTTTTAATTTCCTTTTTTATGTCTTCCATTTCTCTAAGTTATTTAAAAGGTGATAGAGGAGGCTTCCCTTCTGACAAGTTTGGTTCACCATTATCCTTTGTACATGAGATTTAGATTGGATGAGACCATTAGAAATATTTTATTTCTACTTTATATTCCATCACTGGTATGCCATACACAAGATGGAACATGAACATCATAGGTTTTCTAATACTCACTATCTTGTGGCTTTCATCCAACAAGTGTGGCTCCATGAAATTTAAAGTCATACACTTCCTAAATATGGTAATGAGTGAATGTACTTGACCCCTCTTAGCATGTTCTATATGTTTCCATGATATGTGGCAAAGAAAATGTGTCTAGTTTCCATAATGATATCCTAATATATCAAAATTACCATTTATATCCTCATGGGTGTGTCCCATTAGGAGGAAGCTTACATACACAATTTTGAATACCCTTGTTGCTATCAAAATTGATTCAAATGCAAATAAGGTACAATTTTTGTTGTCACTTGAAGCATTATCTAGTTGCAAGTAGAGGATTGATGGTTATTTTTTGAATGAAGTAATTTTAATATAAACACTATTAATTTCTTCAACATGGATAAATTTTTACTTGTAACCTCTATAATTATCATGCACTTCATTCTATAATAGTGCATTAGGCAATGGTTATTTGGATGATCCACAAGTGTAAAATAAATCCCCATATACATCAATGATGGGTTATTTGAGATTCCTAAGACACAAATCTAATGATGTGACTCTATAATTTTCTCCACATTTAAAAAATGATAGGCCAAAGTGGCTAAAACCCCCTGTCTTATGTCCATGTGTGAGTATACTAGTTAAAGTAACTGGGAATTTCATAACATTACTTATTGAATTTGTTTTTTTACCCATCCTTGGTGTGGAAGTTTTATTTATTTACATTTTATCATGTAAAATTATAAATAATCCCTAAGTTTTTTCCTCTAATTGTAATATATGGGAGTGGTAATGTGCAAGACAAATTTAAATGTATTCATTATGCCATGTTTGTTCCTCTTCAATTTTTGAGAGTGCTTATGGGCATGTGGTGGATCTATGTTTCTTGTACCGATCCATACACTCATCACAATTGGTGAATAAGTTTTTAATTATAAATTGAAACATGTTGAAATATTTTGGTCATTATCTTGCTGAAACTAGGTTGAAACATTGGTGGAAGTTTCAATAATTTAAGATCCTCATTACACTTATTTCACATGTAGGAATAAAAATTTGAGGAACTTTAATTCCATGCTATCCTATACAATGATTTAAATGTATATAAATATCATAATTTATCTAAACATTATTTATATGCATGAAACTATTATGGTGGTATTTGACCTTTATTTCACTTTCTTGATGTTACCATTTACTGCATGCTTATGACCATTTATCCAGTCTGCTTTATGACTATATAAGGTGATCCTTGGGTATCCATAATATTTGCGACATGTATTTTGAAATACATCAATCCCATCAAATTTCATTTTATGCACGTTCATAAATTCATCACCCCCATTAAATATGGCATTTTATATTAATGTATCTAGCACAAAATTCTTTATGTCTTCTTCATTCATGGCTCTAATTTTGTGCCATAGAAATGTGACTAAAACTAGGGGAATTTTTTTAGATATTTAGATTTAAAACAATGATTTTTTCACTTTCTCCATTTTCTATCTTCATCAATGACCATTTTCTATCTTCATCAATATTTGGATTTGACAAACTAGGTAGAGGGGCATTGAATTTTTGAAATTTTTTTAGCATTATAGGGTCTTCTAATAAATTTTTAAAAGAAGCCAAATAAACCATTTATGGTTTTCACTCTTCTAATTCATCCCACATGTTAACCTCAACCTCATCTAGGACTTACTTGAATCTCACATCTAGAGGAGATACCTAGAAGACCATTGTATGATAGATCCTTTGGATAGGGATCATCCTTTCTAAGGAGGGTTGAATAATCTATCAATATGAACACCAAATGTTTTGGATCCTAATCCATTAAATTTTACCATGTCTTATTTAATTACATTTTAAATTTTTCTCTCTACAACATAATTTATTGCATATGAGCATAAGTGGATCAATTTAACAATAAATACCTTGAGCTTCAAATTGTCTTCACTAATATGTACAAGGTATGGAGCACCCAATGGAGAATTTATTTTATTGACCATAAGAGAACTAATTTTTTAATGAAAAACCAAATGTTTTATTGGATAAAATATTAATTTTTTGGGTTGTAGTAAGTTTGAGAAATCAAAACATAAATTTATGACATTTTCAATAATTACAGAAAACATCAAGGGTCTTAATCTCTCTTAATGAATGTTATGTTCTTATAAAACATGAGTTATAAAACCTTGGGATATGTCATTATCTTTACTAGAATATTTTTGTTTGATAATGACATTGCTGTGATAAAATCAATTCTATCTTTAGGTCTTATATAATTGATGGTGTTTTCACTATCATCACTAGAATCTCCCTCTTTCATGGCACTATAAGCCTCCAATTCAATAAAAATGTAATCAATACGATCTATGGGAATGGATGGATATGCATGCTTTGAGCAATCAATCTCTTCCCATGGAATGTAGTATCCTTTTTTCTCGATGTATACTAAGGTTTAAAATCCATCAATTGAATAAGGCAATTGTACTTTTCCATCCAATAATATGTCAACATTGACAATAACAAATCATCTTCCCATGTATTTGTAATTTAGTATCCTTCTTCTTGGATACATTCAACACTATACAACTTTGGTTCCTTTTAAAAACAAGTCCACATAATCATCCTCTCCAAATGTAAGAGATATTGTTGCTATAATACAAAGAATAAATGTCCAATCAAAGTAAAAATATGTAAAACACTATCAGATTTAAAAACTAAATATAAATGTGAGATGAAAGTAAAAATGTATAATAATTATTGAATATAATATAAGTCTCATTTACTAAGAATCTATGTGTTTCTAGGAATAAATCTATATTATATAAAAATATGAACATGTGAGCAAGGTGATATGTAAAAATAAATAACGTTTGATGCAAATATGATTTCATCATACTATCATGAAAGAATGAGACATTATCATCATTAATTATCAAGAGATACAAATATATTTGAAACACTTGAAAAAATTGAGTAACAACATATTTATTGGTAAATTGGGTGGGATCCTTATTGGTAACAACATATTTATTGGTAAATTGAGAAAAGCTATATCTTCTTAGTTTATCTAAAGATAATTGAGGATGTTAGAAAAATATTACAACATTTCAAAAAGTCTCAATCTCACATATTTATAGAGAAGGTAAAAAAGGGGCAGATAGCATGACCAATATTATTTTAATCATCCCCTATTTTAATCAATGGCCCAAGCTACAAGACTTACCAAGCCATGTAACCACAAGCATTTGTAATGATGTGGCAAGATTCACAACCCTTAGGAAAGAAGGGTGATCCAATGATGGGAGTTAATTAATGAAAATCATCACAACATGTGGAATCTCATGAAATTATTTCATCACTCATTGTAAGGTAAGGAAACTAAAATATAAACATGGAAGGAAAGGACCATATACAATAACATGGTCCTAATACAACTTTGCATGGGGAATAAAAAAGAAAAAAATCTAGACAAGGTTCCAAATTTGAAGGGCATTTGAAAGGCTTCCACATAAGATTTAAATTTTATGGGAAACATTGGATAGACTATGTAAAACAATTATGACTATTATTAATTCAACATTTCACTTAAAAATTTACAAAACCATAGTTAAAGAAGTGCTTGATGCAACTTTAGTACTCGATGTTTAAAGAAATTTATGTTATAAAAATAATTCTTGGTAATTTAAACTTCTTAGAAAGTGAAAACTAATATGTATTAGACTATTTGAGGATGGGTTTAGAAATATTAGTCTAAAATTAGATAGATTAATCTAGCTTAATTGTATTAAAAACAAAATATTATATATCACAAAAAATGTAACACTGAAGATAAATAAATATAACACAAATATAACATAATTAAGATATCCTGAAAACTTATTCTTACACAAAACAAATTGATCACAACCCTATATTAATATATATTACATTGTTTCATAAATATTATTAAAAAAATGTCATCTATTTATACTATTTGACAAGGGTTTCTCTCTATGTCATGTTAGTATCAACGATGTAGACAAGAAAATCACTGCCTTAACATTTTAATTTAAAAATTTAGAGGGAAAAGTTAGTATGAAATAAATTTGAGGACTAAGATTGGATATATGGCCACTAGTATCATCATGTGGTTTGATTTAATTAAATTTACATAGTGTAACTTTACATAGTGCGATGGAAGGCACACACTTGCGAGATGGGCTAATTGCAAAGCAGAGGCTATCCTCCAACTCGATTCTTGGATGTTTAAGGAGATAATGGATCTCAAAAGGAAAATGGAAATTATGGAAGACAACCAGAAGGCAGTTTGGAACAAAATCAATAACATGGAAAAACATATGAGAGACATCCCCGTCAAGCTCAAAGACTATGAGAACAACCTAAGGGAACTCATCAAGGAGAGCAGAATGAAAATGGAGGAAGTTACATCTAACATATGTGCTGTAGCTGTTAATATTGGAAAAAGAGCTAATGAGGAGATCAAATCCTTGGAGGGGCCTAGCAAAAGGACGAGACAGAGCTCAAGAAAGAAAGCTATGCAAGAGGGAGCCATGTCAGCGGCTACTACCATTCAGGATACTATTGTGAAAGGTAAGGAAGCAGTGAAAATGATTTTGGAACTAGAAGAATAGTCTGGTTCTTCTAGTTGGTTGTGTTATCTAGTCATGTTTCCTGGTTTTTTGTAATCTTTTGACTATGGTGTAGCCAGGTCTATGTAAAACTTGGGTTTTGACTTGTGGTCTTTCAGGTGGTTTCAGGTCCATATAAAACTTGTTTTTGCTACTTCTTTGTAGTATATTTTAGGTTTTGCCTGTGGTCATAAATGCTTCATCTTTCTATCCTTGTATCAGGGTTTTAGGGTCCCTTCAAAACCTATTTTTACCTTAATCTAAAACTTTACATGATCCCCTTGTAGTTGTGGGCTATAGTAAAGACCAATACAATGGTATTTTTGAGTGAATGATTATACCAAGCTAAAGCATGATTTACTTAACCATGTGTATAGTCATTCAATATTTATTTTTATATATTTATCTCACACACACACACACACACACACACACACACACACACACACACACACACACACACACACACACACACACACACACACACACACACACACACACACATTTATATACCCTATAATTACCCAAAGTTATCAAATTTTTGAGATTAGAAGCATGAAAGATCATTTACAAAGATTAAGCCTGATAACAAACACCTCTTAAGTTAAATGAATTATATCTACTTGAGTAATTTGCAATCAATTCATAGCATAGATAATTAGGAATAGGTGGTTAATATTTCCATTTTATCATTAACATATTCATTTTTATGAATCAACCTCTGTGTGGAAGTAATATTCTTAGTATTCTATTTAGATGTTCAAACTTTCTCCAGTATTTTAATAATGCCAATGAGTATATTAAGTAGTTTTCCATTCGATAGTAGATAAATCAAGTCATAAAATGACCTTGGATATCCACATTTACATGGAATATAATTGGTGTTATGATGTA
Source organism: Torreya grandis (assembly GCA_037957365.1). Classification (NCBI taxonomy): domain Eukaryota; kingdom Viridiplantae; phylum Streptophyta; class Pinopsida; order Cupressales; family Taxaceae; genus Torreya; species Torreya grandis. Next base: position 689,950 of record JARHVA010007362.1, read on the forward strand.
TTAATATTTTTCAATATCGTTAATATCATAAATTTCATCCCATGTTAAAATATCTTAAACTTATGCTGAAATCCAAATTTGAATATATATGCAATGAAATATAGAATTGTTAGTGTACATTCAACAAATTATTTTTATTTTTTTTGTTTTTAAAACCATGATATGTGGTGATCCAAATTGAATTTTATTTTAATATAATGCTTTTGTATTTAAGATAAAATTAGTATTTTTCATTTAATATATGCAAGTAATAAGATAAATGTACCTGATGTGATGATAAGAATATGGATGGAGTGCTCTGTATATGATGACATCTAAGCTAAACACTTGGAAATAATATAAGGAGTATCTATCTTAATTATAGTTGAAGTTGAGAACATTGATAAATTGGATTTTTTTTATCAAAATCCACAACTATAGGAGAGTGAACCTTCAAAGGCAAAAGAGTGGCAGCCAAACTTGTGAACTAGGGTCTTGCAACTCAAATCATCTTTATTATTGCAAAGGCTTATTCAATACTTTGGGATATACTTTTTTGTCTTGGGGTCCCATGGATTATTTTTGGTCTCATGTACATTATTAAAATATATATCTATCTATCTATCTATCTATCTATCTATCTATCTATCTATCTATCTATCTATCTATCTATCTATCTATCTATCTATCTATCTATCTATCTATCTATCTATCTATCTATCTATCTATCTACCTACCTACCTACCTACCTACCTACCTACCTACCTACCTATCTATCTATCTATCTATCTATCTATCTATCTATCTATCTATCTATCTATCTATCTATCTATCTATCTATCTATCTATCTATCTATCTATCTATCTATCTATCTATCTATCTATCTATCTATCTATCTATCTATCTTAAATTTAGCATTAAAACCAAATACAATATTTCATCTTACTTGGTTATATTGTATGCTTGGGGTTTATCCCCCTCTATTTTTTTGAGCCTCTCATTTGCTTCCCTTTAAATTATGAAGAGTTAGTATGGGGGTATATCATTATTTTTTCTTGTTTTACCATTGTTTATGATACCATTTTTTTTAAGAGTGAGGACCCATTAAACCCCAAACATTTATAAAAAAATTGAAAACAAAAAGTAATATTTAAATTATGAAGATAAATATGTCTGGTACTGTGAAGCATTATCGATACTACATAAAATGTCTATAAATGTATGATGCCAAATTATGATTTTAATTACTTGACAACCATATATCATTTATATTTATTATAAATAAAAATTAACATTAATATACTTTGTCAAATCATATTTATAATACTTGATTTTATTTCATGGAATTGGATTTGTAACCACCATTTATTATTTCAACAAACCACCTATTATAATTAAACCTATAATTTATCATGATTAATTATTTTTATTTATTGATATGAGGGTTATGGGGATCCTATCCCATTTATTTATTTACTAATTTTTATAGGTAATGAGTACTAAAACTAATTTTTTATAAAAGGACATGATGTAAGCTTTGCTAAGAAAAAATGGTTTTAAACATAAAACACAAAGATGTGCACATCATATTTATTAGTAATATTAGACAAGAAAGGGATACAAAAGGTAACTTTATATACTTAGGAATGGTAGGATGGAATTATCAAAAGAGGATTAAAGGATTAGTTTTATAGTTGATCTTGTAACTCATCAGACCACCAATTAAACATTTTACTAGACCTTGGGCAATCTAAACCTCTGTACATGGAAGCAAAGTTATCGAAAGTCAAATGGGTATGTTCTACTTGTCCCATGTTTTTTTAAAAACCTAAAATTATCATATATCCTCTTCAATTTCCTATCTTCAATTCCTTCATTCTATTTTTCTATTCTCATCCAATTAGGAATGGGAAAGAAGATAATAGGAGGTTGATATGTTATGAAAAACCATCTTAAACTCTTCCTTTTTACCGCATCAATATATTTGGTGACTCATTTGAAATTTGTCATGAAGTCATACCTTGAGAATAAATCATTCATTTTAAATTTAAGAGTAGGCTCATTCGATCTAACTTAACAAGAATTGTAGGTTTCTTCAAATATTTTTGTCATCAAGGCCAAGTTCTGATTTTGGGCCTCTATTTATTCTATCATAGTTCTTATAGTAACTTACCTTTTGTTCATTTAATGAAATCCAATCTAATTCTATCACATATAACTTGGTAGCCTCCCTTATAGTCATTAAAGTGATTTGTTTTTTATTTTTCATGATACTCATCTAATTTTTCACCTCTTCTTTTCTCATTAGCAAGATAAGAAGTAAAAGTTATTAGAAACACATCACCTAAATACATGGTTGGATTCTATTCTTGATTATGAGGAAAACTATAGTTTTGTAAATAGAATTCACATAATTTGTTTTGATCCTTAAGATTTCCATTGTTATATATTTCAAAGGAGTGAGGCTCACTTACTAGTTAAATGGGCATCTCATAATATACTCTCATGAGCTATAATTTTAGACACTACTCCTCAAGGTAGATAAGATACACTCTTGTAGGAGGTTTTCAACTTAATTATTATAGTGTTAACTAACTCATATATTCTACCTTATTTATTATTTAAATTTTTTATGAATTCACATCATTTAAATTCCTATTTAAAACTATTTTTTCATCTCTCAATAGGCTATACTGATTGTGCCATCAAATTTACATGGTCTATATCTTGACATCCCTTTTCATGAACAATTATTCATAACTAAGATCTTTGGTTTAAGTGGAAGTTTTTGAAAAAATATTTGAGGTCTAATTCTCCATGTGATTCCACTAGGTATAACTAATTGTACAATGAATGGCATATGTACTTGTTTGATGTTGTGGTACTATAATAAGGTTCCATGGTATACCTTGAGAATGGTTCCTTCTTTTTCAGTTTAGGGGTAAACTCAATCCATTTGAATAAAAAAATGTTGTAGGTTTATTGAAATATTTATGTTATCAAGGCCAAGTACTAATTTTAGTCCTCTATTTGTTTCATTCAAGTTCTTTTAACTACATCCCTTTTGTTCATTAATGCAATCCAATCTACTTCTTACATCTAGCCTAGCATCCTCCCCTCTGATCATTAATGTTTATTTATCTTTCTCATGATACTCATATAATTCCTCACCTATTATTTTATAATTAGCAAGATAATAAATAAAATATCTCAGAAGCACGTTTGGATCTCATTCTTGGTCATGAGGACCAACATAGTTGTGTATATAAAATTCACATAATTGATTTTTATACTTAGAAGTTACACTATTATATATTTAAAATAAGAAGTGAGGCTCACTTAATATTTAAATGGGCATATCATAATAGACATTCATGAATTATATTTTAATCACTACTCCTCAAAGTAGACAACATAGACTCTTGCAGGAGGTCAACAACTTAATTATTGTATTGTTAACTGACTCATATCTTCTACCTTATTTTATAATTTATGACTCCACATATTTGGACTTATTTAAATATATTTTTTCATCTCTCAATTGACTATATCTATTGTACCATCTAATCTACATTATCTATCTCTTGACATCCCTTTTAATGAACAATTTTTCTTGAGTGGGCTCTTCGCCCAAGTGGAAGTTCTTGAAAAAATCCTCTAGGTCTAATTATCCATGGCATGATGCTGGTTATAATTGATTATACCATAAATGGCATATGTATTTTTTTGATGCTATGATATTTTAAAAAGGTTCCACAATATAATATTATGTCCAATACTCCACTAAAGATTCCCTACAAGCTTATGTTACAGAAAAATAGAAACCATGTAGATATTCATATTATTCTTATCTTGTTCAAAATAGGCATGTACCCATTATATAGAAGATTGGAAAAATATCAACTGTTAAAAATCCTTATCTTATGTAGAATGGCATTAATTGATAAAACTATCAATGCCTTTTATAAAAGTAGGTACAAGCTCATTCTGATCAAGATATAAAATATCATATCCTTTATATTATAATGCATTGTTAAGAATAAATACAATAATACAAATTTAATATCAAACAAACATATATCCTCATGCATATACATTTCAAGTTTAATTATCCATAGGAAGCCACTACGTACAATCAATTATACTGTGAACATCATATGTAGCTATCTGATGCTATGATACCATAACAAGGTTTTGTGATACACTATTATGTCAAGTAATCCATCAAGGATACCCATAAGCTTATGTTATAGCATATTGGCTAGAAGGTGGATGTTCATATTATTATTATATTGTTTATAATGGTCATGTTCCCATTTTACACAAGATTGGAATACTATCAATGAGATATTAAAGAAATAGTAGGTCCCCATTTGATTTCAAAAAATAGGAGGTCTAAGTAGAAGTTGTTGAAAAAATATTTCATGTCTAATTAAATATGGGATGCTAATAGTTATAATTGATTATACCATGAATGGCACATGTAGCTTGCTAATGCTATGGTACCATAAAAAATATCCATGGTATACTATTATGTCTATTACTCCACTAAAGAATACCCCCAAGCTTTTGTTACCAAAAAATGGAAACCATGTATATGGGAATATTATTCTTATCTTGTTCAGAATGGGCATGTTCCCATTAGATACAAGATTAGAATACTATCAGTTGTCAAAAATAATTATCTTGTGTAGAATTGGAGTAATTGATAAAATTCTTAATGTCTTGCGTAAAATTAGGAATAAGCCATTCCAATCAAGATATACAATTTCATCTCTATTTTATTAAATGGTGCATTACAATTTTTATTATCTCATTAGTTCAATAGGTTTATCCTAGCTCTGATTGACATTTTAGTTATTATTACAACTAATTATTATGACTTAGATGCATGTTTTTGATTATCATGATTATTGGCTTAGACTAGCTCATTATTGTCATGGATGAATGTGCTTAAATTTACTATTCAAATGATTCATATTATGTACATAGTAGAGTTTATTATTATTATTTATTTATTGAGCAAATACTATTGATGTCCCTCATTGGTGGTTGCAAGAATAGGTCAAGTGTGCTAGGCTCAATAATGGAATTAGGAAATTAGGATAATAGAGGGTAAGAGTTACGAGTATTTGGATTGATATCGATAGGTAAAATGTAAGGTGACACAAAGTTTAAAGCCATTGTTCATTTTGGGTCTTCTGCTTGCTTGGTTTATCTTATTTAATTATTTTGTTAGTTTTGTATGAACTTTTGGTTTATGTTTTTATTTGTATGCATTTTCATTGATTGTTATTTTATTACTTGCTTGGGTTAGTGGACTATTAAGACTATTATTTATCAAATTCCATTTTTTTTGTGCTTGTTTTCTTTTTTGAGTTGGGTGTTATAGTCTGGGGTTATGCTTAATTCCCATTAAGCGTTATGTCTAGCCTTATGCCTTAGACCCTATTTTATTAAGAAATTTTGATTTCCATGATTTGGTTTTGAATTACCTCTGTGCATTATGCCTACATGGGTCATGAATTGGACCCTAGGCATCTTGAGCTAGCTTGCTAGAGGGGTCGATTGATGTTTGGGACAACATTTAATTTTATGATCATATTTTGGCTGGCTTACACTCCATGCCAATGATCTAAGTGAAAAGTTTTATTGTGGATTATCATTTTGGATTACATTTTGTCTCCCAACACCCCATTACTATTATTTTATGCATGATTGGGCCCCATGCAAAATTCTTAGTAAAAATTATTTTTTTATCATGATTATTTTGGAGAAATTGGGGGAATCATATTAATTTATTTCTAATGTGGATTATTTCTCCCTTCACACACAAGGAAATATAGAAACATTTAATTAATTATTATTTTTATTGGTAGTGATTTATCTTGGGTAACATGCCAAATTTATTGGATTTTTTTTTATTAGCAGAGATATACATATTTTGGTATTTTTAATTGGTTTTGGGGCATCAAACTCTCATCTAGAAGACTTAAGCCATGCGGTAGGGAGTTTTTGGGGTTTTAGTGTGTAATACATAGATATATATTTTTGTTGGTTGTATCTCCCAAAATACATAGGGGTATTTTTTTTCATGTGGTGGTAGACTTACACGACATGCCAAATCTGGGTAAAATGTTTTCATTGTGATTTTATTAACTAGCTAGGTGGCTGTCTCCCAATAACCCCACCATTATTATACATTTTATTTTGGGGATGGGATTTGATATTTTACTTGGGGGGATATACATTCTTTTTTAAAAGTAAGTTGGAAGATCAAACCCTTACTTGGATGAAAAACCCCAAACCACATGCTATAAGGGAGAGAGTCAGCTATAAGTCTATGGAAAAAGCCATGACATTCTAAGGGAGGATGGTGGTGGTCAAGGGTTATGGAAAAACCAACTAGTTTGACTATGGGTGGTCTCTATCACCTTATAAGTAAGTTTTATTATAGCCTTCTTTTTATATCTAAAGTTCCCTTCTATAATTCAAATTGCCAATAGAGTGATAAAATGAATGTTAATGCATTTTAATTGATTATAGTCAATTGAATCCATGTCTTAAGTTGAGATATTTTTACAATTGTATCACCATACCCTTTTACCCTATTCAATTATGGAAAACAAGATCTAGTTCCTTCCTTCTTAGTTTATGGATTGAGTATTAGATTTATCTAGCTGGTTAGTTTTTGTAGTGGTTTAAAAATAGGAAGTTAAAAAAGAGGCTCAACCTCATAATACCCTACCATATTTTAGATATAAAATCCTATTTAAAAAAGGCAAATATATTAAGTTATTATTTTTATATTTTTGGAATATTTAGATATAATTTTGATGGAATTATGAACCCATAAAGCCATAACATTGATACACCCATATTGGGATACAATTACATCCCTTTTTGGGTGTTAATTGGTAATTATTATTATTATTAAAGTCTATTTAGTTGGGCAAATAAAGATCATTAATGAATGGTCCCAAATAATTTTTAGTTATTAAAATTCTCTTCCATATTTGAATGTTTTTTAATTTTCAATCCAAACCCCTATTCGATCATTTTGGCTTAGTATGGAATAAGAAAAAATATATTTAGTTTAATCAAACATGAGCTATATTTTCTTGATCATAGTTAAATAGTTGTAAGTAATAATTCACCTTGAATGTGTGGAATACCTATATCTAAGAATATATACTCTCTTATAACCCTTGTGCTTACTTTTAGATTTATTGGTATGCAATTTTAACCTTTTATTTAAGTGTTATTTTGATTTTAAAATCCTATGAACATTAATACGACTATATGAGGAAATAATATACTATTATTTTAAACTCCACCAAATGGATTAATTATTTAAATGATTCATATTCCATTGGTTGAGTGGTTTCTATTCATGACAAACCTACTAATTAGTTAGTAGTTTATTGACAAGGCTAATGATTTTGATGATTCATTTCATTTATTGTAAAACAAAGATTGATAGGTTCTGCTTTGGCATTAAATGATTGTCTAGGAATTTTGATAAGTTAACTAATAGGATGCCCAACTTACCTCACTTCAAACCAATTCAAACCCATAAATGAATAGGACCATTGTGGATTTTGGTTGTTGATTCTATTATGTGTATGACTTTACATCTTCTCTTTTGATGGTTGAAAGTTTATGTTTTATTGTATGACTATTGTAGATTTCCCTTTTTTTTGGTGGTTGTGCATGTAAGTCATGAATGAGATTCTATCTTATTTAAATTTTGTGTTCAAGGGAAATTATCCCTATGAGTATCTATTTTATAATTTAAACTAGTTATTTATTTTTTGGTGGCTTTATTTGATTGTTTGAAATTAGACCATGACTATGTCACCTTAATGCTCATCTCTACCTAATAAAACTTGGATACCTGATTCTACCATCTAGCTAAGAGTTGAGGTGTTCAAGGCCAATGATAGATGGGATCATTAGGCTGGACCTTTAGGTTGATGTTAAATAGATTTATCATTTCATTTACTTATGGTTAGAACTTAGTACTTGTAGCTTGATTGATTCTATGGTACCTAATATATGGAATACTTGTTGATGTTTGGAGTTATTCTTAATAGTTTTATTGAATGTAATTAATGCTTATGTAAATATGATTTTTATTTTAGGTTTTATGGTTGTAGACATATATTATCATTATACATTTTGAATAAGTTCTAGAATTAGCAGTTGGTTACACTTCTATTGGTAATAGATGTTTATCAAACCTAGGTATGTACAATAGTGTTGTGTTAATTATTATTACTCTTGATTTATATTAAATAAGGTTATATCCTTTAAATATTGGGATGCAAGTGTATTGTTTTGATATTTTAAGCCTTATCTAATGTTGGATATGTTATACATTACCTAGATTGGGCATTGTATAATCTTGTATATTCCAGTTTGAAATAAGAATGTACATGACTACATTTAAACCACATAGTCATTTATAGAAGTAAATAAACATAGTTCTAACTTGATATTATCCAAAAAAGAAATTATTATTTTATAACCAATGTGAGTATAGTAGTTATGCTTTGCATATTTTTAAGTTACACTGGTAATGGAGCTTACTTTCTTATGATATGGCTTTATACCATACTAGAATTAAAATTTGTTACAAGTATATCTTA